>CAMTDV010000016.1:90011578-90371578 GCA_947069175.1 Scalesia atractyloides | reverse complement strand
CAAATTAGCGTCACCGCAGCATCGCGCGAGTATAATTTTGTATTTATTGAGTAGTGATAAACTAATACATGGTAACTTGGACTTTCTACACCCTTAGAATTACTAACAAGTATTGTGTTTGGCGTTGCATCGCGAATTTGGTTTTGGTTATGGCTCAAAACCGAACCGCCCCGTGCATAGCCCTAAACTCACCAACCTAAGTGATATGTTTCCCGCCGCATCGTGCGGGTACGCTAGTATATATATATATATATATATATATATATATATATATATATATATATATATATTATATATATATATATATTATTACATGTCAATAAAAATTGTTACAATTCGCAAATTACATAAGACTGAATATTCACTTTTTATCAACGGCGAAGATGTATAACTGAAATGGAATTACTCGCAAGAAGCTAATCTACTTGCAAGAAGTTATGGTCATAGGGTATACTTTAACATTTTGATGTTAATAGGGACATGATATGTTAACTCACAATGCACGCTACTCCCTCCTCGTGTTAAGGTGCATTAAAGAGGTTATTTGTTAACCAGATGTTAAGAAATTAAATTAATTTTTTTCTTTTTTTAAGCCGAAATAAATTAGAAAATAGGGTTTGATCAGGATTAAACCATTTCTTTGGAGTGAGACAGAGTAAAATGAGGAAAAGAGGTTGATGTGACACTTAGGTGGAGTTAAGATGGGTTAAAATATACCCAAAGACTAATATCAACTACAAACAACAAAGTTACAATTCGCAAATTACATCAAATTGAATCCACATAATTGTCGATTCTAACCATGTAAGTCTCGCCCTATTTTTAATTCAAAGAAACGACATTGCTTTTATCTCCCCCACAATCCTAATTGGTAATCACCTTACCATTAAATACTTTATCATTTCTTGATTTCAATTGCAAAACAATGTAATAGTCACCTAAATATGTAAAACTGGCTTTTATTACATTTGTGTAGTATTGATAGCAAAGATGTCTCGACCAACATACTTAATTACTCGTTATCAGTAGCGGATCCATGAATTGTTTTTTGGGGTGCAAACGAAGGGTTTGACCAAATTTTTAAGGGGTACGGTCGGGATTTTTACCTATAAAATAGAATGAAAATTCTTTTTAAAGGGGGCGCACGCCCACCCAAGCCATAGCCTAGGTCCGCCTCTGCTCGTCATGTGAACTTTGGTATTACACTGTGATGTTTTAAATGCCGAGAGAGGGAGGGTTGGGTATAGATGGCATAACTAGTGGGATGTTGAAAGTTGAGTCTGAGTTGCTTTGGTGGCATACCTATAGGTTTTTGTTGTTGTATAGCATTTGACTGATTTTTCTTGTTCATATAGTGCTTAGATGTTCGATTAATCATTGTGTGGTACCACTGGTACCATGTGCTAATATACATTGTGGGACCTTGAACTCATAAATTAAAACAAATTCATTTGCATCACCAAATCAGACCAGTATTCTTTAAACCATTAGTAAGGCTTAATTGGTGGTAGTTCACTTTGCAGTTGTGAATTTAATTCACAAAAAACCCTAAGCCTTGCTGTCACATACACTATCGACAGAAGATCACTCTAGTAAATATTAAATGGAACAAGGTAAGTTTCCTATACAAGTACTGCATTATAAACTTGTACATTACAAATCCATGTACATGTACATCAACAAGGCCAGCACAACAATTAAAATGTTACTTAACTGATATAAGATGTAAAGAAAAATAAATGAAGAACATGGCATGTAGAACCAGCAAGCTGTTAACATTAAAGACCCAACAATATGTGTTGCAATGAGAGGTAGTACTGCAATGAGTTGTACTAAGTCCTTCCGTAGTCACAGGTGTTATAGCGCCATCCCCCCTGGCGCCTTATAGCGCCGGCAAACACCGCCACGAGGGGGGACATGGTGGATTCGTGTATGGCTCGCGAAAAATTAAAACGGGGTGACCAGATTTGGCTCTCTCACATACACATATATATACATACATATATAACCCTATATTCACCTAATCCCCCACTACATACACATTTTATATAACCCCCCTATAACCACACATTTCACTTTTTTCCCATTTGTCACATAATCACCCATAAAGAAGATTATGTGGTGTTACTACTACACATGGCCTAAGTGTCAAATGAAGGATTGTACACATGCGGAACATAAATGTACTTGATTTTATGGTGTATGGTGTGCAAAGGGAGTTGTACATGGTGTTATTAGATTTTGGGACATAAGGAGAAGAAGGTTGTACACATGCAGAAAAAAAATTTACATCTACAAATTTAATACAATAACCATAAATTAAATGTAATGACAAGTAAGTTGGTAAGCCAACTACCAACTAAAATGAATTCAATATCTGGATGTACAATCTTTAATCTTCGTTCTATTTCTAGAATTCATTCATCGTGAAACCTGTTGATGAGTCTGAAAATTTTCCAATAAAGTGAAGTTGTTTGTTGATATCATTTATTTCAGCAAGTACGGATGCACCAATCTGGACTCAATATTCATCTTTAACTTGTACAATGAGGGGGAGGGGTCATCTTTAACTTGCGGCGCAGCTTGTTGCCCATTTACCTATCACTTGTTTGTAATTTGTTACTTTGATATTTTAATGATAAAATCATTGCATGTGCAAGTTTATTAGATATAATCATAAAACATAAAAAAAGAGTACTCATGTTACTTTATATAATTGGAATTCTTATATCAAGTATAACATAAGTTATGGAAATCCATAGGCGAACTACAAATTTTTTAGTTTATATTTTTGTAACGAAGAAAAATTGCAAGTCGTTAAGTATCATGGAGACGGAAGTGACAATAGAAAATAATAGAGAATACTCTTCAAAATCAATTTAAGATTTATTGACGTATTTTCATGTGTCTATAACACTCCTATCAATCCGTTTTTATTTCGTTAATCGATTTATATTTCTCTAGTCATTCTCCCTCACTTGAAAATAACTCGTCCTTGATTCTTTGAGTAGAATGTTTTGGCTGATGATTTGGTTTAGCTTCACCACTAACACCTTTGATTTTACGTTTTCTTGATATAGCACATCTTTATCATTGCGTCCATTATGAGTTTTAACATTGGGTATAGCATACATCCTCATGTAGGTGTTGGAATTCATTAGATATTGTAGCGGAATTAGGATTGATATTTGGACTAGTATTCATGGTATACAAGAAGAAATATATGCAGAACAGAGAATGAAAGGAAAAACAAAGAAAATAAAGGACAATTCGAGTGGAAACAAAAATTGTCTTGGTACCGGACATCATTGCCGGTTATCACATATATATATATGAGATGTTTGGCGGTTAAAAGTGGCGGGAATAACCGTCTTTGAAACGGTGTGAACCTTCATCTTCAACCGACGTATCTCTAAGGTTATAAGTTATATTACATATCTTGTTTAAGTATCATACTAATCACATAAAATAATAATAATCGGACATAATTAAGTTTATATAACTAATACATCCCCCTAAACTTGATTATGCTTAGAAGCATGCATGTGAAGACTCCGATTAGCTTCGTCCACAGCCTTCATAGCTTGTTTGAAATCGAAACGACGCTATTTTTCTGCAGTTTCTTCATTCCTTCCCATCATTTCCTACAAACAAGGCACAGTGATGGATTGCTTCTTCATCTTGAACATCTTCGTCGCTCTTTCTTTTTGCATGACAGGAATCGGACAGACCTTCATCATGTTCAACTATCTCCTTATCTATCACCCTTCCTTGCACTGTTTTGAACTTATAATAATAGACTAGGACCATCAAGATACATTGCGTACATAACCCTCATTAACTCACTATCATCGTATTCATATTCCATATCTTTTGCTACTACAGCCCAAAGATTATTATCGGTAACCTTTCTGTACCTTCCATCTCGTTTAACCACCTTATATAGATCGAGCAAATCAATTTTCCTGTTATCAGTTGTATACGGAGGAATGGGTCGAGTAGAGATTCCAAGTTTAATGTTTATGAACCATCTTAACATTTATTCAAACTTGATCTATAATTCGTGTTTATATTTAAGCACGAATTCCCCATCTTCCAACATGTCTAACAGTGATTTGCAGTGAGAGAAATCTTGAAACTCCATGGCTTGTATGACATTACACTCCAATCGGGTTCTTGTGAGGATAAATGTAAGTCTCAAAATACGAATTGAGATAATTCTCTTTGTATTCATCATTTATTGCACTTTGATCGATCACTCTTTGTTTTTCTTTCATGCCAGTTTCTTCTTTTCGGGTTAATCCGGTTATATCATTCATAGTGTTTGTAATTGGTGCAGAAAACATGGGATAAATTTTGCATGTATCTCCAGATTTCTTAAACAGTATACCTTTGTAATATAAGTTGATCCATGCTTAACACATTGTGATCAAGTTCCGGTGTGTAAAATACGCTTTGTATACGTAGTGTTTCATTCCCTGATTAACCTCTACAGCCCCTATACCCCGGATAAACAGAAAATATCTTCCCCCTGTTTTCATTTCTACCCCAATCAAGTGTTTACCGTTTAAACACATTAAGATTTCCGGCAAAATGATGGGTAAAAACTGTACTACATACCATATGTCACCCCATTGTCCGCCTTCGGTTCCGGTAACAATCAGTTCTTAACGGTGAACTACTTCATTATTCTGTCGTTGTATTCCCGTATTGATCGCTTGTCTGATTAACTGAGTGGCCTCGTCGTTTTTTATTTTGCTTTGCAGGAGTAGATCCGGTGTCCGGGTTCATGACAATAGTAACACAATATGACATGTGAAACTTTCTTTTATCTTTCATGTTTTTCATTGGAACAATGTTGGCATGGCATCATTGATGACGTCGGACGGATTTCTTCTTCCTTGTCAACTGTGGCTCTGATACCACTATGTTGGAATTCATTAGACATTGCAGCTGAATTAGGATTGATATTTGGACTAGTATTCATGGTATACAAGAAGAAATATATGCAGTGAGAATAAAGGAAAATCAAAGAAAAAAGAAACGAGAAAAAATTGTCTTGGTACCGGACATCATTGCCGGTTATTACATACATATATGAGTGTTTGGCGGTTAAAAGTGGCGGGAATAACCGTCGTTTGAAACGGTGTGAACCTTCACCTTCAACCGACATATCTCTAAGGTTATAAGTTATATTACATATCTTGTATAAGTATCATACTAATCACATAATAATAATTATAAGCGGACATAATTAAGTTTATATAACTAATACATCCCCTAAACTTGATTATGCTTAGAAGCATGCATGGAACACTCCGATTAGCTTCGTCCATAGCCTTCATAGTTTGTTTGAAACGAAACGACGCCGTTTCTTCCGCAGTTTCTTCATTCCTTCCCAGTCATTTCCTACAAACAAGGCATAGTGATGGATTGCTTCTTCATCTTGAACATCTCCGTCGCTCTTTCTTCTTTCATGACGGGAATCAGACAGACCTTTATCATGTTCAACTATCTCCTTATCTATCAGTAGGAAGAGAGTAAAGGATGAATCTCTTTATTTTGAAATATGTTTATAGCTACAACTAGTGATAACAACATTGACTTTGCTTACAATAGGATGTCGAATAGCACTACAGACCACTATATTTTTACTTTCTACCACTACATGTAGTTTTCATGTTTCGAGTTTCTTGGTGTTAGTAAATAGATCCTTTAACATACGCCATTAAACAATCAACCCCACCCCTGACATATGAACAGGGATGTTGAGTTATTCCAATGCACATACCATCAAGCAGGATGGAATTTTGCAATCTTCGCATATCACGCGCAGGATTTGAACTTCCATATTTTAGATAAATACAGTACGACACACCTGCAAACTGCAAGATTTGAACTATCAACATTTTGGTTATGAAACACACCACTTTTACTATTTCTTATCTACTTAGGCTGTGGGGTATGGTGGGGCGGGGGTTTGGGGCATGGGTTGACACGTGGGCTGGATGGGCTCTACTGGCAAGACCCAAAAATTTGAGGGTATGGTGGGGCTTGGGTTTGGGGGGAGGCTTGGCCAAATTCCTTTTATTTTTAATTTTTTTTTAAATTAATGGATAATATAGGGCAGGGTGCACCCAATGTCCACCCGTCAGCTCAGATGGGTACCCCGCCCAACGCCCGGGCTGAAACCCACGCCAAAAGGGCCACGCCCAAACCCAAGCCCACCCGGAGTGGTCACATGAGCGTTTCCCCCCAACCCACACCCAAACCCCCGCCCCATACCCATATCTTAGCATCATTCCTTTGCATGTCCGCTTAAGACAATATGTCTGTCGGATTATCCTCCAATACATTTTCTTTCTCTATTTCCTAGAATCCCATAATGGAAGTTATCAACCAAATTATCTACTCGACACTGAATAAGATACTACATAACATTGCATAAGCCCTCACCGTTAGTTTTTTTGTTGAACGAGAGATTTCAGATAAACAAATATATATTTGAAAAAAAAAAAAAGACCCGATGGACCATGACTGTCATAAATATTGTCGTAGTCTCAACACCTACCCCATCTCTATATAACCTAGTACCAAGACATGTCCATCCTCACATCTTACCCCCTTCAAACACTCATCTTTCTTCCTAGTCTATAGCAAACACACGAAATGGCTTCCACCAAGCTCCTCATCCTATGTTTCCTTGTTGCTCTTACTCTCTCTAGCAACATCAAAGCCACTGCGGCCCGTCGTCTCTTGAACATTCCCGGTTTCCCTAGCATGGGTGGTAGTTTCCCAACACTCCAAACACCCTCCTTGCCAACAACATTCCCACCATTTGGTTCAACCCCTTCTTCCGGAATGCCATTCTTCCCTTTACCTACTACCATGCCAACCAGCCCATCAGTACCATCTTTCCCTGGCATCTTTACTCCTCCCGCCACCGCAACCGCAACCACCAATCCATGAAGTGGACCACCATCAGTCGAGAATTTGTTAGCCGATGCCGTTTTACGTACCATGTTATAGTTTCCTAGCTACCATAAGTCATCCATGTTCATTCTTGAACATGGGTTATTATGTTTCACTATGAATGAGATTATGTGTTAATGTAGTTTATTGTTGTCATTTAATTTAGGTTTCTTTGTCGAATAAGTGTGTTTCAATTCTGGCCTGTAAACCTTAAATTTCTCGCAAGTATTTTGTTTGTTAACTTTGGGATTAGCTACAATATTTTGAAACTTGAGCGTGTTCATCTTCTTTTAATTTCTATGTAATGTAATGTAATTCCAGTGGTCGTGCTTATTATAAAATTTTGCATTTGTTTAGCGCACTTTGTTTTATTTCTTCTTATGCTTTATTTTTATTTAACTTTTTACACCAACTCAACATTTCTTGTAAAAATTTGAACCCATTATATCAGTGTTGTGTGTGTGGGGGATCATTATATCAGTAGACTACTCAAACTTCTTATCACAAAATAAGGATAGAAAATACTAAGAGCATATACAATGGTGATCGAAGTCCATATGTATCTAGTCAGCATATACAATAATAAACCACTCTAAACTCCCACATCACACCCCATTTTTTACACTAAAACAAAAAATAAATAAATAAGTTTGTGAGTGGTTGGTCACCACCATTTCAAACCAAGCCGGTCCGCTCAAGCATACCGGATCGCATGGGTCAAACTCCTGCAACAAGGAAAGTCCGGTGGGGGTGGTCCGCTTTGCGGACATGAGCAACTGGACGAACCATTGTTTATGCTCTATAGAAGAAAAAGTTTGGTCACTTGAAACACTTTTTTTAGAAACCACATAAATCCAAATGTTAACAATGGTCTAGGATGTTCTCTATGCATGTATTGTAGCTTGCTCATCATAGATCATTGGTGTAAAAAAATCTCTTTTATGTTTACATAAACAACTTCATTAGGGTGAATGGGGTGTCTCGCAGGGAAGGAGGGCGGTGATAGTTCAACGCGTAGTAACACTGTTGCCAACCCGCAATTGATGCGGTAAACGTTGAAGACCGGAGAGGAGTCACCAAGTGCTATCTTTGGTGTTTTTAACATTTGGGATGATTCAAATGACTATAATTCAACGAGTGGATCACCTCTTACTTTGAGTGTAAAATGGGCAGTGGAGAGAGAAGTTGACATGGTAGAGTATATTAGTATGAATAAAAAGCTTTTGGCTAGGGTGGAGAGGGAACTACTCCACTCGAGTGGAGCGCCCCTTACACCCTTAAGTGTAATACATAACTTTCAATTATATCTCGTTTTGCTGAAATATATAAATATGAATAAAAATTACCTTTTGTATGACACCGGAATGAGTTCAACCAGAGTTCGTTTGAGTCGGTTTTTTTGTTCCTCACTTTTTTAGTGTTCCCCATTGAAGCTAACCCTTTTATGTATACATATATAATGATAAAAAAACTCTTCCTTATTTAGAAAACTCTATCAAACCGATTGATATTTGTGTTGAATGTTTTATGTGGTTTAGTTTTTTAGGATTAGGGTTTAATTTTTATAGTTTAGGTGGCTTTGACTTTTAGTTTTTAGCTTTTAGGAGTTAGTGTATAATTTTTAGGAGTTTCATTAAGTTTAACTTTTAGGATTTAGATTTATTTTTAGAGTTTAGTTTTTTTAGGATTAGGGTTGAGTTCAACCAGAGTTCGTTTGAGTCGGTTTTTTTCGGTTCCTCACTTTTTTAGTGTTCCCCATTGAAGCTAACCCTTTTATGTATACATATATAATGATAAAAAACTCTTCCTTATTCAGAAAACTCTATCAAACCGATTGATATTTGTGTTGAATGTTTTATGTGGTTTAGTTTTTAGGATTAGGTTTAATTTTTATAGTTTAGGTGGCTTTGACTTTTAGTTTTTAGCTTTTAGGAGTTAGTGTATAATTTTTAGGAGTTTCTTTAGGTTTAACTTTTAGGATTTAGATTTAGTTTTTAGAGTTTAGTTTTTTTAGGATTAGGGTTTATACTTTACTATTTAGCAATAATTAGATAAAGTTTCTCATGAAAAAGGATTTTATCTTGATTCCTCCCTATACATTATATAAGGTGAGTTTAAAACTTGGTTTATGATAACACAAATCTAAGTTGTAACTTTAAAACTCATAAGATCACTAACGAGGAGATCAATGTGGGAACCCACCAAAATGGTCAAGGCCAAGCCGTTGGGTTTTTCAACCTAAGCACTAGCTTAGGGCCCCTAAAAATCAAGGGTCTCCAATTTTTAGTAAGTTTAGATATTGTATATAGTGGTACACAAATCGGGTTTTTTGAAATATCCGGTTCCGGGTATGGAACCGGGTTCGGGTATGACCGGGTTCTATAAAAGGTTTGAGAGTATCCGGGCGGGTCCGGGTTTCATACAAAAAATGTATACCCTAGATACCCGGGTTCGGTAGGGTGCGGGTCGGGTTTTCTAATACCCGGGTATTATAATACCCTATTTCCGGGTTCGGGTATGCCTCGGGTATGGATCGTAGGGGTGTTCATGGTTCGGTTTCAAACCGTGAAACCACCCAAACCGTCATCGGTTCGGTTTCATGGTCGGTTTTTTAGTTATCTTTTGGTTGGTCGGTTTCAATATTTGTAAACCGTAGCAAACGGTTTGGTTTACAGTTTATAGCAAAGACCAACCGTAATAAACTGGACCGGACCATAAGAATATTTTTATTTTATTTTTATATTCATATATTATATATAGATATAAATAAATTTACATCTAAATTTATTCTATATACAAATTGTTATATAAATGAACCACTTTCGATTTCATTAATTAATAGTCATATCGGCCCCTATTTGAACATCAAAAGTCCATATTTTTCATATCGGCCACTTTAAATTTCATTAATTAATACAATCATATTCGGCCCTATTTTTCATTCTTTTATTTTTTTTTCATTTTAGAAATAATGCCTAAATAGCCCAAACCGTGAAACCAAATCATTAATAATGGTTTGGTTTGGTTTGGTTGTCGGTTTAAGAAATCAACGGTTCGGTTTTGGTTTTCAGTTACCGAAAACCATAACTCATGGTTTGGTTCATGGTGATCCAAAAACCAACCAAATCGGACCATGAACACCCCTAGTGGATCGGGTATAGAGTATAGAGATTAAATGTAAACCAAAAAATGACCAAAATATACTTTCTAACGGCTATATAGTCGTTACCAAAGTACAAAACTCGAAAAAACACAAAAAAAAAACAAAAAAAACACGAATAGGGTATTGGAAAACCCGGACAGGGTATTGAAAAAACGGTTTCGGGTTCGGGTTGAAACCGGGTACTCGTAAAACCCGGGTTGAAAACGGGTATAAAAATACTCGGTTCCGGGTTCGGGTTTTATAAAAACATGATTTTGACCCTTTAGTTGCAGCTAACACAAAAAATAGTCTTTTAGTGATCCTCAATATAAAGTTTTGTTTCCGCCACTATAGTTTAGCAGCCTTAATATTACTAGTTACGTTTGTTTATTAACTTAAATTTATCTGTATTTTGGTTTGGGTTTGAAGACTCGGGTTCTCGGTAACAACGATCCGGAACCCAGGAGGTGTCGAAGAACAGATGGGAAGAAATGGAGGTGCTCTAGAGATGTGTTCCCGATCAGAAATACTACGAGCGACACATCAACAAAGGCCGCCATCGTTCAAGAAAGCCTGTGGAAGGCCAGAATGCCAAGCTGTCTCTGGTCCAGCCGCATCTAAAGCGGCTCCGTTGTTTCCCCCTTCATCTGTACATGTTTCCACCACATGGACAACTCCTACCGCTACCTTGCACCACCATAATCCCGCAATTGCTGCATCCGCGCAAACTCCCATTAGCAGGTAAATTAGATGGGTGTGTGAGTTGCCGTTAACAAAATAATAAAAATACTACACTCTATTCTAGGGTGTGAATCTTTTGGTTCTGAATAGGGGTGCTAAACGAGTCGTGTTCGTGGGTTTGCGGGTTCAACCCGACTCGAACCCAAAAATTTTAGATAAACAACACACCCAAACCTAAAAATGTTATACATATGAACCCGAACACGACAGGTTCAATCCGAAACTTTTTTTAAAAAAATTTTCCCCCAAATTCATATATTAAAATTAAAGTTTACTAAAAAAACCCAAATGTATATAACAAAATTACATTTAAATTAATAAAATCTTATGTGAATTTCTCCTTTTAAGTTATAACTATGACCTAAAATACACATACAGTTTGATTTATGACATAAAACATATTGTAAACAAAATATAATATAATATAAATGGGTTAAACGGGTCAACCCGCCAACCTGACCAGGTTGACCCGAACCTGACCCGTTTAGCTAAACTACTTTGCGGGTTCAACTCGAAACTGACCTGACCCGTTTAGACTAAACGCAAACCCGTGAATTTCATGTTAGGTCCGTGTCGTGTCAGAAATTCACGTCCCTAGTTCTGAATGCAGGACACAAGCCTCGGATTCTTTGATGTATCCCACAAATTATACTTCTTTCTTGGACCAAGGTGCATCCAACCAGAACCCAAACCCTGCTTCCCCATTTTGTCGACATGTGGTCCAAAGACGAGACACTAAAACGGGACTGGACCAACTCTCCATGTCCATTCCCATGGCTTCCGACTTCTCATCGTCCTCAAACTCTCCGGGTCAGGAAAAACTCGCGGTTCCACCACTTGAGTTTCAACTTGACCCGACCCATAAACAAGCTTCAAACTGGATCCCCATCTCGTGGGGAAGTTCGATGGGGGGTCCATTTAGAGAAGTGTTAAATCGGACGTCTAGTGTAATGAAGTAAAGATCAAGAATCCATCATCCGGTCTGGAAATGAACCACATGACTGAAATGTGGGATGTCGTTAACCATCATATGGAATCTTTACCTACTGGGGTGTTACAGAAAACAACATTTGTTTCGCATTCGAATAGCAGTTCTGGGGGCAGCCCGAAAGGGAACAAAAAGGACGAACACGGTGGCAAAGCCTCTGTGACGAACTGCTTCATTCGACACTCGCTAGTTGATGAGTTTTTGATTTGTTTGTAAAATCTTGTAAGTGTTTGAGGTGGGATATCTTCTGAATATATGTGAAGGTGTTATGGAACGGGTTTTTTTCATTGTTATAAACGATCTTTTTATAAACGCTAGAGATGGGAATAATAAACTAAAAAGTTTATAGTTGGGGTAGTTAAAAAAATAAGTTAAATATTTTTTTTTGTGTATAGATATGTTTATATCAAGTTTATTTTACCAAATTTATTTCATCAAAATGTTTATTTAAAGTTTTATTATCAAACCTTGTACATTTAAGCAGTCAGTTTACCATTAGCAATTTACTAATAAATTCAACCAAAACAATTAGCTTTTGTGAAATTTTCCTCTGCTTAATGATTTGCCACTTTGCATGGAACCATTTTAGTGAATCCATCAAGCACCTAGCAATTTTTTAAACTATTAAATTTTTTGGGCCATACTTTATTTAAAATAGAGGCTAAACTCTAAAGCTCTAGCTATTTTGGGAATATCTATGGGCCGGCCGGCCCATAAGTGATTATCGGACCTGTATCCATGAAGTAACGAACACAGTTAACCGGTTTAGATTAGTGGTGCACAAATCGGGTTCTTTTTAATAACCGTTTCGGGTATGGAACCGGTTCGGGTATGACCGGGTTCTATAAAATCGGGTATTGAGAATATCCGGGTCGGGTCCGGGTTTCATACAAAAAATGTATACCCTATAACCAGGTTCGGGTAGGGTCCGGGTCGGGTTTTCTAATACCCGGGTATTATAATACCCTATTTCCGGGTTCGGGTATGGATTGGGTTGGGTTCGGGTATGCCTCGGGTATGGATCGTTAGGGTGTTCACGGTTCGGTTTCAAACCGTGAAACCACCCAAACCAGTCATTGTTCGGTTTCACGGTCGGTTTTTTAGTTATCTTTTGGTTGGTCGGTTTCAATATTTGTAAACCGTAGGAAACGGTTTGGTTTACAGTTTATAGCAAAAACCAACCGTAATAAACCGGACCGGACCATAAGAATATATTTATTTTATTTTTAATATTTCTTTTATATTATATATATATAAATAAATTTACATCTAAATTTATTCCAAGTAAGTAAACTAATATTGTTAGCTATAAAATGGGCCACTTTCGATTTCATTAATTAATAGTCATATCGGCCCCTATTTGAACATCAAAAGTCCATATTTTTCATATTAGCCGCTTTCAATTTCATTAACTAATACAATCATATCGGCCCATATTTTTCATTCTTTTATTTTATTTTTTCATTTTTAGCAAATAAGGCCTAAATAGCCCAAACCGTGAAACCAAACCGTCAATAATGGTTTGGTTTGGTTCGGTTTAAGAAATCAACGGTTCGGTTTCGGTTTTCAGTTACAAAACCCGTACTAATGGTTTGGTTCACGGTTTGATCCAGAAACCGACAAAACCGGACCATGAACACCCCTATGGATCGGGTGTAGAGTATAGAGATTAAATGTAAACAAAAAAATGGCCAAAATATACTTCCTAACGGCTATATAGCCGTTACCAAAGTGCAAAACTCGAAAAAACATAAAAACAAAAAACAAAAAAACCCGAACATGGTATTGGAAAACCCGGACCGGGTATTGAAAAAAGCCGGTTCCAGGTTCGGGTTGAAACCGGGTACTCGTAAAACCCGGGTTGACAACGGGTATAAAAATACTCGATTCCGGGTTCGGGTTTTATAATAGAAATGCATACCCGATCCCTACCCTACGGGTAGGTCGGGTTCGGGTATAAAAAGCCCGGGTTGTTTAATACCCGGTTCCAGGTTCTTTTTCGGGTCCAGATCCAGGTTCGGGTTTTTTGTGCACCACTAGTTGCAAATGTGTTAGGCCCAAATAAAAACAATACTAAACTAGTTTTTTTTTAGTAGAGGAGCCTAGCTAAAAATTCTTAAGGAAAAAAGCTTACATTCAAGGTCCAGTTTCTAATTACATTGTAGGCCTGCAACAACCATCAACCATTCGACCTCATCCCAATTTAGTGAATTAGCGTCTAAAATCCTTAAAATAGAGCCGACTTCCCATTGTAACCTGCTCTGTCAATTTTCTAAGCTATCGGTTATCACTAACAGTAATCACTCATGGTGTCGCATCCGTTCGGATTGGAGGAGAACTTATGGGTGAAATAAGGGCTAATTACTCAAGGTAGGTTAACGTTAACAGCTAATTTTTCTATTAATCTCTATATATTTTATATGATATTCAAGAAATATATCATTTTGAAATCCGAAATCTTATGTATTAGTGATTACAATCCCTTTCAAAAAAATATAATTTTCAAAAAAAACATATAACTTTAAAAAAAAAAATAACTTGGCCAACTATAAACTTTTTAGTTTATAATTGCCGGTCTCAAGCCCGGGTAAAGATAGATTTTGTTACTAAATATGTTAAAAAATATAATTTTGCAAAAGAGCCTTTATTTCGTAGTTCACTTAGGTCTCCATAAATATTAATGTTAGCATTTGATATTGTTTTACAATTGGCTATGAGAGTCGGGTTATCAAAACTAGTATCATTGTTGTCTCGTTTTCATCCCATGTCTTGTGGAAGAGCACTCTATCTATATCCAAGAGATAACCATGTGAAAGCAAATGGAATCAATCCGGTAACTATAAAGTTGGGCTGCATTCGAACACATAGTTCACCTTGTTAGGCAATCTACATTTCCATAGTTAACATCACCAAGTAAAGTATTTCGAAATTGGATTTTTGAGACTTTATAGACGCCTCTCTTCGAGATAGGTTATCAATAATCTATACTATATTATAATGAATGAGAGAAGCGTATTTTTAGATACCCATAAGTTAAAAACGTTTTTTAGTTTAGTGTAGAAGGTACAACCCTAAAATAAGAGTAAATTAGTCTTTTAAATACTAATTACATTTTAATCCCCTCATCATATTTACACGTTAATCCTTCATCTTTCACCAAATTTTGGCTAATTAATTACTAGTTATATCTCCTTGTAAAAAACTAGTTAACCTCACGATTCTTAAACGGCCATAAATCTTTTCATACGTTAATTTTTCTTTTTAAATACACCATAAAAACGTGCATTTTATTTTCTTTAATTTAAGTGTAGTTTCACTATATATTTTTTTTAAATTAGAAAATTAATATATTACGTGATTAACGGTGTTTAGATGTGAGCAATAACTGAATCATTAGTCGAAACCGAACCAATAACAAACGAAACTGAACCAAAATCAAAAGGAAGCTGAATAAAGTGAAAACCAATTAACAATAAACCGGTTACCGATTTTTTGTACCCTTGTTTACCTAAAATTAACGGGACCGAACTATTGATATTTCATACATTAATAGCTTTTATATCTCCAATATTTCACATTTTATACTCCCATTCATCTATCTTGTACCTCTACCTCGATGTTATGCATTTCTAAACAAAAGTATTAGCCCAAGTTTGGTTTTGACTATTATCAAAATTAAACGAACCTAACAAAAACCGTCAGTCTAACCGAGTAAAATGAACTGATTAACCGATAACCGATTAATTAATAAAATAGACTAACCAATCACTCCGGTTTCAACTTCAGTTGAGGATAATAAACGAACCGACCAAAACCAACACCCTATCAGTATTTATGTTTTCGCCGCATCTCTCAAACACCCTTCTAGTTGTATAAATATGGCGAATTGTTGTTTATAAGTAACAATCTGCTGCCAGCCAAGAGTGATGATGCTAACAATTATAAAACAGTAAACAAATTATTGATTAAGCAGGCAAAAACAAAAACATAAAATTTTTGGCGCAGACGGAAATTTGTTGGTGCACTTTAATTTTGTGTAGCTGGTTTTATTTATGTGACTGAACAATATTTTCATGCCGGCTTCTAATGCAATTAGGAAACTTAAATCACCTTTATACAAACTGCATACATAAAATTAGAATATTTAACCATTAAGTAGTGCATATATATAGTATTAAAGATTACCATCCTGTTAAACAACGAATATTTAAAACTTACGTGAAAGACGTATCAAAATATTTTACAGCACAAATGAGGTGGTAAACGTTCTTTTAATCTTTTATAATTAGAAAAACTAGGTCTACCAAAGAGTTCAAGCTGACAAGAATCAAACATAGATTTTTTTTTTTTTTTGAAGAACGCAAATTTTAGAGCATTCACATCCTCCTCATCAAAATAGGTGGAGTTTTCATATTATAAAAGGTATAAAAAGTGGTTGTGAGTGGATGAGACAGAAAATGTTACTGTTTATCTATATATTTGAGGGATACTATTTATCCTCTATAACTTTTTTAATATATTTTAAAAATTGTTGTGAGTGGAATTTAGAGAAAGAGTAATAATAAAATTATAAAAGAATATTATTTAATTAAAATGAGAATAAAAAATTAATTATTTTTAGTATAGTTATAAGATAAAAAATAATAAATAGGAGAATGTTCTTTGAGAGCTTCAGTCATCCCAATAGGAAATTAAAAATGGGTGCATGCTAGATTGACAAATTGTTAACGTATGTTCATAAAAGTCAATATTAACATCCATTGAAGGTATATCACAAACGACTCAAAAGTGGAGGTGTACAAATCGGGTATTTTTACTAATTGGTTTTGGTTATAGAATCGGTGTCGGTTTCTCGTTTGAAGGGTTAGAATCGGTTTGGTTCCGGTTTCGGGTAGGGTTCGGTTCCGGTTCTTAAGAAACCGGGTATTAAAATAACCTATTTTTAGGTTTTTTATATCCTATTTCCGAGTATTCTAGTTCCAGATTTTTGGAGTTTTTTTAATACTCTATTCCTTTTTTATTACCCTATTTTCCCGTATTTTTGTTTATTATTATTAAATATGCATTGTATAATGTACAAACATAAATTTAAAAGAAAGATATTAGAATCATGTATGGGTATAACCGGGTATAATCGGTTTCGGTTCTGGTTCTTGTCCGGTTTCGGGTATTAATCGGGTATGATCGGTTTCGGTTCCGGTTCCAGGTATTGAGATCAAAATGCATACCCTATCTATACCCTACAGGTAGGGTCGGTTCCGGTTTTAGGTATAGAATACCCGGGTATTAAAAAAATCTGTTTCAGGTTATTTTACCGGGTACGGTTTTTTTTTTTTTTTTTGCACCTCTACTCAAAAGCTTTCTAACCTATGACCGAAATGGGCTTCTAAAAAGTTTACAGAAAGTTCTTTAGAGGCCACTACCGAAATGGGCTTCTAAAAAGTTTAAAGAAAGTTCTTTAGAGGCCACTACTTAAAAAGGCTTTACCCAAGCCCAACAACTTATGAATAAAAAACACATTCAAACATTGAAAGGGTGATGCGGTTAGCAATCCAATCATATGTATTCTTTTATTTCTATGACGCAAATTATTTGATTGGGGTTATCATTGTCCGAAACTTGTGGATGAATCCGCTTTTTGGTATTAGACTGTTGAGTGTGGGCTTAGATTAGAGGTTTGGGTTTACATGTGACGGAGGTAGACTTCGTTGGGGAAGCTTGGCTGGCGTGGCATTTTCTAGGTGTGGGGTGGCGTGTATTTTTTGGGTGTGGGGTGGCGTGGCTCCGGCTGGCGTGGCCAGCCATGTGTCACTTCATCTCCCCAAACGGTCAGCTTTGCCTAGCCAATCCCAGACATTCACATCATCTCCCCAACCCGCTCCACGCCAGGCACCATAGCCACGACAGTAACGCCGATACCCACGCTAGCCCGGTGTAGCTAAAGCGGCGTTGCTTGGCTTCCCACGCCCCCAACCTAAGCCCACACCCCGCGTTCTTATACAGTACATAAAAATTTTACAAGGGTCAAATTCCTTTACCTAAGTGACTAAGTCTACCGATCTTATTGGATTGGATATGAAGATAGCATATGTAATTGGTTTAACGGATCAAAAGATTTTGTTACTGTCATCATTGTTTAAATTTGTTTAAATGTATGGATAACATTTCTTTTATCAATTTTTAATATGTTCTTCAAAATCAAACCTACCATTGTTTAAATTTGTTTAAACTAGTGGGTTACACCCTCGCTCTGCGGCGGGGCGGCCCAATTTTTAATGGAAACGTAGACGCAATAATAAAAATATCGTTAACAGTAAAAATTCGCTTGATATTGGTTCGGTTTATTAAGATACCGACACTTACCGATGGAGAAACAAAAAAAGGTCACGATACGACCAAAAAAACACAAAGATGTGTTTACATCGATCTGAACAATAAAAACGATATTAATTCTGGTACTGACGTTGTTCGATCAGTATTAGACCGTTCATTTTGTTACATGTAGAACATTAGGTTCGATTTAAACTTAAAAAAAAACAAAAACCAATAAATAGACAAAAAAAAAAAGAATGGAAAAAGAATTCATAATAAATTCAAAATATAAAAATGAATAATTAAATTTCATTTCATTTTAATATTATTTAATAATAAATTGATACATTTCTTTACAATTTTAATATGTTCTCAAATCAAACTTGCACTGGATTGCCAATTGGGTCGAGCTAAAGCCCAAAATTGTAGTCCCAAATACCAATACCGCGGTTAATAGAATTATAATCCACCATCTACTTGCAAAGTTGCAATCAACCAATTTTTGAAAACCGACTACAACCAATCGATTGGTTAGATGTTAGCAACAAACAATACTATGGTGAATTTGAACCAAGCCGAGCACGTACACCCCTACCTACAACCAATATGGTTGACCATGTTTTCAGTTTAATATTTTAATAAGATCAAAGAGTAAAAAAAAAAAGTTTGAGAGGACTCACAAAGTAACAATGTACCTTCGACTTTCCAAATGCCTAGAGAGAAACTAGACTTTGTTTTTTTAACACTGTTTTTAGAAAATAAAAATAGTAATTTCGTTATATACAAAAGCACATGTTAATCAAAATCTATGATTGCCACTACAAAATTAAGAAGTATTACCGACAGTCAATTCATCTGAAATCCATTAGTAAAGAGTTTTATATCACAAATCCATTGCTAAAAATTATGATAAGTTAAAAATGTTTACTTAGAAATATTTTAGTTTATTTAGAATTAAAATTAAAATTGCATTTATTTTCATATAAATATATATACAATGACAAATCAACCCAAAAACATTCTACAAAGTTATTAAAAAAATACACAAATTACTCAAATCTCATATGCAAAGTGGATTTAAAACTTGAAACACTCAAACTTGGTTTGGCATACCGTGATTGCAGTTGCAACACAATTCTTTAAATCATATGTTTCCGCAAGCATCGTTTGTTGCTTGACTAAGAGCATCCACAGCGCGGAGGTTGTGTATGCCATCCGGATTATGGACCAAGGGAACAGACAAGGGGTGGCGATGGAGGTGGTCACTTGGACCGGTTTGGTGGCCTTGTGGTCCGGTGGAGCGTACTAGTTAGTTGGAGTGATGGTGGATCTCCTATGGACCCCCTTGATTTTAATAAATAAATAAACGCTTGTTTAAATAAAAAATTAAACTTGTTTAAATTTTAATAAAATAAAATAAACTAAAAAAATACAAATATATAAAATAAAAATAATACAAAGTAAAAAAATTATTAAAATATAAATCATTACACAAATCACATAATTAAACCTAAACAAACTACATAATTAAATCTAAACACACCAAATAATTAAACCTAAACAAGACTAGATAATTAAACCTAAACAAACAAGATAATTAAACATAAACAAAGCAGATAATTAAACCTAAACAAACAAGATAATTAAACATAAACAAACAAAGCAGCCAACAACTACCAAACTTCTCCATGCCCCTAAAGTATTGGAAGAAGGAAGTGCTAGAGGTTCACAGTACCAAGAAAAAGGGGCATCAGAAAATGTTTTTGTGTTTGAAAAACTACACACACCAATTAATATAACCACCTCTGGTGGGGGAGCAAATGATTCCATTAATTTGGATGATGCCCAAAGTTAGCAGTTTGAGGATTTGATGGAACAATTGGGTGTTGCGGTATCCAAACACAAAGAGTTGGTCATCAAAATTCCCCAAGCTAAAGTCCAACTAAAACCAAAATGTAACCAACAGTTGGCATCCTCACAAAAGGAACTTACTTCCATATTACATAGCCTCACTCCTAAAAAATCACCAGCTACAAAAAGCCAAACTGTTGGTGAGGTTATAGTCACCTCATCATTGCCAGCATGGGAGCTCCAAAATACCTTAAAACATCCTTAAGCCTATGTTCCGATCATTGCCAGCATGGGAGCTCCAAATATCTTCAAAAACATCCTTGAGCCTATGTTCCAATCATACCTTAACAATTTTGATGCTAAAGTATTGGCTCTTCTTCCCCTAGATCTTGGTTACACCACTTCTTGCAAAGGCAGGAAGCTGTTGATGCCAAGAAAAGGGGAGAATGATGAAAAGCCAAATATTATAAATGATGGAGCTGCAGCTGCCAAGAAAAGAGCTGAAGAGGCAAGGGCTATTGCTATGGTTGAAAAGAAAAAAAGGGCCAGATGCTGGTGATATTGATCTTACTGAAAGAGTTGAAGAATTTAAAAGAGATCAAAGAGGGTTAAGTGCAACTTTAGTGAAAGGAAAGATTGAAGAACAAAGAGCTGATGAAAGAGCTACCAGGCAAGATGTCAAAATCAATAATATAGTTAAAGTTGATATGAGGTCTCCAACAGTTATACCGAATTCAAATACTCTTGCAAAACGGGAAGCTAAAAGACGACAAGAACCTCCTCAAGCTTAACCAACACTTCTATCTACCCAAGGTCCAACAACTGGAGCTAAGGCTCAAACAGCTAGACCAGGTCAAATAGCTGGAATGAAAACTCAAACAACTGGACTAAGTAAAACTGTTGGTTCTCAACCACCAATAACAAGATCCTCATCCCCAAAGGCACAGCTTGGTACCAAATCAGTTGTTGCCAAAACTACTAGTAAACAATCTGGTGCAAAACCAACAATTGTCTCAAAATCAAAATTTCCTGAAAAACCAATTGTCCAATCTTCAAGGAAAAGGAAGCTGGTACTTGTAAAGCTCTGCATTTTTTACTTTCCATATTTAGGAAGTTGTATTCACATTTCTATTTTGGAAACTTGTATTCGTATTTCACTTCCAATCTTATAAGTTGAGGTTTCGAGCATAATGAAATTTCATATTTATAACAATCATACTTATGTTTATGCATTCAATAGTTAAATATGTGTTTATACACAAAACTAAGACTTATTATACATGTGTTCTATCATTCCTACACACATGACGGGTAACACATTCATGCATACACTCCCGACACTTGAAAACATGATTAAAACATAGTTGTTACATAAAATAACATATACATACAAGTTAAGGGGCCAATTATGTCAAAAATCAAACTTCGAATGAAATTATGACACGCCACGTCGCAAGGGCTGCCTATGCCTTCCCGCCGCGCGATGCGAACATGTATAAACCACAAAATGTTCTTTTATCGAATCCGGATTACACCTTTCTAACCTCCCTTCTTCCCAAATCACCTTCATTCTTCATTAGAACACAAACACTACTCAACATCTATATAACCAAGTTTCCTACACCTTTTTCCAACACTCTAAACTTACTTAAAACACTCTCAAACTACTGAAAATATAGGCTTTGGGACAAAATCTTGCAAGTTCAAAAGTGAGCTTCAAACTCACTTTTCTTTTTCTTCTTCATAATTCTTGCTTCAAACTCATATAGAACACCTCTAGGAGTGTTTCCACAAGTTTACCATGGTAAAATAAGGTAGAACATCACCATTTTGAGGTCTAAACTTTCTGGTTTTATTAAACTTTTACATAAACTTTCTTTAAACTTGTTAATCATGAGGATGTTGTGCTTATCTTGTTCCTAATCAAACTCACGATTGTGGGACTTGAATATGGTTGATTTCCGTAAGATTAGAGGTCAAAATACCTCTCAAATATTCTATTATGAAAGTTCCAAGTGACCTACACAAATGTTGAAACCATCAAGCTCACCATTTTTAATGTGGTGAGATTTGTGTTTTGGTAATGTGTGAACCATGGAAGCCTTGGCTTTCCAACTATGTTCCACTACTTCACTTGCTTGATTTGGTAGTAAATATTCCATCTAAGTTACCAAGTAAACTTACTAGTAACAAAGTGACCAATCTACACCAAGTCTCTAAACAGTTGCCATGATTGGAATGCACTAGTCTAGTTTGAGCTAACTTGGTTACTTGGTGAATTGGATGTGTACTTTTACTTTAAAGTTATATTCATGACCAACCGAAATCATTAACTAAGTTGATGATTTTGTACTTTGGTGAATCATATAATGAGGTTTAATAAGTGGAAATCATCCTACCTCCTTGCTTGACATACTTGATAATACTTGACCATAAGACTTAATATACATATATATATATATATATACTATAATACTAATAACCGAACCCTAAACATTAACCAGCCCATGGATTGTTGTTAAGAGCTATGTTATAATATCTAAGATTAAGACATCTCATATTTGGACTTCCAATAGGTGAACTTGTGCTTATGAAACACATATGATCATGGTGTCCAAATTTGGGTGTTTTGTTAAGATAATACTTCATGTATTTTCATACTTTCATGTATTTTATGTTACAACTTATATTTTAACCACTTTTAGTCGTTATAAAGTCTCGAGCAATCTCGTTCCGTCTCACTCCGATGTTTCCGCCATCGGTTGGGGTGTGACAGTACAGCATGATGATCCACAAGATTCACCAATAGCTACTCCACCTCAACTGAAAAAATCATTGAAGAACTCGTCTATGCAACACTTTTCACTGAAAGCATTACAGAAGAACCTCCTCCTTCTCCAGAATTTATCTTGTCACTCAAAAAGCTGGCTCTGTTAAAGATTGATAACAAGCTTAACGATGAAGAAAACTCAAAGAAGATGGAGGAGGAAGCAATAGAGGAGTTTACAGAAAATCAGGGCAAGATAACCTACAAAAAGGCCCAATACATCATGGATAGAAGGATGAAGGAGATAACAATCTATGAAAAACATATGTTTTAGGAATATTAAAACCACTCCCAAATCCCGTCGTTCAAAAATCCCTTTGTTGCTAAATTTCAAAACACGAAAGCATAGACTTGCTTAAAAAGAATGCACCTTATCTAATAAAAACTTCTATGTTTTCCTGAATTCAAATGCCTAAAAACCTTTGGCAGAAGTTGCAAGGGTGAAGAAGATGCTAGGAGATCCAGGCATCAAGGTCACTCCTCCAAATTGGAAGCTTGGCAATAAAGAAAACCAACTCTAGAAGAGACTTCAAAGACCTTTAAGATGAAACAAGAGCGGATATATGTTGACTGGGCTCCTAAAAGCTCAATCTAAAGAAGGAATGTTCCACTCTTTCAAGAGGGTACATGGATTACTTTGATGCAAGAAAGAGAAATACTCAAAAGTATCCACCACGACTAACTTGGGAGAACATAGAGATCTACCTTGCTGAAAAGAAGAATGAGCATGTTGTTGTTCCATTCAAGCCCTAAGAAATTTCCTTTACAATCCAAAAATCCTGGAGAATTAAATGAACAATCTAAAAGAAAAACTTGGTTTGCAAGATGGATTATGGATCTTGATGAGAAAGGGAAGGATTTGCTTGTAACCTGCATGCCTGATACTACACATGTCTTACCAATCAAGATGCAGGAAATTATATAATTGCTTTGGAGGATTCTTCAAAGGAAGATCCCCAAAATCTACCACATCAGTTAGTGGCACATTAAAGGTTAACAATGCTTTCCAGGCCAGATTCATCTCCACCCAATAGAGTCTTAGACTTGCCTCAAATTCTCCCTAAACCAATGATTGTGAGTTGGAAAACAATGAAGGACTCTAATGATGTGGAGACTTTTACAGAAGATGGCTCTAGAACTAAGGTGGATAGGTATGATGTCTAGAGTCTTAGCCTTGATGACATTAAAGTCATTGTGGATCTTGAAATGGGAAAGGATGAAAATGATGATCCAACTCTAAGTCTGGAACTTGGCATCAAATGAATGATCAAGGAAAGACTATTGGGCATCATCAAATAAAAGGGTAAAAGACATGCCAGAATAAGAGAGATTTGGCATCAGTAGATCTAGGGGAGATTGTTGGGTTATATTAAATCTGTTGATAATGAAAGCTAAAACCCAAGAGAACTGTCTTCCCTGCCTGATGGAATAAGTTGGAATATCACAATTCCAGAAGTCCCCCCTGAAGACTTCCCAAACAACCATCCAAACTACATAACCAAGAACTATTGCCTCAAAGATCTGAAGACAAAATACAAAGTGTTGGGTCAACTTGTAACGCCTCGTATCTTCGTATTTCTATTTTAAAAATGTTCGTATTCGTATTCTAATTTTAGAAACCTGACATTCGTATTTTAATTTCAATCTCACAATTCGAGACGTTAATCATAATAAAATTCATATTTTATACATATTTTTTTTATTCACACAATCGATCATTTAAATACGAATTTATACGCAAACCGACACAATTATACGTATAAACAATTATACGCACATCCTTAATACTTGAATTATACTTTTATACTTTTTATATACTCAATTACATAATATATACTCAAGAAATACCAAGAAATATACCAATCATCTTTCACATTCTTTAACCAATCATATTTCACCCTTTTCCACCTCCTTTCTCCACCAAACATCTTTTCAATCATCTTCCATCTTCTTTAACCAATCATATTTCACCATTTTTCATCTTCTCTACCTATAAATACCAACCTCCTTCTACCATTTTCTTCACACCATTCTTCTCTCCATCTCTCTAATTCTCTCAATCTCTCTAAATCAAGAATTCTAAGAATTCTAAAAGGACACAAAGTGTTCCAACCATTCTTCTCTCAACCTCTCTACTTCTCTCAAATCTTCCAAGCAAGGAAGAGAACTCTAAGAGTTCTAAAAGAAAACACTAAGTATTTTAAAGGAAGCTTTGAAGCTCCAACCTCCAACTCTTCACGGAATCACCAAAGGAAACTTTGCAAAACTGTGAGCATACTCAGCCTTTTTACGCTTTAACGCATTTTTTGGGCGCAACATGTGTACAAAATCCACTTTACGCAATTGATTATAATTAAATACTCAAACCATCGAATACCCTCATTGTTATGCTTAGGTTGTTTAGTTTCAACTTGTATCTCATGATATTGTTATACTTAGACTATTATGCATGCTAGTTAAGGATTTTAATTATATACTATTTGCTATGCGTAAGTTGTTTATGTATGCTCGTTCATCTTGAATATAAAATGCCATGTGGATTTGAGACAAACTTTTATACGTATACTTATATTCAAACTTGTATGCTCGTCAATGCTTTTGTATTGATCCATGCTTTTATTACATGTTGTAGGATTGTGACAGATGAATCTAGTAGGATTGCCTAGAAACGCATTTAAATTTTAATGCTCGTTGTATTGTAATTTATTTTCAATCATGTTGTATCTCGATTCCAGTTCTTGTACAAAAATCATTTTAATGAAATAAAATTATTTATTTGAATACTTATTATACATTCTTCATTTTAAACTTGAGGTGTTCGTAGTTCAAGCAACATAAAAAGCAATTATTAAATATTTGTCACAATTAGTGTTATGAAGTCCTTGCAATCTCGTTTTCGTCTCACTCAGATGTTTACGCCATCGGTTGGGGTGTGACACAACTAGTCAACGACTAAGCCAACAAGTTAAAGGTGAAGATCAGAAGAGCAAGTCAACACAAGACCAGTCCATATCAAATCGAAGTATTTTGGCATCTCCAAGCCTAAACAACTTTATATCTTTCACACCTCCACTATGTCACCCATTCCTAGAAATCCTACTGATGCTCTCTTAAACCCACATTCGAACCAAGCCATGAACTATGAGTTTAATCCTCTTATTAAAAATGAGACATGGAAGTGGGTGTACCGCATCAACCTCATATGAATATTAACATATGGATTTTTAAACATAAATTGAAGTTTTATGGTACTCTTGAACCTTTAAGGCACGTTGGGTTTGTGATGGCAGGTCTAAAAAGTTTGGAGTAGACTGTGGTGACATTTTTAGTCCTGTACTCAGACCCGCAACGATTGATGCTAAGCATTGTCGTTCTCACTCATGGCTAGTATTTCAACTTGATGTAACCAGTGCTTTTCTTGATGGGCATTTCAATGAAACAATCTACATGCACCAACCACCAAGATTTCGAAATTCAAACCAACCGAATTATGTCTTCCTCTTCAAGAAACTACTCTACGATCTCAAATAGCCCCCCGGTCTTGGTACCAACATTTTGATGATTACGTTGCTTGCTTGGGTTCGTCCACGCCAATGCGACCACCCTTTATTTATTATAGGTATGCTAGAGATACCACGTATCAAATTCTCTACGTTGATGACATTCTACTCACCACTTCTTCACATTCTTTACGCATACATCTAATGCGTAGCTTAGCTCTCCTGTTCTCTATGAAAGATCTTGGCACTTTAAACTACTTCTTCGGTATATCGGTCACATGCACGTTTCATACTTGTTTCTCTCCCAACATAAGTATGTCGCCGACCTTTTTGAATGTGCAGGTAAAGCCGCCCATAATCTAGTTGCCACTCCTTTTGATACTAATGCTAAGTTGACTGCGACTTCTGGACCTATATTTGATGATTTGACCTTGTACAGAATATTAATCATGCCTCTATAATAACTCACATTCACACAAACCGATATCATATACGTAGTGCAACAAATTTTCCTACACATGCATACCCCACAAACCAATTATTGCATTGCTCTTAAACACATTTTTAACTACATCCAGTGACTATTACTTACGCTTGCCATCTCACTCGATCGTCAACTTTGTCCCTTATTAGTTACACTGATGTAGACTAGTGGGTGTCCAGACACTTGAGATCTACATTCAACTATTGTGTTTATCTGGGTGATAATCATCTCATGTCATCCAAATGACAACTTACTATTTCCGGGTCAAGCGTCAAGGCCGAGTGTCGTAGCGTAGCCAACATAGTCTACAAGGTCTCTTGGTGTCACGTTAGTTTATCGTGATAACATTAGTACCACTTCTTTAAATGGTAATCCGGGTGCAACGATAAAGGACCAAGCACCTTGAAATATGGAAATCCATTTTATTAGATAAAATGTTCAAAAGGGTCAAATTCAAGTACTAAATGTCCCATCCTCAATTAGATTTGCGACAACTTTACCAAGAGCCTGCCACGAATCCTATTCCATGAGTTTCAAAACATTCTCAGCATCCGGGAACCTCCAGTTTCGACCACAAGGGTATGATAGAATAGGAATATAGAATATATCTTTTATGAATATTTCTAATTATTTTGTTGAGGATATCAATGAAAAATTCAGTGATTCACCAATATTTTTTTTATATTTTATAGTGGTAGATCTGTAACCAGCAAGTTACGTAGATGACCCCATAATAAATATAACATAAAATTTACTTTTATTTCTACAATGCACTATATATTTTTTCATTTAAAAAATTATGTCTGATGTTTTGACTCCTAACATGTTTAATTATATAAATTTATGTACTGTTTGAAATTAAATATTGCAAGGGCAGACACGATTTTCTTTCGGAAGTTATTATTCATATAGTTCTTCCCTTTATTTTTCTCTATACACATATAGATATATAAGAAAAAAATAGAGTGAAAAGAGATACGAAAATAAGATTTAAGAGGTATGAGAACAGTGAAAGCCTTGTGTCCGTAGTAATTTTAATTCGGTCCTAGTTTTGGAATATTTAGCTTGTTAACAGGCAGGTCTTTTTCATACATTAATTAAAATGGTTGGAAAAAATCGTGATAACTTTATTCTTTTGAACTGGACCATTGGAATTTGGAGGCTTCAGTAAAAGCATTCGTCCTCATATGAGCTGAACTATTCGTCACTAATGTGTCAAAAATAAATACGATAAAATAAATAAATAAATAAAATAACAACATACTTGCTTTTAAAACCGAGAAATTACACAACAAAAGCAAAGTCTATAATTAAACAATGACGAAAAATGACATGAATACTACACAACAAATGGGATGAAACTAATCTTATGAAAAATTCAACTCCTGCAAATTGAAAGAAATTATAAAACAATAACACTATTGATAAAACTTTGTTTTTTTATCCGTGAACGCAGAGTGTGTTACAGATAATTTTCTTATCTTTTTTATCTATGTTTACGAGATCGAATTCCTCCACCTCCTCGGGGCCTTTCGAGCCTGTACTGCATTACTCGGACTATCAACGTTATTTTCCGTCGTACTAAGCTTCGTCATCTTGCTCAGCTTCTTCCATCCGCTAGACCATGCGGACTGTTGTTTCGTTTAGTCACCTTATCAAACTGCCTTTGCAAATTCTCCATGTCATGTTGCAGTTCCAAGTATTTCGTCTTCACGGTCTCCAACTCGAATTTAAGCGTGTTTATGTCCTTTTTCGCAGCGGCCCATCCTTCCTGAAACGATTGTGGGGTTCCTTCTAGCAATGTTTTTCGGTTTTGAACCATTGGTTGGTAGTGTGAACCCCCGGTTTCCTTAACTGAGTTGCTTGCGATCGCGTTGCTGATCTTTACCTGCTCAGAGAAGAGAACCTGCACCACGACTCGGAGTGGAAGCCGCTCATTTTGTGCAGCGTGCATGCAAGCGTCCATTGAAAGCTTCTGGCAGTCCATGACTCTACATAGTCTTTTACGTTCATGTTCAGAGAGTGTCGGGTGAGCCTGTCAAATAAACTGCGTTATTATGTATGACAAAAAAAAAATACAAGCATCTTTTGTCACATATTTACATATTTTAAATAACCAACATATTGGTGAGTTGTAACCCATGCTTTGAGGAGGTTTCAAAAAAAACTTATATTACAATTTTAACCCATAACTATTTCAGTTTTTTTACTTTCAACCAAAAGTTTTCATCTTTCGAATTAAACTCACAACTTTTTTACTTTCAGCTTTGGTCTCTTATACTTTATATACTTCTCAAAATTTTCGTTTTACGTTTTATTCTAAATTTTACGAGTTATACGTTGTGCAACGTACGTTTGTGGTTCAATGTTATTATGTTTTGTTTTACGCCACGTACTAGATTTTTGCGAGTTAACATGGCGCAACGGTGCGTGTGTGGTTCAATGTTTTTACATCTTCTATTTTTTCCTATTTGATAGGTTTTGTCGCAACGTGCTGGTTCTAAATCGACTTAGTTATTATTTTCTATATTTTACGTTTCCGTCTAATTTCTCCTCATTAACATGGCACAACTTCAGTGTTGGTGATTGCCGGTGGTGGTGTGACCATTAATGCTATTGTCACGGTTTTACCCCCCGCGCAACACGAGGGGAGTTAATACTAGTTTAAAATTAAAATAGCTATGTGACAAACTTATAAAAAATATAACTAATTGATCATTACATAGTTTACAAACATGAAACGAAAATGCAAATCAACTTGAAAGTTTTGCATGCACAATGTTGTGGGTAAACGTATACTACAATATTTAAAAATAATTATAACACTTAGATTTAATTACATACACGAGGACTTCGTGTAACAAAAGAGGAATCCAAAAATAAAGTCGTGATACATTTAAGAGAGTATTAGCATTTGTTTTACATCGTTTGAAAACCATAAAAAGTTCAAAAACCATAAAAATGAATGCTGATATCGATTATGATAATACCGATAATGGTACCAATACCGTTGTGATACCAGTACCCGGTATGATTTACGATACCAAAAAAGTACTTTACTTTAAATACAACTCCGTTTTCATTAAGATTTGTATTGAAATGTTAGAGAAAAGAACACGATTACGTATTTAGTTTTTATTTAATTTATGATTGAAAAGTAGGATTATTAAAAATTTACATGAGTTAAAGATGCATATGATTCATATTTTAAGAGTGCAACAGAAACTTAAAAGAAAATGGACACGTGGACATCTTCTTATTTAATTTGCTACTATTTATTCAAATGTTTTTAAATAATAAAATATAATATAATAATAATAAAAATAACTAGCACATATATTATATGGATTAAATAAATTAAATTTTTAACAGTTAGTATCGTAGTAGATCAAAATTCATAGTGGATTAAATAAAAAGAAATTGTATAAATTAATAAAATCTATAATGGCTAAATTATATCAAATACGTTTTGGTGAGCTCAAACTCTTGACTTCAAGGGGAGCAATATCTAACTTTAATGACATTGCCGATTAGATTCAACCACACTCATATGTATAGTATATGATAAAAGGAAACAATGGTAGACACATTTCATATTCAACCCACTCAGTTGTATATGATAAAGGAACAATGGTAACACATTCATCATTGCATTACTTTTAGTTTTGTTGTCTCTCTTTTTCTCCTAATTAATTATTAATACTTATTTTTCAATTAAAGATAATTTTTATATCATCGACCCAATGAGTTTAATATAAAACTAATTAATAATTTTAAAATAAACTAATACTTTTTACTTAAAATTTTTCACCAACTGTAAATTGCTTAAAATATTATAAAGCGAAAAAATAATGAATGATAATTGTTTTTATATGCGATTTTTAAAAAAAAATTAGGATTGGATGATAAGAATAGTAAAATTACAATTCGCTAAATAATAATAAAAAAATGATCGTATTAAAAAAATTAATGTAGTACCCAATTGAAATAAATAATGTTCTAATATTTAACTTAACAAATTTATAACTATCACGTTGGTATATATTGTTTAATACATATTTTGACAACTGTATATATTAACAAATTGTATTATATTTTATTCTATTAGTATAATACATAAGTTTAGTTAACCATGCAATACACATGTGTTTTTTAAATAATAACTTATTTGTTACTAATTTTATAATATTATAACTTTTAAGCCATGTTTAGTTAACCATGCAATACACATGTGTTTTTTTAAATCATAACTTATTTGTTACTAATTTTATAATATTATAATATTATAACTTTTAAGCCATGTAATACATGAGATTGTAACGTAGTATCAAATATGATCAGTCACGCTCGTATTTATATATATATTTATAGAATGTATAGAATTAAAGATGGAGTGTGGACTTACTTTCCGGCAAAAACTATAAAAGTGTGCACTTTTAGCTCTAAACCAATAAAACAAAAATTGTGTGGCCGAAAATTGTGCACATCGGCTTTAAACCGAAATTTGTGCTCCCTTTGGCTACAAACAAAAAAATGTTGCGGTAATTTTGTGTGACCAATAAGTTTTTGCCACCTAAAGTTTTATTTTCCTGTGTGGACTTGAGTATCTGGACTTCCAACAAATCACGTGCCTTTGTAACGTCGAAAATGACTATTTATGTAAAAAAACATTCATATCTTTTTTGTATTTTCTAGCACCATCCCTTTATTTTCTATGAAGTTTAGTACATGTGTTAAAGGACTATTCTTTAGATGTAACACAAGTACACTTTATTTGTAAAATAATAAAACAAAGCGTATAATTAAGTTTGTTGTACCTTAAGATATGAATCAATCGCGCGATACAATCCATCGTCGCAGCTTCTTGCTGATTCGGGCAACGCCTCAGCAAGGACTTGAAACTTGGTCAAAGAAAGGTTCGAATCCCTGGAGACCTCGGTCAGGTAGCTGTCCACGAGCCTAGCAACTCTCATTTTCGCATTCGAGCTATTAATCCTTTGAACCCCTTCGTGCACCGACTGACGATTTGGGTTTTCGGTTTCCATCTGTTCTTGAATTAGAAAATGCTCCAAAAGCCTTTGAACCAAATCAACATCATACATTGTTTCAGCTTTGTTGTAACAAGGGATCAAAAGATCAGCCAAATTGGCCTGCTCGAATTGCATCCCAACACGCTTTTCGAGCTCCGTAACAAGCGCGGGAGCCACCTTCATCAAGTTAGCCATTCGTAGTAACTGAAGAAGGAAGCTGCATGATACACTATCTTTTTGTGGAGGAATTATGCTAATAAGGCTTTCAATTATCATTCTTTGATCTCTCATTTGACTAGTAGAAGTTGGATCTTCTCTATTCCCTGCTACAATCATGTGTAACCCCCCTTTCCAATGGCCCGAAACCGCCGCACTACTTCCTTCTTCGGGTAAACCACAGGCCCCAGCCTCTTTGATCAACCCGGGAAGCGATTTAGAAGCATAGTGCGTTATCGCAGCTCCAATGAGCTCATACCGCATTCCTTTCACTTTAATCGCGGTGATCACTCTCACGAAGTGATCGATTCTAAGAATCGAAACATCTTCAAACCACCAATCTGGTGGAACAGGGCTTCTGCTCGGGCTGGAATCTTTCATCCCATTCCAGCCCGGGCTAGAAACCTTCATAGGTTTTCCGGTGTACTGCCACCGGATACCTTTCGGGTTCGCGCACGCTTTCCAAGCGATAGATTCGCTGCATCTCCTAACAATTTGGAGATTCTCAGCCCACGGAGACAAGTTTTCACAACTTTTGAGTACCAAAATGGAATCTCTCCATGATGATAAAACCACATAACTTAAAAAAGCTTCTGTTTTAAAAATGAGATTACCTTCTTCCAAATCCTCCGTCATTTCCAGATACTCGGCCGCGCATCGGAGGCCGGAGATGTTCGTGGCGGTCAGATCAACCGCGATCCCGTAGCAGAATTTCGCAGCGAGTTCGAAGGCTTCCGGGCCACCGGGTATGTCATCCATAGCTATCTTGCTCAAATCTATTCCTCTTGAATCATATATGATTCTATTCATTTTCCCACTTCTTGAAAGCAGGGGATACTTCAAAATTTGGATGGATAACAACATGATGAATTAATTAACAATTCTAAACACAAATTATTTAATTATGAACTAGTAAGATATAACTATTAGTCTATTACCTTATGCAAATGGAAACAAACATCACCAATCTGGACCAAGAAATCACTTGGAACATCAGTAGCAACAAACCTATGTATATTATAAATTCTGATGATTAATTTCGGTATAAACAACAAGTAACAAAAACCATACCATGTAAAATACCGCAAATAACAAAACTATTTGTAGAGTCTGTGGAAAATGGACATAGGTAAACCATACCTCTATCCTAGCGGATAGAGAGGCTGCCTCATTATAAATATGAGAAAACACGACTAATCGGTACGTACCAAGATTTGCCTCTTTGTTCGAACCGATCGGTCTGGACGCCATGTTTGGTGGCAGAAATGACTCCATTATCATAATCTCTTCCAGCAACCGATTCAGACTCGGAATCCCACATGATGATGAGAGCAAAAACCCTAAGGAAATGTTGGAAATCTGGTGGTGAGGATGAAGATGATTGTTGGTGGTGGAATGATTAAAACGGAAGAATATCACATGGGTATTGGTTGGAATTATGTAAAAAATTTGGACTTGATATCCAGTTTGAAGAACAGTACAGGCTGTGAGGTGATGGGCACAAACATGAAAGTGTGTTTGGAATGAAAAAAGAAAGGGTTTTGTCAGATTTTGAGACCTTTATGTTTCAAGTATATGCACAATGAGATGGTATAATCAGTCACTACTGACTGCCTTACAATCTTCTTAAAGATTGCCGCACGTGACCTTATCTAGCACAAAGATTATGTCCTTAATTCTTGTTGATTAAAAAAGATTTGCCGACAATGGAGATAGCAAAAGATGATCATTGGAACTTGGAGTAGACTTAAAAGATAGAAGGTTTACATTAGTTTTACATTGTCCCCTATAATGTGGTTCCTAGGCTTTTTATCGTGACGCATCGAAGATGCAAATGCACGTTGCGTATAGCTCTAAACTACTGAGAATCGAATTAAATTCGTTTATGTTAGGTCGCTTTAGGCACGTTACAGATCTTTCTTGTCAAGGTTCTATTGATGAATATACGTTGTCTAATTATAAAATAAATAAGATGAGAGTCGTAGATTATGAACGTTGTGTGCACCTTATTGCATTTAGTCGTTCAGTTATACAATATTATTATTGTTGAATATGCTGCTTGATATTGTTTTGAAGTTTTGCAGGGTGAAAAAAATGAAAATGACATTTTTTTACTAAGAGTGAGGAAATTCTGAAGAATAGAAGACAATGTCATTTCAGTGTCATGTTCATTATTGATGCCATTATGTAACTATTAATGTGTTTTCAAAAGAATGAATTTATATTCTCTTAGGCATCTAAGCCAATACCTATATTAGGCTATGTGTTGTACGCAATGGTGGATTTACGAAGGAGATAAGGATAGTCTGGGCTACTTCTTAACTTTTTCGGTGAAGTGCAAAGTTTTTCTTATCCTTTGTTTTTTTTTTTATCAGATATCCTGAGCAAATATTATGATTCATACGCTTTACTCCAATTTTTTTTTGATACCTCTGAAATTTTCTTTTAGATCCGCCACTGGTTGTACGTGTGAGGTGAAAGGTGAAAAAAAGTTGTTGTCACATAAGCACCACGTGTATTAGAGTGGTATTACCTTTCATCTGGGTGTATTGTGAGAACGTGAAATATGGTGTGTAACGTAACAAAATAAAATTGAAAAAGTTAATGGTTATATGAGCTAAATGAAATTAAAAATAAAATATATCAAACAAATCGAGCCCCACGCCCACGGATACCTTCACAACCTTGTCCTCGCATCCCATTAGCACTCCACCTGGGTGATGTTCGTGCTCACATTGCCATTTTGACAGTGTTTAACGCCTCTATCACCCAAATCACAACGCATGCTATTATTTTAAAGGATACATTTTTTACATGTGTAAGTTTCTTTATAGTAACTTTTAAACTTATTAAACTAATCATTCAATTAAAATTGTTATAATGTGACTTTTTCTTATAATATTTATATATAGTAGAAATATATTATATATGAATATTATCATATTGTAATTATAAACAATAGTTTCTTTATTGTGGTTCTTAAACTTCTAAGAACTACAAGTCTACCAAGAATGGCAAATGTGTGGTGTAAATTAGGATGTGGTAACATAAATGTATGATTATTTCAATAAATTTTCTAAAAAAAGACCTTAATTTGTATATTTGATTGACCATCTTTGTCTATAGAATAGTAGTTATCAAATATATATTTATGGTTGTTTGTTTAGTCAATTTGGAATAAATCACTTAATGTGTATTGATAGAATTAAATGGAAATTATACCCCACCTCCATCTTAGGTCCAATGCACAATTGCTTTCATGACTGTATTCATGGGCCCATATTAATTATCAAGTTTGTCAATTTCGGGAGAAATGACACTCAATTATTATTTATATTATTATAGTTCGTTTAAAAAGAAAATACCAACGAGTAAAACCTAGTAAATAGTTCCAAAAACAGAGTCTAATTCACTGTGTGATTTGGTCATAATTTGTACAACTTTGTTCTAGGTTTGGTTCTTATGGATCAGGTCTACTTTTAGACAGTTGAAAATAAAGAATATGTTGTGAAGTCATAACATACTTTCATGTATCTTCGTTAGAAAACATGTTGAACATGTTGAGACGCTGACGAGATTGAAGTTTTAATCAGACATTATAAATTAAAATACAATATCTATGGCTACATGTAGTTCATTTTTATTTTATATAATAATCTTTATATGTTATTTTTGTGGATTTTATTTATCTTTTGATTTATATAACTTTTCCTCATTGTATACAGACGTTAATTTTCCTGATTATGATATATTTTTTAAACAATTATAACTAGGTTTGAACCCTGTGTATTATACGGGCTGCATAAATGTAATTTTATAATAAAAAACAAAAAAAATATATAATTTTAAAAAAACTCGTGTCTCTTTTTGAATTGAGTATAAAATTATTATATTTAAAAATTGTGTTCTTTCTAAATATTGATTCAATGTGTGATAAGTGATGGGTTTAAACCAATTATAAAAGTAAGCATAACATTACAAAGGTGAAACAAAGTTGTCTAGATATGATATTTGAAAGAATTGTGAGTCTATAATGGTGAGTTCAAACCATTATAGCGATGCATCTAAAACACGTATAATTTGACAGAAGAATATGCCCCAACCTAAAATAACTATTTATTCTAGTGAAAAAAAAAACAATAATACAATTATTAAGTATATATCAAATGGGAACATTTGATTACTAATTGACCATAATTTCATCTACCGAACTCCAAAGTATAAATAAAATGATTAAACGTTTTTCCTTATCTAAATTTTTGTTTAAAATTATTTAGAGAAAAAAATTGTTTATCCTTATCTAATTTTTGTTTAAATTATTTAGAGAAAAAAAATTGTTTATCTTATCTAATTTTTGTTTAAATTATTATTATTTAATTAATATATGGGAGATAAATAAGAAAATAAGGCGAGAAAACACCAGAAAGTAACATGTCCAAAATATATTTTCATTTATTAGTATACTAGGTGGACACCCGTCCGATGGACGTGTTGTTGTTAGTGTTATAACTATAATGATATAAGTTTTTTATCCACGTGTTGCTTTCACTGCAATATCAATATCCTTAGTGATAGCTGCTAGTATATCCCCTACTACCATTTTTTACATACCACATTTTATTAGACAATGAACCATTATACATAGTACGATTAGTATGTATGACAGTATTGCCTATGTAACATATCGAAACTAAAATACCAAAACTATATAACATACGAAACTAAAATTAAGATATGGATGTACTCAACCTGTCTGTATCGCCTATGTAACACACCGAAACTAAAAATTAAGATTCAAAACAAATGGTCTAAGTAAAACAAAACAACAAATTACTTCATTGCATTACTTGTATTGTTGCGATAGCTTCCACAGCACCAGTGGCTCCCAACTAAATCAAATTTTGTATTAGTGTAAGTAGTCAAGTTTCACGTCTTCCCTCGCCCACACCGACTGAGATAATGCCTTCTCAATGCGTAATATGACACCAATACCTAATAACGGCACATACAACCCGATGGTCAATTATACACGCTCATACATCAAACATCGTACATAAGAGGGTTGTTTGATCTACCCTTAGGGTGAGACATTGTTATATGATAAGCATCAAAACTGAAGCTTCCACCCAACACTTCTGCATAAATATTAGCATTTCTTTTATGCGTATCAGTTTGATCTATAACCGGAGAGCGTAATAAAACCACATAGAGCATCAATATTAATCCACTCTAAAAGTCAACAAAAAGGGACAAAGTAGAAGTGATAATCAAAACAATGACACCATGCACATCTCGATGACTTGTGAGATAAATATAAAATTGGACTTTATTGTTACTCACTGAGTCATATAAAGTCGGAATGCATAGCCTTCAAGGATGAATCTTCTTTCGGGGATTTGGAAAGAAAGTTCTACAAATTCAGAAGAGTCAAATAATCAGTTTACTAAAATGGCTCCTAGGGTCCTTAACATTTTGACTTACTAATATTGTGGAAAATGCAAATGGTTCTAATTACTCTTATACGTATTTTACTAACCTTATTGCTCCACCAAGAACCAAGAGATCATGTAGACCATCCAAGATGTTAAGGTTGTTAAAATGTAAGCAACTACAAGCCAAACATAAAGTCGAGATTATTCTTACTACAAATCATATGTTAATGTGGATACAGATCACAGATAGGATAAAAACGACCTGATCTATAACACAGGTGTCTCCAACTTTAGATTTGGGAGAAAACCACTCATATTTTCTTGGTCCAGGACCACCAGAAAGAAAAGACTACTATTCATTCGTTTTTCTCACTCACAAACTGTGAATCAAGAAAGTTAAATATAACAGATTACTTTTTTGATGTAAGAACTGCTAATAAGCAAAAGAGTGAATCAGGTTTATAGACTTCAATCGCATGCATATATCGATATCAAGTGATCTTAAAAGCATACCTTTCGTTTTAAGTGATCTTCAGAGTGTTGGCTGAAGAGCTTGCTATAGCCCTGCAGAACTGAAACTGTAACTATTAAAAACGATTTCTTTACAAACCAAATAATTAAAACATGATTACCTCTTCCTTAGCTGCTCCCTTCGTTTTCATCATGTCTTTCTCTGGCGACAGAGATTTGATGTTTCATATTATTTAGAGATGCATAAAGTAACTGTACTAAACAAACTCGAGGACCGTAATCTAAATATAATCATGGAATAAAATCACCCACTTACTTCTATCCACTTTAAAATTCATCATCAAAACCAATTATTTAAACACAAAATCACAAAGACTGAGATAGTATCTCAAGACTGGAACCACCAAACCTGTTCCTACTAAAAAATATTAGCAATTTGAAACCCCTCCCACCCCCTGTTGCAATTTGAAAAAAACATGAATTACAAAAGTATTACTCACTTGAAGAGGGTTTCAACGGTCTTTGAAGGTACAGCAAACACAAACTTGCTCTTGGTCCTTTGTGTAATAACTCGAAAATTCGTTGTTATCTTTTTTTTGTTTTATGTTTGTACTTTTTTGTAATCCCGAGATTCGGTTAATAATAAAGTTTATGTTAATTAATGATGGTGTTGTACATTATTACGCATCTAATCGCATCGATTAATCTCATCGCATCGTAAATCGCAATTGATTATGTGGTTTTTATATTATTTATGTGTTATGTGTATTTGTGGTTATGTTTACAATCGCTATCGCATCGCTCTCGCACTCTCGAATCGCTAAATCACACTATTACATCAAGTATACGCTTAACGCTTTAATTTAACGCTTAATATAACTATCTAATGCGAACCGAATAACCAAACAAACTCATAACGCAAAATAATCAAACGAACCTTGGCCACCAGGTCAAGTTCCGGCCGAACTTGTAGACCACAAGTTCGCCCGAACTTACCTGATGACACAAGGATTCCCTTATTTCCTCAAGTTCGCTCGAACTTGTACGAATGTACAAGTTCGGCCGAACTTAGCTAATCCCACCTTTGAAATCTCTACAAGTTGCGCGAACTTGTACAAATTTACAAGTTCGGCCGAACTTGCTCTCACCAGCCTTCATTTTTGCCTTCGCTATAAATACTCAGCTCATTCTTCTCATTTGAACTTGCTGTAAGTTCGCCCAGAGCTCTCAAAACCCGAAACCTTCGTGTTCTAAGTAAGAATCAACCCGATTTCACTGCAATAACGTTTATCAACGATTTACAAACGTTTACAACGATTTTGGCACAAAGCGTAGCCTTCGTTTTCATCAAAACTCATTCTTTTACGAAAATTTTCTTCTTTTCTTCAAAAACTTCTGTTTTAAGCTTAGATCTATACAATACGAGTTCGTTTGGCGATAGTAGAGACTTCCCAAACACGAGATCGACAAGATCTCGGCTTGTAAGTGATAAATCTGAGAAAAAACCTTTGAAAACCATCGATTTCTACACAAGATACGGACTTTTGATGGTGTTTTGTTCATTTTCTGGTATGAAACGAAACATCTATCATTCAAGATCCTAGATCTAGAAGCACAGGGACGTTTATGTTGGTTTACACAAGCCGCACTAATCCGAACGAACCCCGAGTTCGCCCGGATTAGCCCACGCTTTTGTAAAACGACTAAAACTGCTTTAAAAGGCCTCTCCGACCTAAGTTTGCTCAGTAGCACAGGGTTGGAGGGATGAACACTCAATTTTCCTCAGCAAACGACGCGAAAACGCAAGATTTTGGACCTGAAAAACATCAAGTTCGCTCGAGAATCACCAGCTTATCAGGTCAAGTTCGACCGAACTTGTACCCATTTGGGTTAAGTTAGACCGAACTTGAGTGTTTCTTCACCAAGTTTCTTGCAAGTTCGTCCGAACTTGCCTAGTTTCTTAGGAAACCATACAAGTTTGACCGAACTTGCCAAATCAGTAAGGTTTTTCCTACAAGTTCGCCCGAACTTGACAAGTTTCTTAGGAAACTCATCAAGTCGACCGAACTTGACTCTAAACCCACCAAAACCCAGCAAGTGCCCGAACTTGTGTTACACACAAGTTCGCCCGAACTTGGCTACTGCCCTACCAAGACTTAACCGTTTCAGCTTTTCGGAGACTAATGCACTTCCGTTCGCGTATGCAGGCTGATCCGGCGTTCTTCTCGACTATCCTCAAATCCGGAACTCTTACCTAAACGCACCCACAGTGAGTATACTTGACCCATTTTCGTTTTAACGCACTTTTTGGGTGTTACATACGTTCCTATATCAAAACCACAACACAAATCAAAACTGTTTTATCACACGCGAATGATCTGATTGTATATGCTCTATACGTGATACTAGAAACATGTGACTAGTGCTTGTTTTCGTTAACATCCTCCTTAGCTAGTATGGTACTATAGTGTGGCTTACACCCAACGGGGTCTAGTTAGGATGGACGCGCAAGCCTTCTCACGGTAGTTAGCATGAGAAATGAGCCTATGTTATGTTAAGTGTTTTGGTGTATCATGATATGTAATTAGATTGTTTCGTAAATGCTTTCTCGATTATGCCAGTAGTACTTAAACCTGTATGCTCACATTTACTTAATTGTATTGACTTGTATTTTAACGTATGTAACAGGATGAGGATTTTGTAGCTTGGATGCTTGGATGTGGCTTGCGTAGTTAAGTTTTGTTTTATCTTGTTTAGTTCCAAGTGTAATAAATCTAGGGGAGATCGGATCAGATTTTACTGTTTAAGGGATTTTGTTAATGTAATGATTGTTCAAGGATATTATGAGTTTAATAGTATGGGATGTTAAATGTTGATTTATTATCTTTAAATAATTGTTATGAATCTCTTTAGACAATCTGGTTCGCCTAGTGCCACTACCCGATGATTCCGCCATCGGTTGGGGTGTGACACTTTGTGTGAAGAACGGATTGATGATCTTATAGAAAGCCAAGTACAGAAAAGGCACATTGATAAAGACCTACAAACCCAAGACTCAATTAGACATTTCATTGAACAGTTGGTGAGCACAGTTCAAAGAACAATTTCAATACCTGTTTCGCAACGAATTCAGGGTAGTTATCCTGTAACAACTAAAGACCCTGATTCGTAGCTTGATGAAGCTCCCACTTAAACGGTCTAGCCGAGCTCTTAAAATCGATAACTTGAACAATCTATACGCTCCATTCGGGATAGAATCAAGCTTTCGAGCCTTTTGTAACCCTTGGTCTGCATCCTTAGTTCTCTCAAACATAAAGCTCCAACTGTTGTTTCCACGCCAAATCCTCCTCGACTGTCACATTCAAAAACAATAAGCAAAATCGTTAAACCTAAATACCAAAAGAAAAGAAATGATTAGTTAAGAGAAACTGATACTCTCTTTATGGTATGAGAGCTTCGTGCTCAGCCAGTTACACTTCTGAGCTGTTAATTTTCCGGCAAGGTTTTCCAGTAAAGTTCCAGCTACATTCTTCTTTCATAATTCTCTCTCACTCTTCAATTCATACTTTCATCTTCATCAATCTAATCATCATCTTCAATTCTTTTTCGATTTCCTCAATCTTTTGATTCAATCCTCTGTGTTCTTCAATCTCTCATGGCTATACCTACAAATTCAACTCAATCATCATCCTCTTCAACTATGAGTGATAATTTCACAAGTTCTTACAGCAATTTTCCAACCATTACAAACCTAATGCCTATCAAACTTGATAACACCAACTTTTTGAACTGGCAACATCAAACAGTAACAATTCTAAGTTATCAAGATCAATGAGTGAGATTTATATATTCAGATGGTTGCATCTCATTCAGAATTTGTGGAAGTTTGAAACTTCTTTTATACCAGATGTATGAATTAATTTAAACACATCCATCAATGAAACTAAAGTACCTTTAAGCTTAAAGAAATTCTCATGATATCAGAACAAATAAACGAAAAAATTGAAGTTAAGAGGGAAGTAATTTCTAAAAGATGCAACCTTATTAGCCAGATTTGCCATATCATCGCGGAAGCTTACATTTTGAAGAAGTTCCATAAAGTAGAGACAATGTGGATACCTACAATCCTCCGAAAATAAGCAGATATTAACAAAACCATAGAAATGAATGACTATATATATAAAAATGTAACAAATAAGATTGTCAGACTAAAAGGCAAAGCACAACCCACATAATATACGTCGTGTACTCTGTTCGCTGCCAGTACTACTGAAGGTACTTCAAGTAGTCTATGAAAGCTTCATCTTCGAAATAACGATTCTGAGATAAGTCTACATCAGAGCTTTTAAGTGTTAACTATGCCAATCAACAAATTTAAGACTCCATTAAGGGTACAGAAACATAGAGAGAATCTCTTAATTGGTGACTATAAACTATCTACTAATCATCTTCTTTAAATTTCAAATTTGAAAACCATATAATTATAACTTTGACTTTAACTTACAGTGAATATAAGTAGGATTGGCAAGGCATTGGACAAATTCAAGTTCAAGCAAAAATCTTTGTCGCCCATCGTCTAGATCCTTGTATACCTTTTTGGGCCTGAAACATGATTGAGGTCAGGCACATGGTGGTAACTTATGATAATTTATATCCACACTATATTATATTTACATGAGAAATAGAAGCTTACGAGCTGTTATTATTTAAAGAATCATCAATTCGTTGACCGGAAGCCATGCAGTCACGCTCCTGTGATTTCAATATAGTGTCTTTTAGAACAATAGCAAGGTAAAAAAATAGTATCTGACAGACTGACAGTAATGAAAAGGAGAACCATTTCTGGCTAACTGCATCAAGACATTGAGCTTTGCTCTAATATTTTGAGGGATAATATTCAAAGATGCTTATCTTGTTAAATATAAAAAGAGCATTTAAGGCACGTAAGAAATACAACTTGATCCAACTCCATTACCATCCTATTAAACACAAAAAATAACTGAAACATTTCCATTTTTCAAAATAAGTTGAAGACCGCTACTACAGCTATTGAAATACTAATCATGGCTTACTTGACAAATATTTAAAAAGAACATTAATTACATTAGGCACAAATACACCGCCAGTTTTATTCTATGCTACACTCAATCAAAATCGTTGACTGAATCAAAATTGACTAAATCTCAGTAAAAAGAACTTAACCAAATCATACATGTCTTCAAAATAATACCGGAAAAAAGACATGAAAATTAATATAAAAAAATAATTACTTTCCCTAAAAGAAACACAGTTAAAAAAATACTTACTTTATCAGGTTGTGGTTCATGCCCATTCCAGAAAACATAAGTTTGAATAACATCCAGACCTCCTTTAGCCTTCTGAATGAGATCTGGCCACATCTGAAACATAAAAAAATACAATTTTATAAAAGAAAAAAATATTATCTTGAAACAAATCCCATTTCAAGAAAGAAAAAGAAGCTAATGTAGTGCATTGATGAGTTGTACTGTACTATTGTATCTCTTTGACTATTTTGAATTTTGAAATTCAAATTATTTAATTATATTTGAATTTCAAATTTTGAATTTATCCCTCAACTTTGTATTTTAATTATATTTTAAATAGATTTTAAAAGTATTTAAATTACTGATTTAATTGATTATTTATTTCTAATTATGACATCAGCAAAATCAACATGACATATCTAGATTACTGACACGTATGCAAACTTACATCACCTCTATTTCTCCTTTTATATATAGTTAGATAGAAAGATTATCATTATCATTATATACAAAATTTCATAAATTTATATAACTTTTCTATTTTAGTTGTAATTTTAAATTCCCAAATAAATCCATATTAATTGGATATTCATGATGACTAATTATATACAACTACACATATCCAATAAACTTGTGAATGTAACCCACATCATGTACCCACCAACATCAAACACCTCTCTGACCACACCAGAACACCCTCTACCACTCAATCTCCACCCTCTAGCACCTTGGAAAACCATTCACACTAGGAATGTTCAAAAACACTGCTTAAAACTAATCAAACAGTTCAAACCAAGCTAAAACGAGTTAAAAGTAATGCAGTTTGATTTACCATTTGTAAGATCGAGATTCACGCTTTATTTTTTAGGGTTTACTGTTTGGCATTAGCCGGGGAGGAAATAAAAATATATAATTTAATAAGAAATATGTATATGGATATAACAATTACAATACATATAAGTAATACATATAGATTATATTTTTTTCACTATTTTAAAACCTTTTAATACTTATACGCTAAAATGTGTATATAGAACTTATTAGAGAGGGTTTAGGTTGGTTATCACCATTTACAATATCACCATTATTCACCCTTCTCTCTCTCTCTAAATATCATGATCTTCAAGATCACTAACCACTATCATAATCATACATCAAAAGGGGAACTCGATCTATAGAGTGACATCCTAATCTTCATCAATCAGGTACACAAGTTCCAATCTTTTGTTTCTATTATGTGTAATCTAGTTTCAATCTTTTGTTTCTATTATGTGTAATCTGAATAGCTTGTTGAATAAATCAATTGTATTTGTTAAGAAACAAAAGTGTTGATGAAAATCCACTTAAAAATCGTTTTTTAATAAACTTTAAAAATCGGTTTTTATGAACTTTAACAAATTTTCAGATCTAATGTTCATGTTATGTTTATGGGTTGTTAGATCTAGATTACAATCATTAATTTTCGGGTTCTTTTGATAAAAAAAGTAATCAAGAACAAGTTTGAATGTTCTAGGTGTTCTTGATGATATTCATCATAAATTAAATTTGATGAAAAGTACATAATTCATGTTTGATTCAAATTATAACTTTGTATTTTTAGATATTTTAAGTGTATTTTTCCCTTTATTTGCAAATAAAAAATGAAAAGTTTAAAAATAAATGCACTAATAGTCCTTTAATTATGAACAATTTAATTATGTGAAAGATTCCTTTGGTAGCGTTCTCTAAAATTTTCATGGGTGGCACTCCCATAAGATGGGCATAGGCGTCACTCTCATAAAATAATCATCGACATCATTCTCCTAAAGTCATAAATGCAACTTTAGGCATGCCAGTACGAACTCAAAATCGTCGACATTAGGTGACACTGATGCTAGCGACACTAAAAAGGCTGGTACTTATGCCAGCAACATTTATGTCGAGTGGCGCTCAGCTGGCCCTTAGGCGGAACTCTGTCTGTCCATACTATGCAAGCGTCACTCTCGCCGACTAACCTTATGGTGTGCTAGCGACACTAAATTTGCTGACACTGAGAGTCTTATAGGAGTCACTGAAATTGAGAGTCTTATAGGCGTCACCAACAAAGATTGTCACTATTAGTCGCCACTCACATAACTAGGTGCCACTCAAATTTTAGGCGCCACTCAATTTTTTAGGCGTCACTCAAATTTAGGCTCCGTTACATGTCAGACACCACTAACATAATCAAGTGCCACTCACATATCAGGCGCCACTCAGGTGGTTTTCTATTAACTAACTGGATAGTTTTGTTCAACCTAGCATATTAATTGTTTTACAAAACTAAGGTTACTTAACTTGAATAACTTTTTAATGTTTCACTTCTGCCCAAATGTGATTTGTTACATGTAGCTTGTTATTCGAATCTTACTAATCATTGTTACTTAGTGAATATCCTTAAATAATGAACAAACATAGTCATGAAATGTGTGTTCTTAAAACAAATAATTTTAATAATTGACATAGACACACATGTGACATAGTCTTATATACGTGAACATTACACTTTCTACCCAAAGGTGACATGTCATGTTCATGTTACCTACTTTATTAAAAGTTGTTTATTGATATTCATATGACATTCTATCTAAAATGCATGGATGTTTCAATTATGTCCAAAGGTGACATGTTACATTTGTGTATTGCAAAACTAACTTGTGTCTAATAAATCAGTAGTTTCACTTCTGTCCAAAGGTGACGTGTTATACTTAATTTATGTCTTTTACAAATGCTTGAATAATTTCACTTCTGCCCAAATGTGATGTGTTATTGTTAACTTAACTTAGTCTATTATATTGGTGTTTATAATAAACATTATCACATCTTCGCAAATATATTAATCCTTACATAACTGATTTTTCATAATTTCATAACCACTAATTTGGTTGTCTTACTTGATTGCCCCATAATGTAAGTCATTCTAAAATTTCTTCTTCTAGTTTGTATCTCATCCACATCATCCACTCTATTTTTTCAAACCTAAGATGTTTTTTTTTTGCTTCACTAAAGATTTTCTATAAAATTTGCTCTTATTGAATATTGATTATCTCTTAAGACATGACAATTCTATTACTCTTTCTAATAGAAGTGCTACAAAAGAAAACTAGAGCATGTGGGATAAGTCAAACATTTTGTTTCTTATAATAATCAAGAACTTGTTTGATTATTCCCATCTTAGGAGCTATTCCAGATTCAATATTTCCTTAGACTAATGTGTTTTCTTTAGAAGAATTAAAAGAAACTCCTAAAAAACTTGCATCTATCCTAGATTCTAACTACAAGGATCAATGACATCTCTCTGAATGCATTGTATTATGCAATACCGTGACCCATGATTTAAGGGCTTATACATGGAAAACAACACATTTTTTCTAGTGTGTTACATACTTTCCACCAATATGCTAAGTTGCCTTAAGATTCAATTATAACACTTAGAAGTACCAAAGGAAAATTAGTGTATTGATCAACAATATACATACAAGAAAAAAATGTATGAAACTAGAAAAGAAGATTCTTTTCATCTCACTGCCACTAAACCTAAAAATAGGATACTTCTAAAATCCAGAGACATGATACAAGCACTACTTCTAGCTATAAGTTTTTTTCAAAGGAAAGTCTCGCTGTAAATTTATGCCATTAGACTAGGCAAAAGCAACGAGATAATCCGTTCAGAGAAACAGTTGTCTAAGATAACTAGTCACATATCAAAGATATTTAAGTTTGCTAATGATGATATTCCAATTAACACATGAACCGTTGAGTCTAGTTCTATACATTTCTTACCAGAGAATAACAAATACTTGACACGAGAGCTGGTGGTGATTTTAATGTTAAACCATATGAACCATAATAAACGGTTTTGTAATTGGGCTTCATGCTACCTTACATATTTTGGAATTTACTTAGAATTTAGTATTAATACTAAAGCTACATCATGACAGTTATGAGGTTTGCATAGCTAAAATAAAATCGCCCTTAACTTAAACTCTAATATTATTTGTTATTACAATCTGGGTAGAAACCTTATAAAATAGAACTAGATGACACTACACCTTTCACAACCTTTGTTATCATGCACATGAAAATATAACAAAGCATAAATGAGACATGTGAATTTCATCCGTTAAGGCAAAATTCATAAGCAATCATGGCCAGGTCAATGAAGGATGAGTTTTCTCAAATTTCATTCTTAGTGACTTACAAGCATGTGTTAAATAACCTAATATTTTGGCTAAGGGAATAAATCACGTTCCATATGGAATTATATTTCATTAGAACTTATCCCAAAATGGAATATTCAGATATAATTCACTTACCATTTTAAATAATATTCACTTGTATCTAATATGTCTCATTTAGATCGAGGTACTAAAGAACTCAATTCATATATATTATGATTACTTCTAAAATATGTCCCTGAGTTTCTTATAATTTTTTAACATCAAGGAAATCAAGTCTAACATACATGACAAATTCCCACGTCACTTACATCATTGAAACATATCTTGTAGCATTTCTAGATATCTAAAAGATTATTGGGAGCATTAAGGGTCTTAAATCATAACTTGCAAGAGTTGCAAGAGGTAGGGGAGTGAAAACTTGTTATTACCTCAATTTGCACCTCTTGTACAAGACACTACTCCTTCACAACTTGTCTCCAAAAAATCTAATGCTACTCTTACAAAAGTTTCATTGTTGCTTAAATATGGGTACACTCAGATTTCCTGCCAAAACCACAATCCTCAAACGAGAGAAACTACAACGAGTAACATCATTAACGAGTTTCTCTATTAGAATATATTGGTCCTTTTCTGTTGAGCCCAAGCATGCTAATTTCTTAAAGACTTTTATGGTCAGTGGGAGCAGTAAAAGTCCTTATCATGACATGTCTAAAGTACAAGAGACGGGGGAGAGACTCATAATGATAGCAACCTAATCAACTCAGGAGGTCATCTAGACTCAAAAGCCTTTTGATGATTATGTATCATCCCTAAATAAAGTTGAAACAGATATTAGAAAGTTTACTGATCCTACCTCTTCTAATTAAACCATTAGCCTCAATCAATCTTCTAAATGGAATAAAATAATTTTAGCAAAACTGATTTTATATGTTTAAATAATGTTTTGGGAATTGGTTGAAGTACCTAAATCCGGATGGAAACGTTAAGACACTAAGGAGCACGATTGATTGCTAAAGGTTAAACTCAAGAGGGAATGAATTATCATAGAATCTTCTTATTTGTTTTACAAAAGATTTCTTTAAGGATCATTCATATTCTAGAAGCTTATGAGCAATTAGAGCTACATTAAATGAACATTAAAATAACTTTCTCTGAATAAAGACTTACATGTTCAAAACAACCTAATAGTTCTACTGAAGGTTAAGAACACTTACTTTGTAAGTCACTAAAATCCACGTGTGGGTTGAGGCAAACATCAAAATATGATGAAATCTTAATGCAATTCTTTTCTTTTCATCAAGAATCAAGCGGGTTAATGTACCTCCCTCAATATGAGTTGGAGCAACAAATGTAAACTTGTCCTTATATAGATGACATTCTTTTGACAAGCAAATGTTACATAAGTTAAAGCATTGTTCAACACATACTTTGATATAATAGATCTTAGAGATACCACTTATAATATCTAAATATACTAAGATAGATGAAAACGAAACATTAGTTTCATCCCATAAGCTTTATTCTAAAGAAGATCCTTACACATGTAACATACGATATTGCTCCCCTTTAAGAAGCTAATAGGATAAATGAGATTACTTCCTTATGCTTCATTAATTAGAAGCCTTATGAAGGTTCAAGTCTAAAATCGTTTAGATATTGTTCACATTGCTAAACACTAGACCGAGTCTAGATTATTGTAAAGCATCTTATAATATCTTAAGAAACGAGAGAAAGAATACGTTAAAAATGAAATGAAAACTTAAACCGATTGATTACTCTTACTTTGATTTTGTATTCAAAGGAAACTAAAAGTCAATTTGGGGTAAATCCTTATGGCAGCAGACAAAACTATTCCATGGAGAAGTCATAAGGAACTGTTAACAACACCCTAAGTTATAATGACATAATATGTTGCTGATAACAGTGAAATTGTCACTAAATGTTGTTAAAAATTATCAGTGGACTCACTCCATATAAATAGTATATTGACGACTTACTGTGATAAGCCAGCTACCATATTTCCTTAAACATTAACAGTTCCAGAGGTGTTGTATTAAACACTCGATACAAAATGTTGCATAAATTTTCAACATGAAATTATTGTTCGTTTATGAACAAGTAGATGAATCTAAATCTTTGTATCAAATACATTCATGATATGTTTATGGATCCAATGACAAAATGTCAATACCCAAAAATATTATGTAAGCACTTATAGTAATAACGAGTTTACTAATGACCATGGCTGCATATCGTACTGTGAATGGTTAATTATTAATTTTTTTTCCTCAACTGTTTAGATTTGTTGTCTCTAAATATGTATCAACTAGCATAATGAGCATATAGACATATAATTTAACTTTTTTAACGGCATTTTTTAATCTCTGCTGTTTATGGGACTTGAACCCAAAACCCCCCATCTCTTGCAGTGTTTAAAGGTTTTGTCTTTGCCAATGAAGCACCACCCCATTAGCTCCCTTTATTTAACTGATTCTCAATGGCTAGGTAATAATCGAATTAATTACATTCTTAAATATTTTTATGTTCATGTGGAATCTTATCATAGACTCTAATATACTCTATTTATTTTCTTCTCATTTGCTAATTAATAAACAAACTAACTATATTTCTAATTTTTTTAGAACAAAGGCTCTTTATTAATAGAAAGTACGGGCCAACAAGAAAGTGTAAAACCCGAACAACGACAGAACAAGCAAACAAAGAAACAATTAAAGGGTTACAAACGAACTTTTTTCTAATTGACTTAATGCCTCTTCACTGTTGTTTTAAAACCTCCCTATTTCTTTTTGTTTATTTGATGGTACTAGTATGGTGGAATTAAAACCACGGGGTGTCAGCCCAGTGGCCAGCCTCACCCATTTCAAACGGGAGGACGCGGGTTCGAGTCCAGCTCGGCCCAAATAATCCTGCTGGGTAGTAACCGCCAGGCAGCTATGGGGCTAAGCTAGCTTGGGGAGGGAGAACCTTCCCGCGGTCAGGGGTACCGTGCATTTACCCTTTTTTTTAGTATAGTGGAATTAATAGTCTTGGAATTAAAATCTAAAAAGGAGGTCTTGAATTCCTAATTGTAGTATGTGACAGCCTCATGTGTGATGGTCCAGCATAACTATGTGTTTCAAAAGATATGCACATCAACTGCATGAGTTTCTTTCTTGCTCTAATCTTTAAGTAAACTGAGCTGAGAAATGCACATGGTAATATGTGGGTCTGTCAGTACAGATATGTAGTAATCACTAGATACGAGTGATTTTGTTTGGTAAGTTTGTATTTTATCTATTATACTTGAAAATATAAAGTGGTACAAAAGTTTTTTAATTAGCTTATCTATAATACTAGGAAGAATTAGAGCTTCAAAGAAATTCACTAACCCATTAGTGTAGCTCGAACTCTTGAAACTGAGCTGAGATATACACAAGGTAATGAGTATGTTTCTTTAGGCACGAGCTAGGAAATACACATGATAATGTGTCGTCACACCTTGAGGATTACATTACATTATGATGAAAGTATATTTGATAAACATGGTAATATGTGGGCCTGTCAGTCCAGATATGTAGTTATCATTAGGGACAATAGTGACTTTTGTTTGGAATATTTGTATTTTATCTATATAATATTTGAAAGTGTGAAGTGGTAAAAGTGTTGTTTAGCTTATATGTAATGCTAGGAAGAGTTGCAGCCAGAAAGAAAGCCACTAGCACATTAGATGACCAATTAGTGTATCTATCATCATACCCATGTAGTTTAACACAAATTGGTTTGTTATAACCTATCGTGGCGTTGAATAAGTTAAAAACAATTCACTTGCACATGACACTACCCAAATGTATCAATCATCATACACGGAAATTAACACAAAATGGCTTGGTATTATCTAACACTATCTCCAATGTTACGTGTGTCCCCTTAGGTGCCCTTAGCTATCACGTCATCCGCCATATTATATGCTTACAAATCCTTAAAAACCTTATTTGATCTCCAACCCCACAAATATCCTTATCCTTTTAAATTTCCATCTCATTACCTACCAACTACAGACAATATTTAAATAAAACATTTTTCCTTTTACTTTGGGTCCACCTACATGCAAAAACCAAAAAAAAGCCCTTGTGGAAGGAGGCAGCAGGTTTAGTTGCCAAGGCACAGGCCGTTTAAGGTCCGGGGGAATGCAATTTTGTATAGGAACCCTACCGTGGCCAAAGCTTAAATTTGTATAGAATTAAGATGTACAACAGAATTTGTACTGATCGAATGTTTGCTTAACAACAAGCTACGCGGGATGTTATATCCTGTCTCAAAAATCATAGGTTACTTCCATATCGGGTTCATCCGCATTTTGTCAACTACCATCTTTCCCTTTAATTAATAAATTACTAACTAAACTTAACTAAAAATAACTATCTAAATTATTTTCACATAAACTTTAGTGATTAAATCATTAATAAGTTTATAATACATGGAAAATTTGCGAATAGGGTCTAAAATTTTTATCTCGCACAGGGCAAAAAAATATTTGTAATTTTTCGGAGACGGCATGTTGCCAAGGGCTCCTAAGGATAAAATTTTACAATGGGTAAGGGTTTGTAAGGCATCCAAAAGATGCATGGAGGTAGTCTAATGTAACAAAATACAATTCACTAACACATTGCAAGACTCATTTAGGCCCACGTTATCATAAACATAATCTAACATAGGAATGTCTTGTGATGACCTAATATGATTTTCTATAACCAAAACCAACTCATTAACACATGACAAGGCTCATTAAGGCCCATCAGTGCATCGATAGTCATACACGAGTAACATAACACAAAATGGAATGTTATGACCTAAAACCAACTCACTAGTGTAGTCATCATCATACATGTATAGTTTAACATAAAATGACTTGTTATAACCTAACGTGACTTTATGTAATCAAAAGCAACTTATTAACACATTACAAGACTAGTTGAAAGTTGTTATAGTAAGCATGTATTTTTTATACATAAATGACTTGTTATTACCCACTGTGAATTCGTATGATAAAAAACAACCAATTAGCACATCACCACATGGATAAGCTCGGTATCAGTACAAAAATGATCAGTATGGTACGGTATCGGTTCAGTACCGATTGCATTACAAGGTCATCCGTTAAATTTACATACAATATTACTTCAAAATGAGATGTGATATGAGTCCGGTCTAAAAAGGCTAAAACAAAAATATGACAGGCCAACCTGACAACCCTAAACAAGCCTCAAATTTATGTTTAGTTAAAAAAACTATGTTTTAAATTAAAATAAATAATGGATATTAATGTTTGGATAATTGATGTGGGGTTCGCTGACATAAATTTCCATGTATGCATGTTTTGTGATTAGCTCAAAATTTCCCTTCTAGCGGGACCACTACTGTCACTTAGAGATGGGCATAAAAACCGGTTCCGAACCCGAACCGGTAGAACCGAACTGGACCCGATTCCAGTTCCTACCGACATTAAGTACAACCGGTTTCGGGTTCAAAATACCCGTTGGTTCCAACCCGGTTCACAATTTTACCCAATTTGAATCGGGTCGTACCCGGTTCCTACCCGTACCCGGTTTCACTAGTACCCGGTTCCACCATACCCGGAAATGCAGTTCTAGAAGGAACCGGTTATAGCCGTTATATATGTTACCAACTGGAACCGGTTATAGCCGTTATAATGTTACCGTTGGAACCGGTTCCTGACCGTTGGAACCGATTCTATATATATTGTTTAGAAATCTATTGTTTAGCACACAATTTCTATATCTATTCTTCTTGTTACATTTCTTTTTGTTCTTTTTCACATTCTAATCAACAAATGGCCTCAAAGAGTTTCAAAAACGCAAATTCCCAATCTGTTAACAATGTTCCTCAAGATCAATCGGTTCCATATGTGGTTGGAACATTGTCTCATAATCGCAATAAGGAAGTTTGGAGCAATTGGAGTTGGTCGAGATGAGTGACGGCTCGCAAAAAGATCAATGTAAACATTGTGGATCGTTATTAGCCAAGGAATCAAACTCAACGTTAACGAAGCATATTAATAAGTATTGCAAAGCTTTAAAGGAAATGCATCCGGTCAAGTTCCACTATCCAAAGATGGTACCATTTTTCTTATGAGCAAAAATTAGCTCGCGATCGGATGGCGAAGTTGGTGATACAAAAACCATTGCCGTTTGGACACTTCGACGACCCCGATCTTACTAATCTTATTCGGGAGACGCTACAACCTCGCTATAAACATGTAAGTCTCGCACTTTAAAACGTCTTTGTTTAAGTTTATGGAAAATGCAAAAAAAGATTTAATTGTTTTTTTAAGAATTTAAAAACTAGTGTAAACCTAACTAGTGATGTGTGGTCGACTCCACATGGTTTACCGGAATCGTACATATGTGTCACCGCTCATTGGGTTGATCCCGATACATGGCAAATGATGAAGCGTACGATTGCGTTTGACGAGTTTCCTTCTCTTCATACGGGAGAAAATATTTATAAAATTATAAATGGCACAATAATTAAATATGGTTTAGAAGATAAAATTTTTTCAATATCCTTTGATAACGCTTCAAACAACACAACGGCGATTGAAAAATTAAAGTTGAAGTACAAACCAATAGTTGATGGTGTTTTTTTCCACACACGATGTGTTGCACATATTATTAACTTAGTAGTGCAAACGGTTTAAAAGATCACTTTGTATCGGATTTTATTATAACATTTAGAGCTATGCTCCAAGATGTTTTCAAAAGTGAAAAGAAAGATACAAGAATATAAAAAACTTTGTAAAGATGTCAACCAAAAAATTATTTGACCGAATTGGGATATACCGACTCGTTGGAATTCAACTTGTCATATGTTTGAAATGGGTATAATCAAATGGGCACTTTAAAATCTTTTCATACAACTTTAAGTGATGAGTACTAGTCGTCCCCTTTCCCGACACGGCTTGGGAAAATATTCATAACCTAAGTACTTTTTTACAAGTTTTTAAAACTACAACACTTTGATTTCCGGTGTTTATTATCCTACTAGTTCTAAAGTTGTGGACCAATTGTATTTGATAACAACTAATTTTAAAAAGTTTGAAAATTCTAGTGACGTGTTAAGGAATATGACGAGAACAATGATTCAAAAATTTTAAAAATATTTTTTAGAATTACCACCGTTTTTCTATGTGCCGCCGCTTTAAATCCAGCTTTAAACGTACCGGGTGTTGAAGCTTTAATTGATGAAATTTATGACAAGTTGGATATGCATGAGGAGGATCCAACTTTAAAAGCAAAAACAAAAAAAATATTCAAGGAGTTATGGCCAAACTTTATATCATTATTTAAAAAATATGGTGAAAAAAAACATACAAATTTGTTTGAGTCTCGGTCCACCGCCTCTAACGATGAAACAAGCGGGGATCCACTTATAACCATGTTGAATGTCGTAGAGACGAGACGGCTAGACAACAAAGGGGTAGTGAACCAACAAGTGAACTTGGGAGATATAAAAAAATCAGTATTCGCTTACTATGACCACAGAGGAGTATAGGAAATTTGATGTTTTGGCATGGTGGAAATCGAAAGAATCCGAATACCTTATTCTAACCACCATGGCTCGTGATATACTAACGGTCCAAGCTTCCACGGTAGCTTCGAAAGTGTGTTTTCTCTTAGTGGCAGGGTTTTGTCAATTAGAAGAACAAGACTAACTCCGGAATCGCTAGAGATGGCAATATGCTTAAATGACCATTTGGATGCCGTTGATCGTGTTCAACATAAACTAGTCTAGAAGATGAAGTTGAGTTAGAGCATAAAATTGTTGACGGGAGGACGAAGAAGTGGAGACTAACGATTCGGACGACGATTGTACCGAGGTACCCGCACCTAAGAGAAACTCATCGGAAAGTGTTGCACCTGCCGCTAGTAAAGATCAAAGAAATAAAATCTTACTGGAAACGGTTCTAAGTAATTTTTTATTTTTTTTTTAACCGGTTAATTTTTTTTATATATTGTAACCGATTAATTTGTTTTTTTACTTTTAACCGATTATTGTTACTATTTTATTTATCAATGTAACTAATAATAAAAATCAAACATAACAAACACAATAGAAAGAAACATTACACAAACTTTATTAAAAACACCAAACCAAACGGGTTACATCAAACATTTGAAGAACCGGTGCCGGAACCTTCTCCCGTCTCATTTTTCTTTGCCTTCATCAATGGGCAATGCCGACTCAAATGTGTTTCTTAAGGTTGAGTTGGCTGCGACCTTCATAAATTTTCCACAATCTTTGCATCTAGCCGTCTCGTGGCTGTCGGACATTAAACAGAGATCAAAATTCTCATATAGCTGGGTTTCTTTCGTCTCTAAGACCGTAACAACTTCGTCGTTGCATGCCATAGGTATTTTGCAAGCACTTAAAGTTGATTGATTTTGTAAGTTGATGATGGTGAGTGTTAATTTAGAAATGGTAAGTAGGAATGGTTTTATATACAAAAAACCGATTTTTTAATCAGGAACCGGTTTCCAACGTAACATTTATCAGGAACGTCTAACGAATGCAGGTTTGACTGTCGGGAAAGTCCAAAGTAAAATGGCAGGTTTGACTGTCAGGAACCGGTTCCCAATACTATCAGAAACTGGTTCCGCACCATACCCGGTTCCACACCATACCCGGTTCCATAATACCCGTACCCGGGTCTACACGGTTCCATATTCTTGGGTGTGAACCGGGTAGGAACTGGACCCGGTTATACCCAGTTCCAATGACATCCAAGCAGAACCGGGTCCGGTTGAAACCGGTTCCGAGTAATAATAAACCTTATTATGCCTATCTCTACTGTCACTCATCATTATTAGCTTATTACCAACTAAAGTGGCCCAAATCCTGAAGGCCCATAAGGCCCATTCACAGTTTGACATTCCCAAGAGTACGAATGTACGATAGAAGTATGTTCCATTGATTCCAGTATGCAAGGACAATCAAGGTTAATACTTTAGTTTCTCATTAATGAACGAGTAGTTTTAAATAACCATGAGAAGATCGTTCTCATCGAGTCATCCTGGTTACTAAACTTGACTTCGTTTAAAACAAAAAAATTATTGTAGATAAAAAGAAGAGTAAATTACACGGTTTGTTCTTTAACTTTACACTAACTTGTATCGTGTGTCATTTATCTTTAAAAATTACACCGAACATTCTTATTTGAAACTTTTGCACACCACATGTCCTTTATACTAACCTCCATCCATTTTCATGATTAAAACAATCATATGCCCTCACATGAGAGGCAAAATGTTATTTTATCATTTTCTATATGAGATTTTATAATTCCACATATGTAAACTAATTGTTTTTTGCATATATGTAATTACTTATAACACATATATGATTTGGTTATTACACATATGTAAATTATTTTAACATGTATATAATTATAAAAATACATATAACAAAGGATAAGAATATCATATATATATATATATATATATATATATATATAATATGATTGTTTATTAGGAATTTTGATAGTTCTGCAATTATTTAGAGTTCTGAAATAAACCCAACCATATATAAGGGATAGATCATGAAAAAATTAGTTTAAATAGAAAACTAACTATAAAAATGCTTAAAAACATACCAATTTTTTTACAATTCTTTTTATTAAATTTTGCTATTTTTTTATATAAAAAATTTTAAAAATTAATACTACACATGTGCATTAATACGAAAAAACCTAAACCCCCTAACCTTCACAAAAAAAACTTAATTTGCATGTGCAACATATACATATAATGCACATGTGCAGTGCTAATTTTTTATTTATTTTTAAATTTTTTTTCTACATTAAAAATTAATTTTTAATAAAAGATTGTAGAAAACAAAATTTGGTGTGTTTTTTAAGATTTTTTTTGTAGTTTTTTAGTTTTCTTATTATCCTCTTCCTATATATATAAACATGTGTTGTTATTTTAAGAACAATATACATAAATTAAACAAAATGAAAAAATAACAGTTTTGCCCCTCATGTAAGGGCACATGCACATGATTGGTTTTAATCATGAAAATGGATGGAGGTTAATATAAAGGACATGCGGTGTGCAAACGTTTCAAATAAAGTACACTCAGTGTAATTTCTAAAGATAAAGGACACACAATGCAAGTTGATGTAAAGTTAAAGGACAAACCGTGTAATTTACCCTAAAAAAACTAAATACAGATGCGCATTCAGTTTTTTATTTTCTTTTTATTTTGATAAAATTAATAAACCAATTTTCTTAGAGAAAACTAAAATGATTTAAGGCATACATTATATATAATGATATGGACCTGTAGGGTGAACAGATTTAGGACATAAATTATATAACTTAATAATATATACACAATTTTACATAACAAAGTTGAGGGGCAATGAAGATGGAGATAGCAAACCATGAAACTTTATTTCTGATATAATTTCATCTAAAATTTTATAAAAAATCAGTACAATTTCATAAAAAATCACATTGATATTATGGTTTGCATGTCTGGGAAAATTAAAAATATACTTATAAAAGTTACAATATTATGCAAAAGTTATGTATAACAGAATATAATAAATAATTAACCATAATAAAGCCAAGCATCGTAAAAAAGAGTAGTATTAATATAAAGCTAACCTAGATTCGGAGTGGCTTAACAACTCCACAGTTAAGGATCGGAGAAAAACCCAAGCCGGAGGGTATACCCGAAACATCCGAGACGGGTATAGGACCGGGTATGAGATTAGAAAAAAATATTTCGCGGGTATGAGATGGGCATGATACTTGACCGATTACCCAAAAATATACACTCGTTTACCCGAAACATATGCTCGAAAACTTTTAACTTTTATTTTATTTTTCCTTAACTATTGTTTGGTAATGTTTCATTCGAGTAGCTCCGTTACTTGTTTTATAATATATATTTTGATCACATGATTTATATTTTTATGTTAGGAAACACAAAATAATGTTATGAGATCAATATTGTAATATATTTATCTTTTAACTATTTCATTTTTTTATGGTGATATTATATGTATTCATTTTTTTATAATTTAATATATCGTATAGATTTTAAAAATAATAATTAAAGGGAGTATATATATAGTCTTAGGATCATTTAAAAATGAAATTTTTTCGTAAGAAATGTGAGAAGGCATAAAAATTGACATGTATGTATCATGTTTTGGACTTGAACATAATGTTTTGGTTGTTTTGATAAGAAAAACACCAAACATAACCATTTAAGATACAATACGATGAATTCTAGGCTTGAAACTTATAACACATGCCAAGAACGTTAAGTAGTGTGTTTTAAGTGTTAATCATTGTGTTTTAAATTTCACACCCATAATACGTTGCATTGTGTTTTAAATTGTTATATTTAGTGTTTTTTTTGCCAAAACAACCCAAAACATCATGCTAAGTTCAAAACATGATGCCTACATGTCAATTTCTATGTATTCTCATAGTTTTCATGAAAAAAGGTTCTTTTTACAGGAACCTACTTTGTATATGTGTGTGTGTATAGGGTAGAGATCCTAAGAGAAGTGCACCTATTTGAGAAACTTGAGAAGCATTCTGGACCACACATTCCTTAAGTTTTGCGTAATATACATAGTTTAAAATTGACTATATACATATATGTATATTGTCAAATCTTGAATTATACAAAAAAGTTGGTGCAGAATGTTTCTCAAGTTTTTCAAGTTCTAATTTTCTCTTTCATCTCTCATCTAACACAAAAAAGTATGACAACTCATTTTAACATAAAAGTCTTTATAAAAAAAAGTAACATGTTTTTTATGTATGTTACAAAATAAAATTTCGTAAATTATAAGTTCTAAAATCCATATACTTTTATTTAATCTAAAAAACTATTTCAAAATACAATAAAAAGTGTTACAAGTGAGTTACAAAAAATGTGAACAACTGAAAAAAAAATGTAACACATTCTCTCTACCTCTCTCCACTGTTACGAAAAGTGTGTTAGTGTCAAAAAATGTTGCAGGTGTCAGTAAAAATGTTGCAGCTAAAAAGTGGAACACGTGACATTATGATTTCCATGCATTAGGTTTTCAAGGTTTTTGTAACTCACATGAGATTTATCCCTATAATTCACCTACACACACATATATATAGTTAGGGTAAAATGAAAACTCCTCCCTTGAGAACTCGATAAAAAAAGTTTCTTTTTAAATAAAAATAGTATGTGTTGATTTACAAATCTAGCGTAAAAACATTGCAGTTGGTTAAATGCTAATGTTGGCACTTTTTTACAGTAATATAAATGGCATAAAACACGTTCGACAATTTTACAAGTGTATTTGTAACATGCTCCTATACATTTATGCAAAAAAATAGTTATAAAACTCGCATTTAAAATAGGAGATAAATATGTTCTCAAAATTTTACAGAATTTTCTCTTGATCTCTATTCACTCTCTCTCTCTTATATATAGACACATCAAAAATCTAGCAAGCTGCTAGAAAGTGAAATAAGAACATTACGGAAAAATTAGCTAAAATTAGCCACTAATCATAGAAATTGATGTAGTGGTAAAACTCTAATTATACATATGAATTGAAGCTTCAAACTTATTTTCTAATGCTATTTGATTTTTTAAATAACAGTTAGTTTTTTTTTCTTCCTAATACTATTTGAATCCTTTTTACAACAATAGTTATATCATAGTGTTTTTTTCATTTTCTTTTACCATTGTATTATGTATGATATATTTTTAAACTCGTTTAATTTTTTTTACTAATTTGTTTTTTAACTCGATGACTTGCTTCATTGGCTTAAAAAATTAAATACATGGTTGTGTTTGAAATAGTCATTTGTAGGTATCTAAGGGTTGATCAAGTGCGATGTCATAATAATGCTACTGTGACGAACAAACAAATACCGACAAGGTCAATACTAGTATTGGTATTATCAGAATCGGTATCAATATATACTTTAAAATATATACTCCTTTAACCCTATTAGTTTTTATTTAATTTGATTTTCCTTCGATAACTCGGGCTCATTATCTTTTTTACAAAGCTGAATATACGATTGTATTTAATATATTTTTTCACCGTTCCTATGTAAACTTTCTTGAAAAAAAAGAGTTTTATTCAAAATAGTACCGTGATGAACTACTGGTAAATTTGTTTTTAATCTAAAAGCCGTATGGACATATCATAACTTTAAACCGAGTGCAGGTCCTGTACGATACCATAGTACCACCCCGAATCCCCTGCGTAACGCATTGAATTGATACCAACGACTCCCGCAATCTCGCTAGTTAGTATGATAGTTAAATAGGTATTAATGATTAAGGTAGAAATGCAAAGATAGACATTCCAACCTCTAGTGTTCCATTCAAATATATATATATATATAAAAATATAACCAACAACCACATTTTCATCAACATGTCTAATATATTTTTATTTATTTTACAGAAATCATACCATATAATTGAGAAGTTGATACTCTTTAATTGATATTAATATTGTAACTTTATATTAGGAAGCCTACATTTTAAGAGGTCGGATGAACTGTGAGTCAAAATAGAAGGCATAGTCAGAAGCTATACATTTTACATATAGAGTAATAAAAGTTCATGCAATTGGCTAGTTTCATGGTGTTGAACCTACTTCGAGGCCAGGCTTCATCTTCTTGACATGTATAAGCTCTCCATAGAAGTAGGAGATGAATCCCCAAAGAGATAACGCAAGCGAAATTCCTTTTTCAACTTGAAACCGATCATGGAAGAACAAAACGGCTAACGATTCAGTCACAGGAAGCAGCGTAGCAATTATTATTCCAGACAATAAAGACGAGGCGCAAAATATGACCCCGATTGCTCCAAGAAAGAAGAATTGCCACAGAAGAGAATTGACCGATAGAATCACGTAATATGTCACTTCCCCGAGCTCAAAGTTCCTTGCTTCTTGAGGAATTGCCTAACCAAGATGGTAATGATGTAAAAGATAATGTTGTTTAAAGTCGTTTATTTAAGGAAGCAATAGGAAAAATGACATACACTATTTAAAAAACCAGAGGGGAATTCTGTTAATAAAAGTTCTCAAAATCAGAAGTAAAACTTAAATCCTTTTTAGTAACCGTGAAAATTTGTTATGAATGAGATCAGATTAAACGCAGCTTATGTTGGGCATGCGGCCTTCAACGGGCTAAAAGCCAGTGAAAGTTTCACTGGATTTGAACCAATCTCTGCTATAGAGACTCAAGCATCTTCCACTATGCCACCCCCTTTGAAGGTTTTCTCAAATTAGTTTTAAGTCACATGGATTATTGATACTAATGATATAACGTAAGGTGTGCTTGGTCTACCTCAAAGTCGCCGTTGATCAGCATTCCAATAGTACAAAAGGCGGTAGCAAAGAACGATATAACGATTTGCATCTCCATGGCCAAAGAGTAAGTAATGGGCTGTTTAGCTCTCTTGAAAGTCAACTCTATTGATGGTAGAATGAACCCGTACAACACCGCTGCTCCTAATGTCATGAAAAACCCTTCATAGTACTTGATGCTCGATTCATGATCAGGACGATCAGTGCTGGAATGAAGTGCGAGAACCATAGCGCCAATAGATATCAAAAACACAGCATTGATTGTGAAAGGAGAAAACTTTTGTTTCACCAACAGAAACGCGAATCCAGCAGTAAACACTAACTGGGTAGACATTATCAAAGCAGATGTTGAAACGGGTAAACGAGAAACACCATAAGCGGCAAGATAATCATCTAAACCGGTCAAAACTCCAAGAGTAACACAAGAAAAGAAGACAGATGGCTTCAATGAGAACAACTTGGTTTCTTGGCTTCCATTTCTTCTTTTGTACAAAAAAGAACAGATTAATGGGATGAATAAAATTGGCCAGCCCGCTGTTAGCAGCCAGCTCGATATCCAAATTCGACTCCCGCCTTTTACAAAGTAAAGACGTTGAACCATCGGGCCACCGCAATTGCCTATGCCTAGCATTATGCAGTTCAGAACAAGTAGGGCCTTCTTCATGGAGTTGCTCATCTTGTCACTGTTTAGCTCTTGTTGGTTGCTTATAATCCCTGTCTCCATCTTACCAAATCTTGCAATTGTGGTCTATAAAATAAGGATTAATTATGTCAAAAATTGAAAAAAAATATCATGTTTTTGAGTCATTGAATGTGTGTGATATATAACATAACACTAACCAAACACGAATTTTATGGTTTAAGTTAGTCTATACGGTTCGAATTGAAACCGATAATATATTTGGCTAAACAAGCTTTTTCGGGTTGATTAGCAGTGGGTTCAAAAGTTGACTAGTGTAACTTTTTTATCTTTAAAACGTGTTTTTTGCAAATTAAAATGATTGGGTATTTCGTACCCAAAATTTAATAATTAAAGAGAATTTGGAGTTAACTGTTTAGTTGTTTTATATATAGATTTGTATTTTTATGTTGTAGGTTAATTATTTTATTGAACTAATAAAATTAGGTTTAGGAGGTCGTGTTTGTGTCAACTTGTAAATATTTGTGTCATTTTCATGTTCACATATCTAACATTTTTTTAGGATAACCTATCAATCAATAAACACGACCATTTTAAACCCTTGTTGTATGTAAGAAAACAAAAGTTCTTTAACCTTTGTATGTAAGCTAATAAATGATTTATTCTCTCCAATTACTTTATCTTCCTTTCTAAATTACTTTTAACAGTTTTTTTTACATATGTGTAAAATGTGTGAAGATATTTTTAATCTACTAATACATGTAAAAAAATTAAGTTGTATTTTAATAATAATAGTTGTATAAAAATGTTTTTGATAGGTTTTTTTCGCCAGTTTCTGTTGTTATCACAATATTTATATGTTTTCATTTTATTTTTCCCATATGCACATATACATGCATATATCCGCATACACAATATCAACTAGTGATCAACAATAATTTATATATATAATTTAATATATATATATATATATATATATATATATATATATATATAATTTTTATTTACACTCCTTATACTATATATAATATATGCGTTTAACCCATACGTTTTTTTCTACTTTGATTTCTCTTTGATAACATAAGATCGTTACCTTGATGGACAAAACAAATACCAACCTTCAAGTAGGTATCTTGACGAACGAAACCAATACTGAAAAACAGTGCATCTATTTCTATCTAAGTTTCAAGACAAAGTTTATTCAAAATTGAACTGTTGCAATGAACGGGCATAATTCACTAATGTGTAAGTATATTGTGTATATATAGGGCTAGGGTAAAATGAATACTTTTACAAGTTGTGAGAACTTAGAAAACTCAGTCCTATGAAAGATTTTTTTCAAATTTATTTTTACCAAAAATCCTTAAAAGAAATCAACTTCTCCAAAAAACACCTAGTTTTTTTATTTACAACAGCTGTAAATGCTGTAAAAAGCTGATGTAATCATCTTTTACCAGTAGTTGTAGGGGGCCGAAAACATAACTTCAAATTTTTTTACAACCGTCTTTGTAACATTTTAATCTAGGGATGTGCAAAAAATAGGGAAAACTCGCACGAAAAGACCGATTTCTCTAAATTCTCACAACTCATAGGAGCTTTTGCTTGATCCACACACATATATAATATATATATATATATATATATATGGGTAGGGATTCTAGGGATGTGCAAAAAATAGGGAAAAACTCGCACGGAAAGACCGAGTTCTCAAGTTTCTCAATTAGCTTAATGTTTCTCACATGATCCTAACCCTATATATATATATATAATATATATATATATATATATATATATAGGGTTAGGATCATGTGAGAAACATTAAGCTAATTGAGAAACTTGAGAAGCATTCTAAACCATACATTTTCCCAAAGCTTTTCGTAATATATACATATGTAATTGTTTAAAATTGACTATATGCATATGTGTATATTACGAAAAGCTTGGAGAAATATAAGGTTCAGAATGCTTCTCAAGTTTCTCAAATAGGGTGAAATTCTCTTAGAATCCCTACCTTTATATAATATATATATATATATATATATATATATATAAATGATTCGTTAGTGAACCTCTGTTGGATGTGTATATTTTTGATCAAGATACAACCTTTCTTGTTAGATCCTTCATCAAGAAGAATAAAAGTTTAACCCATATTTTAAGGAATACATTATACAATTAAAGATCTTTGTATTTCAAAAAAGAATGTAAAGTTCCGACGTTTAGATAAGGTGCTAAAAATGACATGTTTAGGGTGAACCTGACACGACTAAAAATTCTATAAGTTTATTTAGATTTTTGTGGATATCAATATTTATGTTTTTAAATTTATATATTATTATCTTTTAAACAATTATATTTAATATGCCAATTCTTTTTAAACTTTTAAATTTTGACATAAAAACCAAAATAGTATAAGAAATTTCATAAACACATTTTTTTTAAGTTTATAACTAAAGAATAGGGTTAAACAATTCCACCTTGAACTTGTCAAGTTAATATGAAGACATCTCGTTTAGCTAAACATGTCCAAGTCTTTAACTCAAAACTAACCTGAACGTGTTTAGTATAAAACCTACCTTATGCTTTCTTGTGATTTAAGTGTGGTGTCAAAAACCTACACCCTTTTACTTAAGAGTAAAACTAAATTTTTTTAAAACCGGCCCGGAAAATGAACCGGACGTCTTAGAGGTTCATTGGTCGGACCGGTCCGACTGATCGAACCAGACATAAGAACGGATAATTCATATATATATATAGTATTCTAGAAGTTATTGAATTACATTTACTCTGATAGATTAATTAGTACATATAATAACAAAAAAATAATAATTATTTAAAAACAATAATAATTACTTTAAAACCTACCGTATGAATTCATCATCTCCAAATGCACTTAATTCATTTTTTTTTTACTTTTTACGTTTCTCATACATTTCCTACCATCTCCCTGTCATATCACATCTTACTTTATCTTTTTCCTTATCAATTTCTCTCTCTTGCTTTTATCTTCTTTCTTAACCTCTGCTACAAACCAAATAGTTCTTGTTTTTAGAGTTTGGATCATTGAAAGATAAACATGATGCAAAACTACATAGAAGAACTGTCATAGAGCTTTGTCTTCATCTGGATGTACTAGGATTATGATGTTCGAGATAGATGTACAGATGCAAGAGGCAGGATGATGAGATATGTTAGAAAAAAATAACTCAAACCGGTCCAACCTTTTACTAAATTTCCGGCCGAACCGCCGGCCAACTACAGAAACGGTTGGTTGATGTGAACCTCTTACTTAAGAGTAGAATTGAAAATGTTTCTAAAACAGGCCCGGACAATGAACCGGACGCCTTAGAGGTTCATTGGTCGAACCGGTTATAATGAGAACATGGACTTTCTTTTTAAGGATTGAAAACTTGAAATGCATCAGCTTGACTATTTTACTCAAAACTCTGTAGCTTTTAAGTTATTTTCACTACAAGGTGAGTCAAAATGGCACAAGGCTATGTTTCCTTTCACATAGAATGTTGACAACATCTCAAAATCAACTAAAATTAAGTCAAAATCAAGCTAATAAAGTCAATGAATAAAACATTTATCAAGATTATTACCTCTTTGAGGTGAGGTGCTGAGTCCTCCAAGAAATAGCCGTTAAATTTGGAAGAAAGAACACAAAGATTACAGCTGATTTGAGTTGGGGAGAAGAGGGAATTGGTTAAATAAGTAGCAAAGAGTGTGATGTAAATCATACACTTCTAACGCGACAGGATGTAACACCTATGGATTCCTTCCTAAATATTTCATTTGAATTTATTCGGTTTTCTAATTTGAACCACATGGTTTTTCAAGCCGTCTAAGTGAAACCATTCGATCTCTTAGCAAAAACCGAATTCGATTCCCAAAGTTACTTGCAATGTCTGATAGATAAACATCAATCCAACCGATGCTCCAGTGACTACGCCCTTGAAATTTACTAGAATTTTATTATTATCAATATTAATATATTAAAATGAATGGTCATAAGAATATATTTATATTTATTATTTAACTTTATACTTTTTAATTACTATTTTATTAATTGAACTATGGTATGAAAACCGTGCCGGTAGATTCCTCATCTAAAGCGATAGGAATCTGATTAGTATCGCTTCATCTCGTTAGGTTACAATACCGACGCGTGTTATAGCAACAGAAAAAGGAAAAACAAAAAAAATAAAATCATGATATGGCCAAAAAAAATATCAACATGTGATCTACATCGATTGAAAACAATTGTTTGATAGTAATCGTTTTGGTTTGTCAGGGTACCACCACGATACTAACATGCACTCATATAGCATATATTAAAACACAAATTTACACTCTATTTTGAATGCACTCTGTTCTCAACAAAATTTACAACGAAACGCCTGAAAAAATATTAAAGTACCAACGCTCGTTATAGTAACCGAAAAAGGAAAAACAAAAAAATAAAATCGTGATATGACTAAAAGAATATCAACATGTGATCTACATTGATTGAAAACAATTGTTTCGTAGTAATCGGTTTGGATCATCAGGGTACCACCACGATACTGACATGCACTCATATATCATATATAAAAATACAAAATGTACACTCTATTTTGAATGCACTCTACTCTCAACAAAATTTACAACGAAACGCTTAAAAAAATTAAACAAAGTTACGAATTTAGTTTTTTTTTAATTATATAACACACGTAAAGAAAATAATAAAAAATGTCACGTAGCAACTACTTAATGGGCAACCGCCACATAGCAACTTCTTAATGCATCCAATACCATTCATTAGCTTTGTTTTTTTAATTATATATATATATATATATATATATATATATATATATATATAATTAATATTAAGCTAAGATACAAAATTTTATAAAACTACAATATATTCTTTTTTTAACCGAATTGTGAGTTGTAATGTACAAGTAATCAAAGTGCAAACGTACATGCTATCATAGATGCTTCGTATGTAGTTCTTTGATAAATCGATGTGCCTGTTTTTATCAACGTCTCGATATATTCTTTTTTATTAACCAAGTTGTGAGTTGTGATGTATAAGTAATCAAAGATACTTTGTATGTAGTTCTTTTATAATTCAACGTTGTTTACCCTTTCTTTATTCTAATTCCTAATATATATTGTTGCAATTATTTAATTCCGAATGTACTGTTACTACATGCTTATTTTTATCTGCATTTCGATTAAAATTTTATTCAAAATAGAATATTTCAAACATAATTTTACCCTGACAAAGCAAAATAATATTGTCTGAATAATCTAATTCTCCCAAATATTAACTATTGGGGAAAGGTTTAAATAAAAAAAACTAATGGGGTCAAATATGCGAAAATAAATTGATGAATTAGGCTGAATGAAAGGTCGATGAGCGGTTATGTGCCTCTAATCTATATCTATATCATTATCATGTAATAAAAAATTTAAGTGTTATTTATTCAAGGTTGGAGAACTCGCTAATCGCTAGTCGCCTGATGAGGTGGAGACTAGCGACTACTCTTGATTAATCGGGATTAATCAGATTCAGTTTTTATATGTAATTTTCAGTTTTATGTATACATATACACATTTTTATATGTAAACATTTAAAACAGCTAGGATTTAACTCTTACTCGACTCCTATTTTTTTAATATACAAGATTAATTATTGGCACTTGTCACACCTCGACCCGCAGCGGAAAAGGTGATCGGGGCATGATTGGGTTATCATCAAAGCTCATGACATTTATTATGCGTTTCATATTCTTTAATACAATTTAATGGAAATTTACAATAAATGTTACAACATGTTCTAACTATCAATCTAAACTTCTTTGTTCTCTTCTAAGGCATATCCTATGTTTTCCTTGCTTCAACCTGTTCACCTGTATCATGTGTAAAAGGGTTTTTGGATCAACATAATGTTGGCGAGTGAATCCTATGGAAAACATTTGAACAAATTTATTTAAATTGATTATGAAATATGTGCACAACCAAACATGAGTAAAAATAGATGTAAACTTAATCAACAATCATAAGATATTAAATGAAACACACATGATCAATAATGGAACATTTAGAGGCACGCGATGCTCAACTCGTCTCTCACGAGGAACTGATGGGCCTAATGAATGAATTGCATAAACATGATAATATGAATGACACAACTACAAACAATATAAACTCAATGATACACACATGAACAATAATGAATTTGATTTGAGGCACGCGTTGTTCAACTCGTCTCCCACGAGGAACTGATGGGCTTAATGAATGAGTTTCATATATTTGACAAAAGGAAATAAGTAATCACAAAAATATAAACAATCTAAGTTTAGGTCATGATGTGGTATGGCACAAGTTTAAATAAATAAGTTAATTATTTTTATGACACATGACACACCCCAAAACTTGTAATTTAAAAGGGGAGTTGTAAGATTCACTCACAGTGGGTGCGTTCGGTTGATGACGTTGAATGCACGCGAAGTGGTTTTAACCACGAGTGAGATTGACCTAGATAAATCGCATTATGGTTCGGTAAGTAAACGGATTTTATTAATCCATTTTAGTAGGATTGTTGGGTGTATTTTTGTGAGTTTGAGGCTATTTTCTAACCTTAAAAATGTTATTTTTAAGTATTTTTAATTGATTTTTAATTAAAATAATTAAATAAAAATAATAAAAAAATTTGATTTTTTTCTGACCGTTGACCGTTGACCTGACCGTTGACCGGTTCGAATGCGGAATATAAGTGCGCTGAGTGAGGCTCGAACCCGAGACCTCCCGTACGCGTGCACGCAGCTCTACCAACTGAGCTACGTGTCTAACCCGTTATATATCTGATTTTAATTATATATATATATTAATTATGTTTAAACAGAAATCCTTTATTTTTAGAAACGATTTAAATCAATTCGGACGGTGCGCTCCACAGGTCTCGAACCCGGGACCTGTGGCTTAAACTAACACACAGTCCACCGCTGGACTGTGTGTGCAACTTGTTAACTTTACTGATTTTTATTATACTTAAACACAAATTAGTTATTTCCTTTTCTGTCTTAATTAAAAAGAATAGATAATTGTCCGAGTCGGTGCAGTAGCCCGGACTCGAACTCGTGACCTGTGATATAAACATACACACAGTCCACCGCTGGACTGTGTGTCTAACTTGGTTATTATTCCGGTTATTAATATACTTTACATATACCAGTATGTCTCCGGTTCGGTTAATAAAAAAAATCATTTTTATTAAGGCGACGTGTGTGGAAACAAGATTCGAACTCGAGACCTTTGCGTTTAATGTGCACACAGTCCACCGCTGGACTGTGTGTCTAACCCGATTAATAAGTTGATTTTAATTAAACTTATATGATACCGAACTTCATCTTCTTCGCTGAGTTTTTAACCAGAATCGACAACAGAATGGTTCGAAGTTTTAATCGGTTTCTTAGTGTGTTTCAGTTCATCATGGTGAGATATAAGTGAAAAGAAAAAGAATTTAAGCGAAGAGGTATACCGACTGTCTTCCTCTGTTTTCTGGCAGAACTCCGGCGACAGCAATAGGCTCCGGCGACGAGTGTCTTGCAGCAGAGAAACTTCAGAAAGCTTACAAAATATGTGGGTGACTTCGGTATAAGTTCAAATGGTTTAGTAAGGCTCAGAAATGAGGAAACCGGTTTTCCGGCGACAAACAGATTAATTCCGGCGAGTGGAATTACGCCGAGAAAAGGTATGGTTTTGAGCGAAAAGGTTTGCTGTGGTTGTGGGTGAATTTATAGGGCAAATCGTCGAAGAACCTGGTCTGATTTCCGACTGTATTCATCGGTTATAAAAACTCCGGCGGTTATGGTTTGGTCGCGGACTCAGACGTCGGTTATAACCGATGTCTTAGTAATGGTTTACGTTATAACGTAAGTTGTCGTTAAGACTCGCGAGATTTCCGGATTTCCGACGACTGAACTATTGGGCGCCGGTTTTGAATTCGTAACGTCATGATATCAATTAAATGATTCTATTATTTAACAAATAACATCAGTGGCGCAGTGGTTTGTGTGTTGTGTGCTAATTCGTTTGCTGAACCGGTACTGACCCGGGTTCGAAACCCGGCAGAGACCTTTTATTTTTATTTTGCGATTTTCAACAGTTTTTCAAAAACTAAATATATATTCCCGTATAATAATCGATTATGTATCGTTTAAAATTATTTTGGGCATTTAATTCGCAACGAAATTTTTGACTGACTGTTCGGTTGATAAACGCAGCGGGTTTGGTAAATCCGTTTTTTACGGATGTTACAGTATCCCCTGCTTTTTAGAAATTTCGTCCCGAAATTTAAATTGTGATATATTTGACTAAAAGAATGATGGTGTTTAGTTTGTCAGTTACTTGCTTAGAAAAATAAGGGTTTAAGTTTTTGTTTGAGGCGGTAGAGTTCCTTGTAAGGGTTAAGTACCCTATTCAGGAATCGCTTTTTGTTGCCTACTGTATAAGTATTGATAAGCAGAAATGATTTGCTTAAAATGATATCATGCATAAGAGTTTAGATACGTTTGGGAAAGTATGGTTATATCCTAAGGCAAAACTTCTAACACTACAACCTACATGAAACATAAATAAAAACACAACAGCTGATATTTGAACATAAATAAACACAACAGCTAATATTCGAACATGAATAAACACGACACAGCAAATATTTGAATCCACATTCTGATAGCATATATGTTTGAATGGTGGAAGTTCCTCTCTCGTTTGTTATGATGGAGAGGTTAGTTTATGTAGAAATAGAACACAATCCAATCTCTTTAAATAGCATGATGATATAAATGTAACACAAATTCCAACCAAGGCAATACTAAATCCTACATGGAACTTCTCATAACCGCCTGATAATGCCTCTGATCCTTTGGCAAGAATACTTATATATAGGAAGTACCAGCGGCGTATCCACCATATTCTTGCCAAATTTTCATTAGTTTTTATCCACAAGTTATGATTGGTTACCAAGAAACTAATAAATCCTATATAGAACTTCTCATAACCGTCCGATAATGCCTCTGATCCTTTGACAAGAATACTTATATATAGGAAGTACCAGCGGCGTATCCACCATATTCTTGTCAAATTTTCATTGGTTTTATCAGTGAATTATGATTAGTCCTATAACTCTACAACCAATACAACAATCATAAAATACTGAAATGAAATATATCTGTGCGATCAAGGCTCAATCAAACGGAGCCGATCATATTGCATGTACTGAAAATGAAATGTCTGTGCGCTCAAGGCTCAATCAAACGGAGCCGAACGTATTGAATGTACGGAAAATGAAATTGTCTGTGTGCTCAAGGCTCAATCAAACGGAGCCGAGCGTATTGCATGTACTGAAAATGAATAACTTAACCACACAAACAGCCTATGCATGGAACCTCTCATAACCGCCTGATAATGCCTCCGATCATTTGACAAGAATACTTATATATAGGAAGTACCAGCGGCGTATCCACCATATTCTTGTCAAATTCTCATTGACTTTATCTGCCAGTTATGATTAGTTCTATGCGACTCTACAACAAACACCATAACCACAAGATACTGATAATGAAAATGTATGTGCGCTCAAGGCTCAATCAAACGGAGCCGAACGTATTGCATGAACTGGAAATGTAAATTGAACTGTGCGCTCAAGGCTCAATCAAACGGAGCCGAGCGTATTGCATGTATTGGAATGTAAAATGAAATAACCGATCAAGGCTTGAGTGTTGATGACGTTAACCAATTAAGGGCATGTGTTTCTAAAGTGGGTAGGGTCGCCACAATTGAAACAAGCTCGAGCATATGGGAACATGGGTATTGGGGTTGTTGATAGGTTTGGTTTATGGTTTGAGTAGGGGAAAATGTTTGGTCTTGAAAGGTGCGACAAACATTGCTCAAATGACCATAGCGTCCACAAGTTGCACATAGACGACAAGGTAGGGTATGAGGATGGTGATAAAAACAGTTGTTGCATCGAGGGTGAGGTCCAAGATATGGTTTCTTATTTGGGTAAGCTGAGTCGGGTGCCACTTGGGTGATTGGGATAGCTCGGATGGGTATAGCGTGTAAAACTGGTTGATTTCGTTGGGTAGCAGCGAAAAGTTGCCCGTCTCTTCTTCTCTTAGGATTGGGTTGAGAAGGGGATTCGGTTTGAGTGGAATCGGAGGTTTCAGTCGTTTTCTTTATCCTTCTTCTTCTCCTCCTTGAAGTCTTTGTTTCGGATTCGGTTCTCGGTGAGCTCTGTTGCTAGCTCCATTGCTGCTTCCAAAGTTGCAGGCTTGGCACTTATTACAGGGTCTTGAATCTTTGACGGAAGACCACGAATGTAGTGCTCGATCAAACGGTAGAGGGGAGTGAACATGTTGGGAACCATTTGATGTAACTCGAGGAATCTTTTGTTGTAGGTGATGTGGTCTCCTTCCATTTGCTTCAATGAGTAAAATTCATCTTCTAACTTCTTGATTTCGCTCCTTGGGCAAAATCGTCTGGTCATGATTTCCTTCAATTCGTTTCAAGTTAAGGTCATAGCATCGTCGACGCCTCGTTTGGCCTTCTCTGTATTCCAAAAAGTAAGTGCTATCCCATATAGTCGACCGTAGTAGCATAACGCACTTTGCGATCATCAGGGCAATCGCAATTTAGAAAAATATTCTCCATTTCTTCAAACCAATGGAGGAGAGCGGTGACGCCTTCAGTCCCTTTGTATTTCGGAGGGTCGCATGATTTGAAGTGCTTGTAGGTGCATTTAGTGGTATTTGGGGGAGAGTTGATAATGTTTTGGTTTGCTTGATTGACAGGATTAGCGGTAAGTGCTTGTTGAACTTGAATTACAATGTTGGGTATTACGGCAGCCATTTGTTGAGCGATTAAGGCAGCCATGCGTTCGCGGGCTTTTCTTGCTCTCGTCTTCCTACGGGCGAGGTTAGAAGACATCTACAAGGAATACATGACAAGAGTATGAGTTGAATGTTTTTGGGTTCATGGGTCGCATTAGGAACGAACATTCATAAAATAATTATAGAAAAATAAATCTACTACATCCATAGGATGTCTTGGGTTTGCTCGCCATTAGGCCCTACATGCCGCCATACTTTACCTGTGTAATCATGTGGGCCCCCATGAATACCGGTTTTTCATATGGTTCGCACGGGTTTGCCAGGTTGCGTAACACAAAAACCCGGAGAAAATCGAGAAATATGTATACAACGTGTGATATTCGGAATGTGTCCAGGTGTAGACACGGTGACACCTCAAAGTAGGTTAGTTCGAACGACGTTTGGTGTGGCATGCTTTGGCCTAATAGGTCCTTCGTACTCTCATCGTTGGTCCCCAGGTAGGCAAACTGGTCCGTTATATTGGATTTATACGAATGCCAACCTAGACAGGACGTTCCGACTACCGGTACTTGTACCCTTCCAGTTACTACATGCCCGTCGCAGAACTTACTTTGATGAGATTTGAAAATTGCACAAAATCTTTGGATAATGAGAGTATGAAAGTAAATTGAATACATGAACATCGATATATGTATAATGAATATGTATATAAGCATGTATGTTTGACTGTAAATGTAAACAAATAGAAACAAATAAATATCACAAGTTTGTATGTAACCACCTAATCAATTAAAATTTAGGCAGACTATAGTATAGGTTCTAAGGGTCTAATAACCTATCCTATATCCCTATAGTCATGGCTCTGATACCAATCTTCACATGGTTTTGGTTAGAAACCGGACGAAATTTAGAGGTTTTGTCTGGAATATACAAGCTTTTTTGCTGGAATCTGGCCAGAATCGTTGATTTTTGGCCGGTCGACTAGAGCCGACTAGCGATTAACAGACTGATTAACGAAAATTTACTCAGGTTACTGGGCGACTAGCAATTAATCGCAGACTAGTTAGGATTTTTACAACACTTTATTTATTAGAGTCATCTATTTTTTAGTTTGCCCGTCTCTCCTTCTTAATTATATATAACTACTTATTTTTAATTAATAACAAATATGATATCATTAAGCAAATTAATTTAATATAAAATTAATTATTAATTTTTAAAAGTTTTACCATGTTTAAAATTGTGTTCGTTAGTACATTTAAAAACGGAAAATAATGACGGTAGTTGTTTTTGTAGGTTATTTTTTAAAATTAATGTGGTTGGATGGTAAGAATAGTAAGAATAAAATATGTTAAATAATTAAAAAAATAGATCGTAAAAATCTATATCTATAATATTATATAATAAATGAAAATCAATGAGCGATACATGTCACCCATTGGAGCTGTCTATTTTTTGGTTGCATGTGTTTGTCTTCTACTTGATTATGGATACTTATTATTTTAATTAAAAATAATTAATATATCATCAACAAAAAATTAATATGAAATTAATTATTAATATTTTAATTAAATATATAATTCTTAGGGAAAAAGTATCATAAAAAATCAACATACTTTCTCATTTTTCTTATAAAAGTCCCTTAACAATTTTTTGCATATGAAAAGCCAACTTACTTTCTGTTTTGACTCACAAAAGTCCCTCAATAATTTATTTTTTAAACATTAAAGTCTCTTCCTTTGAACAAAATTATGACAAAATAATTTAAAAAACTTGAAACTGTTAGAGGTGTCAATCGGTTCTCTTTGGTTTATTCGATTATTTGGTTTCTTTTATCCGGTTTGATTTTTTTAGGTTAAACAAAAATCTAAACAAACTAAACTAAACTGAATTCAAGTACTTCAAAACTGAATCCCAAACCGCATTTGAATTTGTATTTTTTTCGGTTTCAACCGAATATATTGAATTCATATAATTGGGTTTGTTCGACTAAATATAAAGTATTTTTTACTAAGATTACTCGCTTTATTGGGCTACATATATTGAATTATTTTTATTTTGTTCGGGTTTAATTGTTTTTTGTTGGATTTTTGTTTGTAACTGTTTTCGGTTTTGTAGCAATGACAACATATCTTAGGTTGAAACATAACTTCATGCAAACAAAAATTGTTAGAATTTTGTTCAAATTTTACATTTGAAGATACTTTAATGTTCAAAATAATTGTTGAGTGACTTTTGTGAGACAAAACATAAAGTGTGTTGGTTTTTTACTTGCAAATAATTGTTGAAGGGAATTTATGAGAAAAATAAGAAAGTATATTGGTGGTGATGTATCAGGTGGCGGTGGTGGTGGTGGCAGTTGAAGATGATGGTGGCGGAGTTATTTGGGGTTTTGAGGGTTTTGTCGGAGGTGGAGGTGGTGGCAGAGGAGGTGGTGTCGGAAGTGGAGGTGGTGGCAGAGAAGGTGGTGTCGGAGGTGGAGGTGGTGGCCTCTAGCCGCTTGTTTTGATGACGACGACAACTAGGGTTCTGATGGTGGCATGTTGGTTGGTGGTTCAGATGGTGATGGGTTTGTCTGGGTTGAAGATGGTGGTCGGTCCGCTTGGCTGTTGGTTCAAATATGGTTCAATACATTGTAGTCGGAGATTACGGGATAAGTCATCGAAGGAGGTTGTGTACAGGTCGGTGAACAACGGGTGTTTAGTTTTGATGATGTTTGTGTTTTTTGAGGGTTTTATAAGAAGAGGAAACAAAATGATGAATATACCCTCACATGTTAGGCATGTGAGGGAAATAAACTGAGATAATTAACTTGGTTAGTAATAAAGGACTGAACCGGCAACAAAAATAAACGTAAAGGTTGTTTTTGGCAAGTTTTAAACATTAAGGCTGGAACATGCAAGTTTGAGAAAACATAAAGGACGTTTTGTGCAATTTACTCTAATTTTTACTTAAAAGTTTCACCATTTTCAAAATTAGGTTGGTTAAAATATTAAAAATGAAGAATAATGATAATAGTTGTTTTCATGATTGATTTCTAGAAAAAATCAAATTTTTAATGTAGTTGGATGGTAAAATGATAAAAAGTACGATATGTTAAATAATTCAAAAAGAAAAGGTGGTAATAAAAATCAAAGTTAATACCCAGTTCAAAGAAATAATATTTTAATACTTAACTTACTAAATTTATAATTATCACGTCAACTTTTATTTTTTAAATATAAATCTTGACGATTGTATATGTTAAAAATACATTATATTTATATTATTATAATACACGGGTTTATTCAACCGTGCAATGCATATGTGTTTTTAGAACATACCTTTTTATTACTAATTACGTAACTTTACAGTTATCAACTTGTGTATTACACGAGATTGTAACCTAGTCCTTACTATATAGATAACATTATAGTTGTCAACTTGTGTATTACATGAGATTGTAACCTAGTCGTTACTATATAATAAAAGATGGAACCCTTGCCTCATTTGCATCATTTTCACCAATTCTAAATTGAGAAAGTGGGATTTTGGAGAGAGAAAGTTGATGAAAATGGATTCACGATCAAGGAATCACGATTTGAAGGTTGGAATAGTTTCGCAAACGATTAAGAATCCTCACAACGATGTTTTGGTTAAATTCTAAGTAATAATCGACATCCAAATCTCTGTTTTGATGAAAATGAGGTTTTGGGTAAAACTTGGTTTTCCTCTAGAACAGTTGCATTTTTACGTGTTAATAAGCCTAAAAACCATAGCTCTTGCTTCATTGATGTAAACAAACGTTTTAGATGTACAGAGTTATGAGTTTGGGCTAACAACGGACTGAACCAGCTACGTATGCGATACCGGAGCTTCATCTATGAGTGTCTGCGATGTAACACTCCTAGCAACATTTTTGACAAGTCCTAACTCAAGTTGGGCAACTGTGCTGCGACACTCCCGGTGATAGTTTTGGCGAGTCTTAATGCAACTTGGGTAACTGCGATGCGACATTACGCTGTGTTGGGACATTGTGATACCACACTATGCTGTGACACTATGTTGTGTTGCAATGCTGTCCTACGACACTATATAGTGATAGTAACAGAAAGTGACGTGTTTCACGTGTTATGCGACCCAGCTCTAAAAGCAGCTACTGACTCATGAAGTTGCGACCCAGCTCTAAAAGCAGCTACTGACTCATGAAGTTGAGTCGACAATGATTCTTCTAGTTCCATTGCAAATGTATCATTATCATATTCGATAGTTTTCCTAACTCGTTAAAACCCTTCTTCTTAATCTTTGGATTTTACAAGATTCTGTAATCTCTGAGAATGGCACATGGGTTTAAGACAATTAATGCAGAAAATATAAAGAGACAATAAAACTGATACTCCCCTTGATCTTATGAGATTGTCGTGCATGTGGTCGATACCTACAATCGCCTATGTGATCCCCAAAGTGCGAAAGCTCCTTAATATGAGATCCGTTAGCTGATATACCTGGTTAAACTTTTTCAAAATTCACAAGTTGGTCATAGTATGCTCACTGATATCCAAAATTGGTTGGCCAATCCTGGTCAAGGTACCAATTATGCATGGGTCAAGACGATTAGACTCTAAGCCAACACTATGATGTAGGGGCCCTAAAAATGTGATTACTGGCAAAAGTGTTACTAGCTCTAGTGAAGAACTCAACCATACAAAAACGAGAATACAATCAACCCCGTCAACAAGACAAAACAAATAGAAGAAATCTTTGACAGTCACTCCTTCAGTGGTGTCATTTGTGGCCCCAATAGTGTGGACCAGGGGCACTGGTGGAGGTAGTTATGTATCGGGTCAACCAAACTAGAGCCCTTCTATGTCTAAGACACCAATGGCTACCTGGTTCTAGAACTTAGCATCTTTAGTTCAGGAACTGGAGCTATTCTATACATGTGGTGGTCATTGATGTATTTGAATCTGCGTTAAATTAAAGAGCTTAACGGGTTGATCAGAAACATAACCTAAAGTACAACAACAAACTAATGTGAAAGGCAACAACGGATCCCCTTAATTGGTCACTTGAGAAACATAACCTAGAGTACAACAACAAACTAATTCCCCCCTTGAAGTTTGTACATAAATACAATCAACCTTTGTATTTTCCAATTTTTTTTTAAATTGCATAATGAAAATCCTATTTTTATAGAGGTTTATATGCTTCCCATAATTTGAATATTGAGATATACGTGGTATTCATAAACATTAGAACGACTCCATTAAAATAAATTTATGCTGAATGAAAAAAGGAAATTAAGAGAGACCTTGAAGAAACAATTTAGTTTAACTTTGAGTTTCATCAAAGTTCTAATTGATTGAGCGTTCTTATATGTATTCATCTTTCTCATTAATATAGTTCTTTTCATTTTTATTTTTTTATGATAAAGCAGTTATAACAAATAATAGAATGCCCAAATCAAATATTAATAACAAATCGATTACCAGGTGTTGTTTGCAGTGGATTACAAAGAAACGATTCTTTAACAGCATATGTTGTAGTTTTGCGGCTTATGAATTCTACCAAAAAAGTTTTAACTATTCAATTGTTGTTGAACATATAAACCGGTCATTAGTTCTTGCAACTTTATTTACAATTTTAGAACTTAATTAAACGTATAACAATAAATTTTTAAAATCGATACACATATCTTTTATGAACATGATGATTTCTATAAAAGTGAACACCAACGTAAAGTAGATTAGATGATGTTAACTTTTTAATAAAATCAATATTAGAATCATGTATAATATTATAATCATGTATGTCTTGCATCACAATCCATATTGTTCGTGAGCTGCTCAAACAAAACCCAGCCTCTTGCAAATTTTGGTGTATAAATATAGTAGAAAATGGAATATTGTTTGTAAATATTTAGTGTCAAAAGTGTAAGGAATTAGTTTTTAAAGGGTGGAATTTAAAAAGTTTTAAAATGGTTTTTTTTTTTTTTTTTGAAACGGAGGTATAAAAAGTAGAAAAAGAGGGTGCATTTAGCCACACCCCTATTTTTATGATGTCGGTGTCATACCCCGACCCGCAGTGGAATAAGAGTCGGGGCATAATTGGGTTATCACCAAAGCTCATGATGTTTACCAAAATGTTTCATATTTATTTAATTCAAATTACAACTTAAATATCCAAATCCAAATTCATACAATTACAAGGAAATGAAACTATGTAAATAATCCAAAGCTTAAACTGGTTTATTCTTCTAGGCCTTCCTATGTGTTTCTTGACTCAGCTGGATCACCTGTATCATGTGTAAAACGGGGGATATTTTGGGTCAACAAAAGTTGGCGAGTGAACCTTGATAAAACATTGTTATTAATTTCTTGTTTTATTTAACATGGAAAATTTGTGCAATATCACATGTGAGCAAACATATATAAATAAACAACACAAACCACTTTGAATGAGTATATGATATGAATGATGATGAATGCGAGATCAAGGCTCAATCAAACGGAGCCGATCTTATGAGGCACCTGATGCTCAACCCGTCTCCCACGGGGAACTGATGGGCCTAATGAAAAGCGTGCACTGAAAATGATAAATCCAAACTACAAATAATCCACACAACAATTGATACACATTTGATACACATTTGATCACGGATATGATGTATGCACAAGTGTTTAAATATAATAAAGAATTAAACGACACATGATACACCCCAAAACATGATTAAAACGGGGAATTGGTAGAGATTCACTCACATTGGGTGCGTTCTTTGATGACGTTGGATGCGCACGAATTTTAGGATTTGATCGACGAGGGAAAAACTAACCTAAAATAATAACGGAATAATTCGGTAAATAAATGGATTTTATTGGAGATTAATACTTTTAATTCATACCTTAATGGGATTTTTAGATTTATTTTTGTGAGTTTAAGGAAGTTTTCTAACTTTAAAAATCCTATTTTTAAGTATTTTTAAATGATTTTCTGATTAAATAAATTAATAAAAAGAAATAAAAATATTGACTTTTTGACTCCGTTGACCGGTCGGACTGTGTGTTTGTATGCGTTGAGTGAGGTTCGAACTCGGGACCTCCCGTTTACGTGCACGCAGCTCTACCAACTGAGCTACGTGTCTAACCCGAAATATTCTATGTTTTAATTATATTTATATACTAATTAATTTTTAACTTATTTGGTTTTTTATTAAAAACGATTTATATGGCTGAACCGGTTGCAGGGACCCGGAGTCGAACTCGGGTCCTTCGGTTCGAGTGCGCACAGCCCAACCAGTTGGGCTGTGTGTCAAATCTGTTTAACTTATGGATTATATTATTCTTATAAACATTCTGTGACTTGATCTGATTAATTTTAAAAATGTTGGTTTTATTTCTGAAAATCGGTACGTGTGCGATTCGAACCCGGGACGTGTGCATTGTTTGTGCACATAGTCCACCGCTGGACTGTGTGTCTAACCCGTTCGAATATCTAGTTTTAATTATATTTATACTTATACTTGACTTCATCTTCTTCGTTTATAAAAACACAGAACAGTGAAGTCCGACTGTTCTGTTTAAATCGATCATCAAGACTTATAATTGGTTGGAATGAAATAGATAGAGAAGATTGTTGAATGAAATGTACCAAAAGAGAATGTTTTCTCAGATTTCCGGCAGGAGTCGTCGGCTCTGATTGGTGACTTCCGGCTGAGTGAATCGATTAACAGTTTTGATCAATGTTTTGTGCAATTAAGTTACTAAACAAGGGATATCAGGAGGGTTTAGATGATTGTACAGATCGACAGTAAGACTTCGGATTTTCAGTGATTTTCCGGTGAGTGCAGGAATTCCCGGCAACGTTGTCTGAGACAGATTCTGGTTGAACGATTTATGTTAATACATGCCGAATAATGGATTACAAACAAAAGAGTCGAGAATTTTCCCGATTTGAAGTAAGTCTCGGTTTTTCGGTGAAAGTCCGGCGAATGCAGAATATCTCCGGCGACGAGCTAAAGCTTCGAAAAAGTGAGCGGTTCTGAGCGAAAGGATTTCCGGACGATTGAGTGGGTATTTATAAGGAGGAACATGGTGTATTTGGTTCGAATTTGGGTCTTGATTCGTGGTCAAAGTTTTCCGGCGGTTATGACTAAAATTGGGGGTTAGACATCGGTTATAACCGATGTCGAAATTAGTTCACGCGTTTCAGTCAAAGGAAACGATCATAATTCGCGATAATCTCGGCTTTTCCGGCGACTGCGAATTTGGGCGCGCTGATTACCGGTTTAACTTTCAGTTTTATTATAAGTGTTATTTGTTTTAATGTTTATCACAAAGACAGTGTGTGGCGGAGCGGTGTGTTGTGTGTTTTGGCTTGTGGGTGACCCGGGTTCGAAACCCGGCGTCCCCATTTTATTTTTTTCTCACTATTTATTATTATTTATAAATTATGATTTTTAAATTCTAATATATTTATTAATTATGTATCGTTTAAAATTAATTTGAGCAATAAATACGCAACGAAAAATTATAACTGGATATTTGATTAATAAACGAAGCGGGTTTTGAAAACCCGTTTTTCGACGGATGTTACAGTATTCCCTACTTTTAGAAATTTCGTCCCGAAATTTAAGTAGTAGTGGTAACAGGAAAAAGATGCGGGTATTTCTCGCGCATTGAGTCTTCACGTTCCCAAGTAAACTCAGGTCCTCGTTTCGACTCCCAACGTACCCTGACAATTGGAATACGACTTCGTCTTAAACGCTTCTCTCCGAAGTCCATGATTTCTACTGGTCTTTCAATGAAGTGCATAGATTCATCGATCTGAATGTCTTCTAAAGGAATATGGAGGTTTTCATCGGCGAGGCACTTTTTCAAGTTTGATACGTGGAATGTGGGGTGAATTCTGTTGAGCTCTTCTGGTAGGTCAAGCTTGTATGCTACAGGACCTACTCTTTTGAGTATCTTGAAAGGTCCTACGTAGGTGCTAGCTTGCCCTTCTGGCCAGAACGAACCACTCCCTTCCACGGTGATACTTTTAAAAGTACTTGATCCCCAATGTCAAACTCCAAGGGCTTTCGTCTTTTGTCTGCATAACTCTTTTGACGTCTTTGAGCCGCTAGAAGATTGTTTCGAATTTGAATGACCTTGTCGGTTGTTTCTTGAATTAACTCTGGACCGGTGATTTGTGATTCCCCAATTTCGTGCCAACATACTGGAGATCGGCACTTACGACCATATAAAGCTTCGAACGGAGCCATGCCGATACTTGAATGATAGCTATTGTTGTACGAAAATTCAACTAATGGTAGATGAGCGTCCCAATTCCCTTTGAAGTCTATGACACATGCTCGAAGCATGTCTTCAAGAGTTTGGATGGTGCGTTCAGATTGTCCATCAGTTTGAGGATGAAAAGCGGTACTGAGGTCTAATCGTGTACCCAAGGCGGTTTGTACGGCTCGCCATGTTCGTAAAGTGAAACGACCATCACGGTCTGAAATGATGCTTAAAGGTACACCATGACGGCTTACGATCTCGCTGATGTATATACGAGCTAACTTCTCGTTTTTGAAGTCCTCGCGAATCGGTATGAAGTGAGCTGATTTTGTAAGACGATCAATGATTACCCATATGGTGTCATACCCACTGGAGGTGCGAGGTAACCCAGTAATGAAGTCCGTGGTTATATTTTCCCACTTCCATACAGGTATTTCGGGTTGGACTAGGAGTCCTGAAGGTCTTTGATGTTCAGCCTTTACTTTGGAACAGGTAAGGCATTGGAAACAAAAACAGCGATGTCCTTTTTCATGCCAGGCCACCAGTAGGTGTATCATAGGTCTTGATACATCTTGTCGGCTCCTGGGTGTACAGAGTATCGTGTTTTGTGCGCCTCATTCATAAGGAAATCACGAAGGTTATCGCGATCGGGAATCCATATGCGATTTAAATAGTATAGAATACCGTCGGATTTGGTTTCGATTTTGAGTTCAGCTCCACATGACAGCTCATCGCGTATGTCATTTCTGTTACAGAAACATGTTGAGCTGCTCGGATTCGACCTTTGATGTCGGTTATGATTTGCGAACATAGAAGACGAATGGAGTTCGCATAACCTTTTCGACTGAGTGCATCAGCCACCACGTTTGCCTTGCCAGGATGATACCGAATTTCACAGTCGTAGTCGTTAAGAAGTTCGACCCATCTTCGTTGCCTCATATTCAACTCCTTTTGGTTGAAGATATGTTGGAGACTTTTGTGGTCAGTGTATATTTCACACTTGGTACCGTAGAGGTAATGTCTCCATATCTTGAGAGCGAACACAATGGCTCCAAGTTCCAGGTCGTGGGTGGTGTAATTCTTCTCGTGAACCTTGAGTTTCCTAGAAGCATAGGCTATCACTTTTCCTCTTTGCATTAATACACAGCCTAGCCCTTGCCCTAATGCGTCGCAATATACTACAAAGTCATCGCAACCTTCAAGAAGTATGAGGATAGGTGCGTCACAAAGCTTTTGCTTTAGAGTTTGGAAGGCTTCTTCTTGCTTAGGTCCCCATATGAAGGGTTTTCCTTTATGAGTCAAAGCCGTGAGTGGTACAGCAATACGGGAAAAATTGGCAATGAAGCGGCGATAGTAACCAGCCAAACCAAGAAATGACCTTACTTCGGTAGGGGTACGTGGCGCTTGCCATTCTTGCACTGCCTTGATTTTTGAAGGATCGACATGTATTCCCTTGTCATTGACGACATGTCCAAGGAATTGTACTTCTCTTAACCAGAATTCGCATTTTGAGAACTTAGCGTAGAGCTTTTCAGTCCTTAAGAGTGTAAGGATGAGTCGAAGGTGTCGTTCATGGTCGGATTTAGACTTGGAGTAGATAAGAATATCGTCGATGAAAACTATGACGAAACGGTCGAGGTAGGGTTTGCATACCCTATTCATTAGATCCATGAATACAACGGGGGCGTTGGTTAAACCGAATGGCATGACCATGAATTCGTAATGACCCTAACGAGTTCGGAAGGCGGTCTTTGGGACGTCTTCTTCATGTACTCTGAGCTGATGATAACCAGAACGAAGGTCGATTTTTGAAAAGCAGGTGGCACCTTGAAGTTGGTCTAGGAGGTCATCGATGCGAGGTAGTGGGTAGCGATTCTTAACCGTTAACTTGTTGAGTTCTCTGTAGTCGATACACATGCGAAACGTTCCATCTTTCTTCTTCACAAAAGAACAGGTGCACCCCAAGGCGAAGAGCTAGGACGTATGAATCCTTTGTCAGTCAGTTCTTGCAGTTGACTGGCCAGCTCTTGCATTTCGGATGGGGCTAGCCTATAAGGAGATTTTGCTACTGGTGTAGCGCCAGGTACAAGATCGATGCGGAATTCGACTTCTCTCACAGGAGGGAGTCCTGAGATGTCGTCGGGAAAGACTTGTGGGAATTCTTTCACAACTGGTATATCTTCGAGTTTCCTTTCCTTGTTTCCCTTTTTGACGACGTGAGTTAGGAATGCGACATAGTTCTTGCGGAGATATCTTCGGGCTTGAAGACAGGACATTAATTTGAGTCCTTTCGAAGTGGTTTCTCCAAAAATACGTACGGTCTGACCGTCTGCAAGAGGAATATGAATGAACTTTTCGCGGCATACTACTTCAGCGTGATGCTGGCTGAGCCAGTCCATACCGATTATAATATCGAAACTTCCCAACTTCATAGGAATGAGGTCAACTGGAAAATCGTGATCGTTTAGAGTGAGAGTACAATTTCGTATAATAGAATTTAATGAAACGGGCTTTCCGTCAGCAACTTCCACCGTTAGAGATTCCATGAGATTATCACGAGTTTGGTTGAGGATAGGTTCGAATTCTAAGGACACAAAACTCTTATCCGCGCCAGTATCGAATAACATGGATGCATAACTACCATTGATGAGAAACGTACCGTTAACCACGTTGTTGTCAGCCCTAGCTTGGTTGGCATTGATGTTGAAAGCTCTTCCTCTGGCAGGTGGAGGAGCTTGGTTGGCTTGGTTTACCGGGTTCGCTTGGGCTTGAGCATGGATGATGTTAACCAAGCGTGGACATGTGTTCCTGAAATGGTTTGGGTCTCCACAGTTGTAACAAGCTCGCATGGGTTGCATCATGGGGTAGTTGGGTTAGTAGTAGGATTGGCTATGTGTTGTGCAGGTGGTAGAAGTAAGGGTTGTTGGGCTTGACCCACTATCTGATGGTGGGTTTGGGTTGGGGGTTGATTGCGGTTTGTTCGTTGCAGAGTGCGACAAGTTTGAATGGTGTGACCCGCACGGCTACAGCTGGTGCAATGTTGGCAAAAAGTTTCGGGAGGGTGATGGTATTGACAACGGTTGCATTTTGGGTGTGGGCCGGTGTATGGCTTCTTAAATGGTGCAGTTGAAGGAGCAATTTGGGTGATTGGTGCAGCAGTGATAGGAGGGTTGGTTTGAGTGACAGCAAAATTTTTGCTGTTTCGTTTCCTCTTACCAGCAAACCTTGAGGATGAGACTGAGTGGTTTGTAGTTGAGGTCTCTATGGGTGCTTTCTTCTTTTCATCCTTGAATTTGCCGTTTCGGATGCGATTCTCAGTGAGTTCGGTAGCTAGTTCCATTGCGGCTTCAAGTGTTGCAGGCGAAGTGCTTAGAACCGAGTCTTGAATTTTCGAGGGAAGACCTCAAATGTAGTGTTCAACCAAGCGGTACACGGGGGTGAACAGATTAGGGATCATCTGGTTTAGTTCTAGAAATCTCTTGTTATAGGAAGTGTGATCTCCTTCCTTTTGTTTTAACGCGTGGAATTCATCCTCCAACTTTTTGATTTCGCTTCTTGGACAGAAGCGTCTGGTCATGAGTTCCCTTAACTCTTCCCATGTTAAAGCCATGGCATCTTCAACTCCTCGTTTACCCTTTTCCGTGTTCCACCAGGTAAGGGCTACCCCAAACAGTCTTCCTGTTGCATAACGTACCTTGCGATCCTCGGGACAATCGCAATTGAGGAAAGTGTTCTCCATTTCTTCAAACCAGTGAAGGAGAGCAGTAACACCTTCGGTCCCTTCATACTTTGGGGGATCGCAAGATTTGAAGTGTTTGTATTTGGAGGGAGGGTTGGCGACGCTCTGGTCTTCTTGATTGGGAGGGTTGATGGGATTTGCGGTGAGAGCTTGTTGAACTTGAATTATGATGTTAGGAAGCATCGCGGCCATTTGTTTAGCAATTTGTGTGGCCAAGCGTTCATTGGATCTTCCTGACTTTCTACCTCCACGTAGTTGCCTAGCCGACATCTACAGGAACATACATAGGAAGATTGTGAGTTTAAGAAGTTTCTAGGTGTCAGTGTCGTTAAAAGAATAAAAATAACATAACTAACAATAATGCAACTACATCCATAGGATGTCTTGGGTTTGCTCATGTTTGGGCCTCCAATGTCCCCCATACCATCGCCTGTATAGTCATGTGGGCCCCCATGACTATTGGGATTGGTAGGATTCACACTGGTGTTGGCGGATTAACACTCGCATCAGCTGAATGAAAACCGTGAAATATGATTGCGAGATGTATGGTAGGAGGGTGTCCAGGTGTAGACACAATGACAACTCAAAGTGGGGTTAGCTCACACGACGTTTGGTATAGCATGCTTTGGCCTAATAGGTCCTTCGTACTCTCATCGTTAGTCCCCAGGTAGGCAAACTGGTCCTTTATTTTGGATTTATACGAATGCCAAGTCTAGACAGGACGTTCCGACTACCGGTACTCGTACCCTTCCAGTTACTACATGCCCGTCATGAGAACTCACTTTGATGTGATTTAAAAACACAAAAATCATTGCAAAAATCATGGGAATTGTGAGGTGTGTGCTCTCATGGATATGATATGTTATGAGGATATGATTTATGATGAGCATTGTATAATAACATGTATTTGTGAGCATGCTTGCATAACATTGAGTTTAATAATAAATATAAAGCATATAAACATCATGAATTTTGTATGTAATGCATAAACAATTTAAAATTTTAATCAATTATAGTATAGGCTCTAAGGGTCTAATAACCTATCCTATATCCCTATAGTTATGGCTCTGATACCAATCTGTCACATGTCACACCCCGACCGGCAGCGGAAAAGGTGATCGGGGCATGATTGGGTTATCATCAAAGCTCATGACATTTATTATGCGTTTCATATTCATTAAATACAATTTAATGGAAATTTACAATGAAGATTACAACATGTTCTAACTATCAATCTAAGCTTCTTTGTTCTCTTCTAAGGCATTTCCTATGTTTTCCTTGCTTCAACCTGTTCACCTGTATCATGTGTAAAAGGGTTTTTGGATCAACATAAAGTTGGCGAGTGAATCCTATGGAAAACATTTGAACAAGTTTATCCAATTGATTATAAATAATGTGCATAACCACATATGAGTAAATGTAGATGTAAATTTATTAACACAACACATAATATTAAATATTGCACATACATACATCAACTGATTGTTTTGAGGCACGCGTTGTTCGACTCGTCTCCCACGAGGAACTGATGGGCCTAATGAATGAGTTTTGAGGCACGCGTTGTTCTACGAACTGATGGGCCTAATGAATGAGTTTTGAGGCACGCGTTGTTCTACGAACTGATGGGCCTAATGAATGAGTTTTAAGGCACGCGTTGTTCAACTCGTCTCCCACGAGGAACTGATGGGCCTAAATGAATGAGTTTTAAGGCACGCGTTGTTCAACTCGTCTCCCACGAGGAACTGATGGGCCTAAATAATTTGCATACAACTTGACAATATGTAATACATCACAACCAACAATATTTACATTCTAGTTTAAATCATATAATGGTATAGCACGAGTTTGCATAAGAGAATTAGTTTAAGCGACACATGATACACCCCAAAACATGAATAAAAAGGGGAATTTGTAAGAATTCACTCACAGTGGGTGCGTTCGGTTGATGATGTTGAATGCACGCGAAGTGGTTTTAACCACGAGTGAGATTAACCTAGATAAATCGCATTATGGTTTGGTAAGTAAACGGATTTTATTAATCTATTTTAGTAGGATTGTTGGGTGTATTTTTGTGAGTTTAAGACTATTTCTAACCTTAAAAATGTCATTTTAAAGTATTTTTAATTGATTTTTAATTAAAATAAATAAATAAAAATTATAAAAAAATTGACTTTTTTTGACCATTGACCGTTGACTTTGACCGTTGACTTTGACTGACTGTTGACCGGTTCGAATGCATATTGTTGTGCGCTGAGTGAGGCTCGAACCCGAGACCTCCCGTACGCGTGCACGCAGCTCTACCAACTGAGCTACGTGTCTAACCCGTCATATATCTGATTTTAATTATATATATATTAATTAGATTTAAACAGAAATCCTTTATTTTAAAAACGATTTTTAATCCAGAGAACCGGTGCGCTCCACAGGTCTCGAACCCGGGACCTGTGGGTTGTGTAACACACAGTCCACCGCTGGACTGTGTGTTTAACATGTTATATAATCCAATTTTTATTATACTTAAATACAAACTATTTGTTTTCATTTCTGACTTATTTAAAAAGGTAAAATAATTGTCCGGGTCGATGCAGAAGACCAGACTCGAACTCCTGTGCTTTGATTAAACATACACACAGTCCACCGCTGGACTGTGTGTCTAACTTGGTTATTATTCCGGTTATTAATATACTTAACATATACATAAAATCAATCCGGTTCAGTTAACAAAAAAAGGAATTTTTATTAAGGCAGCGTGTGTGGAAACAAAATTCGAACTCGAGACCTTTGCGTTTAATGTGCACACAGTCCATCGCTGGACTGTGTGTCTAACCCGGTAAATAACTTGATTTTAATGATACTTATATGTTTACCGAACTTCATCTTCTTCGTTGTGTTATAACCAGAAGTGACGACTGACTGGTTCGAAGTGTTGATTCAGGTTTCTTTAGCGTTTTATGATTAATTACAGATGAGATAAAAGTAAAAAGAAAGGAAATTAGGCGTGAAAAGTACCGACTGGCTTTCCTCTGTTTTCCGGCAGAACTCCGGCGACAGCAATCTCTTCCGGCGACGAGTGTCTTGCAGCAGAGAATCTTCAGAAAGCTTACAAAGGGTGTGGGTGACTTCGGTATAAGTTTAGGGGGTTCAGTAAAGCTCAGAGATTAAGGACTCGGTTTTCCGGCGACGAACAGAATATTTCCGGCGAGTGAGTTTTCGCCGAGAAAGGGTGCGATTTGTGAGTGAAAGGTTTCTGGTGAGTTGTGGGTGAATTTATAGGGCAGTATCGAGATGTATGGGGTCTGAATTTGGTCTCAATTCGAAGTCAGCCGTTCTCCGGCGGTTACGACTGATGTCGCGGGTTCAGACGTCGGTTATAACCGTCGTGGGAGTTAATTCTTCGGTTAAATTGAGCGGAAACGTAAATTATCGGCGAAGTCGTCGGGATTTCCGACGACTGCTATTTGGGCGCAAATTGACTGAATTTTGACTTCCGCACTTTATTATTTGAATTAATTGATTCCTTTTGTTATCAGAAAATCAAAGTGGCGGAGCGGTTTAAATGTTGGGTGTTAAGTTGTTGTTGAACCGGTACAGACCCGGGTTCGAAACCCGGCAGAACCAAAACATTTTTATTTTGCGATTTTTAACAGTTTTTCAAAAACAACTTATATATACCAATATAATAATTGATTATGTATCGTTTAAAATTATTTTCGGCATTTAATTCGCAACGAAATTTTTAACTGATTGTTCGGTTAATAAACGGAGCGGGTTTGGTAAAATCCGTTTTTGACGAATGTTATAGTATCCCCTGCTTTTTAGAATTTCGTCCCGAAATTTAAATAGTGATGTATTTGACTAAAAGAATGATGGTGTTTAGTTTGACAGTTACATGCTTAGAAGAAATAAGGGTTTAAGTTTTTTTGTTCGAGGCGGTAACGTTCCTTGTAAGGGTTAAGTACCCTGTTACAGGAATCGCTTTTTGTTGCCTACTGTAAAAGTATTGATAAGCAGAATTGATTTGCTAACTTTGATTTCATGCATAAAAGTTTGAATATGCTTAGAAGGTTAGGGTTATATCCTAAGGCAAAACTTCTAATACTACAATCTACACAAATAAACACAACAACTAATAATTGAATCCACATTCTGATAGCATATTTGTTTGTATGGTGACAGTTCCTCTCTCGTTTGTTATAATGGAGAGGTTAGTTTATGTAGAAATGGAACACAATCCAATTTCTTTAAATAGCGAGATGATATAAATGTAACACAAATTTCAACCTAGGTAATACTAAATCCTACATGGAACTTCTCATATTCGCCTGATAACGCCTCTGATCCTTTGGCAAGAATACTTATATATATAGGAAGTACCAGCGGCGTATCCACCATATTCTTGTCAAATTTTCATTGGTTTTATCAGTGAATTATGATTAGTCCTATATAACTCTACAACCAATACAACAAACATAAAATACTGAAATGAAATATATCTGTGCGATCAAGGCTCAATCAAACGGAGCCGATCATATTGTATGTACTGAAAATGAAATTGTCTGTGTGCTCAAGGCTCAATCAAACGGAGCCGAACGTATTGCATGTACTGAAAATGAAATTGTCTGTGTGCTCAAGGCTCAATCAAACGGAGCCGAACGTATTGCATGTTCTGAAAATGAATAACTTAATCTAAACATCAATCACACAAACAGCCTATGCATGGAACCTCTCATAACCGCCTGATAATGCCTCCGATCATTTGACAAGAATACTTATATATAGGAAGTACCAGCGGCGTATCCACCATATTCTTGTCAAATTCTCATTGACTTTATCCGCAAGTTATGATTAGTTCTATGCGACTCTACAACATAAACAAACACAACAACCAGCGCTTGAGTCTTAATTCTGATAGTATACATGTTTGAATGATGACAATACCTCTCTCGTTTAATATGATGGAGAGGTTAGTCTATGTAGAAGTGAGACACAACTCAACTTCTTTAAATGATGAAACTGAGATACGTCGTGAGGTATGATGATATGAATATTAAATCAATGAGTATAAAACAAACTGAACTAATAATTTGCATTAAAATTCTTGGATAAATTTCCAACTGAGATACGTGAAAATTTAGATAACATAAAGAAAAACATTAAAAAAAAAACTAAGTGGTTGGAGTTGAATCTTGATTCTTGGTGAGAGAAGGCTAGTTAAGTGGTTGGTTTGGACCGTTAATATCTTTAACAGGATTGGCGTTGATGTTATAAACTCTTCCTCTTTCTAGCGGTGGAGCTGGGTTTGTTTGATTTGCTTGGTTAACTGGGTTTGCTTGAGCTTGGGCGTTTATGATGTTAACCAAACGAGGGCACGTGTTTCTAAAATGGGTAGGGTCGCCACAATTGAAACAAGCTCGAACATATGGGAACATGGGGTATTGAGGTTGTTGATATGTTTGGACCATGTTTTGAGTAGGGGGTGGGGTTTGGTTTTGTGAGGTGCGGCAAACCTTGCTCAAATGACCGTAGCGTCCACAATTCGCACATAGTCGGCAGGGTAAAGTAGATGGATGGTGATAGAAACAGGTGTTGCATTGAGGGTGAGGTCCAATGTAAGGCTTCTTATTTGGGTAAGTTGAGTTGGGTGCTACTTGAGTGATTGGGATAGTTTGGGGAGGTACAACTTGTGAAGCTGGTTGGTTGCGTTGGGTGACGGCGAAAATTTGCCTATCTCGTTTCCTCTTAGAAATAGGTGGTGTAGAGGATTCGGTTCGGGTGGAGTTTGTGGTTTCGGTTGATGCTTTATCCTTCTTCTTCTCCTCCTTGAAATCTTTGTTCCGGATTCGGTTCTCGGTGAGCGCTGTTGCTAGCTCCATTGCTGCTTCCAAAGTTGCAGGCGAGGTACTTATTACAGAGTCTTGAATCTTTGATGGAAGACCACGAATGTAGTGCTCGATCAAACGGTAGAGGGGAGTGAACAAGTTGGGAACCATTTGATTTAACTCAAGGAATCTCTTGTTGTATGTGGTGTGGTCGCCTTCCTTTTGTTTCAAAGAATGGAACTCATCCTCCAATTTCTTGATTTCGCTTCTTGGGCAAAACCGTCTTGTCATGATTCCCTTCAACTCTTCCCAAGTCAAAGTCATAGTATCTTCAACACCTCGTTTGGTCTTCTCTGTATTCCACCATGTGAGTGCTGTTCCAAGTAAACTACCGGTAGCATAACGCACTTTGCGATCATCGGGGCAATCGCAATTTAGAAAAGTGTTTTCCATTTCTTCGAACCAATGGAAGAGAGCGGTGACACCCTCAGTACCTTCGTATTTTGGAGGATCGCAGGATTTGAAATGTTTGTAGGTGCATTTAGTGACTTTTGGGGAAAGATTGACAGTGTTTTTATCTTCTTGTTGGGTTGGGTTAATGGAATTAGCGGTAAGGGCTTGTTGAACTTGAACTACGATGTTGGGTATTACGGTCGCCATTTGCTGAGCGATTTGGGTAGCCATGCGTTCACGGGCTTTTCCTGCTCTCATCTTCCTACGGGCGAGGTTAGAAGACATCTACAAGGAATACATGTCAAGAGTATGAGTTGGATGCTTTTGGGTTCGTGAGTCGTGTTTGGGAATGAACATTCATAAAATAAATATAGAAAAATAAATCTACTACGTCCATAGGATGTCTTGGGCTTTGCTCGTAATTGGGCCTTGCATGCCGCCATACTTCACCTTCGTAATCACGTGGGCCCCCATGATTACCGGGTTTTTCATATGGTTCGCATGTGTTAGCCTGGTTACGTACACTAAAACCCGGAGAAAATCGAGAAATATGTAACGTATGACATTCGGAATGTGCCCAGGCATGGACACGGTGACATCTCAAAGTGGGGTTAGTTCGAACGACGTTTGGTGTGGCATGCTTTGGCCTAATAGGTCCATCGTACTCTCATCGTTAGTCCCCAGGTAGGCAAACTGGTCCGTTATTTTGGATTTATACGAATGCCAACCTAGACAGGACGTTCCGACTACCGGTACTTGTACCCTTCCGGTTACTACATGCCCGTCGCAGAACTTACTTTGATGAGATTTGAAAATTTGCAACAAAATCCTTGAATAATGAGAGTATGAAAATGAATTGAATATATGAACATTGATATATGTATAATGAATATGTATATAAGCATGTATGTTTGACTGTAATATAAACAGATATGAAACAAATAAATATCACAAGTTTGTATGTAACCACCTAATTAATTAAAATTTAGGCAGACTATAGTATAGGCTCTAAGGGTCTAATAACCTATCCTATATCCCTATAGTCATGGCTCTGATACCAATCTGTCACACCCCGACCGGCAGCGGAAAAGGTGATCGGGGCATGATTGGGTTATCATCAAAGCTCATGACATTTATTATGCGTTTCATATTCATTAAATACAATTTAATGGAAATTTACAATGAAGATTACAACATGTTCTAACTATCAATCTAAGCTTCTTTGTTCTCTTCTAAGGCATTTCCTATGTTTTCCTTGCTTCAACCTGTTCACCTGTATCATGTGTAAAAGGGTTTTTGGATCAACATAAAGTTGGCGAGTGAATCCTATGGAAAACATTTGAACAAGTTTATCCAATTGATTATAAATAATGTGCATAACCACATATGAGTAAATGTAGATGTAAATTTATTAACACAACACATAATATTAAATATTGCACATACATACATCAACTGATTGTTTTGAGGCACGCGTTGTTCGACTCGTCTCCCACGAGGAACTGATGGGCCTAATGAATGAGTTTTGAGGCACGCGTTGTTCTACGAACTGATGGGCCTAATGAATGAGTTTTGAGGCACGCGTTGTTCTACGAACTGATGGGCCTAATGAATGAGTTTTAAGGCACGCGTTGTTCAACTCGTCTCCCACGAGGAACTGATGGGCCTAAATGAATGAGTTTTAAGGCACGCGTTGTTCAACTCGTCTCCCACGAGGAACTGATGGGCCTAAATAATTTGCATACAACTTGACAATATGTAATACATCACAACCAACAATATTTACATTCTAGTTTAAATCATATAATGGTATAGCACGAGTTTGCATAAGAGAATTAGTTTAAGCGACACATGACACACCCCAAAACATGAATAAAAAGGGGAATTTGTAAGAATTCACTCACAGTGGGTGCGTTCGGTTGATGATGTTGAATGCACGCGAAGTGGTTTTAACCACGAGTGAGATTAACCTAGATAAATCGCATTATGGTTTGGTAAGTAAACGGATTTTATTAATCTATTTTAGTAGGATTGTTGGGTGTATTTTTGTGAGTTTAAGGCTATTTTCTAACCTTAAAAATGTCATTTTTAAGTATTTTTAATTGATTTTTAATTAAAATAAATAAATAAAAATTATAAAAAAATTGACTTTTTTTGACCATTGACCGTTGACTTTGACTGACTGTTGACCGGTTCGAATGCATATTGTTGTGCGCTGAGTGAGGCTCGAACCCGAGACCTCCCGTACGCGTGCACGCAGCTCTACCAACTGAGCTACGTGTCTAACCCGTCATATATCTGATTTTAATTATATATATATATTAATTAGATTTAAACAGAAATCCTTTATTTTAAAAACGATTTTTAATCCAGAGAACCGGTGCGCTCCACAGGTCTCGAACCCGGGACCTGTGGGTTGTGTAACACACAGTCCACCGCTGGACTGTGTGTTTAACATGTTATATAATCCAATTTTTATTATACTTAAATACAAACTATTTGTTTTCATTTCTGACTTATTTAAAAAGGTAAAATAATTGTCCGGGTCGATACAGAAGACCGGACTCGAACTCCTGTGCTTTGATTAAACATACACACAGTCCACCGCTGGACTGTGTGTCTAACTTGGTTATTATTCCGGTTATTAATATACTTAACATATACATAAAATCAATCCGGTTCAGTTAACAAAAAAAGGAATTTTTATTAAGGCAGCGTGTGTGGAAACAATATTCGAACTCGAGACCTTTGCGTTTAATGTGCACACAGTCCACCGCTGGACTGTGTGTCTAACCCGGTAAATAACTTGATTTTAATTATACTTATATGTTTACCGAACTTCATCTTCTTCGTTGTGTTATAACCAGAAGTGACGACTGACTGGTTCGAAGTGTTGATTCAGGTTTCTTTAGCGTTTTATGATTAATTACAGATGAGATAAAAGTAAAAAGAAAGGAAATTAGGCGTGAAAAGTACCGACTGGCTTTCCTCTGTTTTCCGGCAGAACTCCGGCGACAGCAATCTCTTCCGGCGACGAGTGTCTTGCAGCAGAGAATCTTCAGAAAGCTTACAAAGGGTGTGGGTGACTTCGGTATAAGTTTAGGGGGTTCAGTAAAGCTCAGAGATTAAGGACTCGGTTTTCCGGCGACGAACAGAATATTTCCGGCGAGTGAGTTTTCGCCGAGAAAGGGTGCGATTTGTGAGTGAAAGGTTTCTGGTGAGTTGTGGGTGAATTTATAGGGCAGTATCGAGATGTATGTGGTCTGAATTTGGTCTCAATTCGAAGTCAGCCGTTCTCCGGCGGTTACGACTGATGTCGCGGGTTCAGACGTCGGTTATAACCGTCGTGGGAGTTAATTCTTCAGTTAAATTGAGCGAAAACGTAAATTATCGGCGAAGTCATCGGGATTTCCGACGACTGCTATTTGGGCGCAAATTGACTGAATTTTGACTTCCGCACTTTATTATTTGAATTAATTGATTCCTTTTATTATCAGAAAATCAAAGTGGCGGAGCGGTTTAAATGTTGGGTGTTAAGTTGTTGTTGAACCGGTACAGACCCGGGTTCGAAACCCGGCAGAACCAAAACATTTTTATTTTGCGATTTTTAACAGTTTTTCAAAAACAACTTATATATACCAATATAATAATTGATTATGTATCGTTTAAAATTATTTTGGGCATTTAATTCGCAACGAAATTTTTAACTGATTGTTCGGTTAATAAACGGAGCGGGTTTGGTAAAATCCGTTTTTGACGAATGTTACATCACACCCCGACCCGCAGCGGAATAAGAGTAGGGGCGTAATTGGGTTATCACCAAAGCTCATGATGTTTACTAAAATGTTTCATATTTATTTAATTTAAATTACAACCTAAATATCCAAATTCAAATTCATACAATTACAAGGAAATGAAACTATGTAAATAATCCAAAGCTTAAACTGGATTATTCTTATAGGCCTTCCTATGTGTTTCTTGCCTCAGCTGGATCATCTGTATCATGTGTAAAACGGGGGATATTTTGGGTCAACAAAAGTTGGCGAGTGAACCTTGATAAAACATTGTTATTAATTTCTTGTTTTATTTAATATGGAAAATTTGTGCAATATCACATGTGAGCAAACATATATAAATAAACAACACAAACCACTTTGAATGAGTATATGATATGAATGATGATGAATGTGAGATCAAGGCTTAATCAAACGGAGCCGATCTTATGAGGCACCTGATGCTCAACCCGTCTCTCACGGGGAACTGATGGGCCTAATGAAATGCGTGCACTGAAAATGATAAATCCAAACTACAAATAATCCACACAACAATTGATACACATTTGATCACGGATATGATGTATGCACAAGTGTTTAAATATAATAAAGAATTAAACGACACATGATACACCCCAAAACATGATTAAAACGGGGAATTGGTAGAGATTCACTCACATTGGGTGCGTTCTTTGATGACGTTGGATGCGCACGAATTTTAGGATTTGATCGACGAGGGAAAAACTAACCTAAAATAATAACGGAATAATTCGGTAAATAAATGGATTTTATTGGAGATTAATACTTTTAATTCATACTCTTAATGGAATTTTTAGATTTATTTTTGTGAGTTTAAGGAAGTTTTCTAACTTTAAAAATCTTATTTTTAAGTATTTTTAAATGATTTTCTGATTAAATAAATTAATAAAAAGAAACAAAAATATTGACTTTTTGACTCCGTTGACCGTTGACCGGTCGGACTGTGTGTTTGTATGCGCTGAGTGAGGTTCGAACTCGGGACCTCCCGTTTACGTGCACGCAGCTCTACCAACTGAGTTACGTGTCTAACCCGAAATATTCTATGTTTTAATTATATTTATATACTAATTAATTTTTAACTTATTTGGTTTTTTATTAAAAACGATTTATATGGCCGAACCGGTTGCAGGGACCCGGAGTCGAACTCGGGTCCTTCGGTTCGAGTGCGCACAGCCCAACCAGTTGGGCTGTGTGTCAAATCTGTTTAACTTATGGATTATATTATTCTTATAAACATTCTGTGACTTGATCTGATTAATTTTAAAAATGTTGGTTTTATTTCTGGAAATCGGTAACGTGTGCGATTCGAACCCGGGACGTGTGCATTGTTTGTGCACACAGTCCACCGCTGGACTGTGTGTCTAACCCGTTCGAATATTTAGTTTTAATTATATTTATACTTATACTTGACTTCATCTTCTTCGTTTATAAAAACACAGAACAGTGAAGTCCGACTGTTCTGTTTAAATCGATCATCAAGACTTATAATTGGTTGGAATGAAATAGATAGAGAAGATTGTTGAATGAAATGTACCAAAAGAGAATGTTTTCTCAGATTTCCGGCAGGAGTCGTCGGCTCTGATTGGTGACTTCCGGCTGAGTGAATCGATTAACAGTTTTGATCAATGTTTTGTGCAATTAAGTTACTAAACAAGGGATATCAGGAGGGTTTAGATGATTGTACCGATCGACAGTAAGACTTCGGATTTTCAGTGATTTTCCGGTGAGTGCAGGAATTCCCGGCAACGTTGTCTGAGACAGATTCTGGTTGAACGATTTATGTTAATACATGCCGAATAATGGATTACAAACAAAAGAGTCGAGAATTTTACCGATTTGAAGTAAGTCTCGGTTTTTCGGTGAAAGTCCGGCGAGTGCAGAATATCTCCGGCGACGAGCTAAAGCTTCGAAAAAGTGAGCGGTTCTGAGCGAAAGGATTTCCGGACGATTGAGTGGGTATTTATAAGGAGGAACATGGTGTATTTGGTTCGAATTTGGGTCTTGATTCATGGTCAAAGTTTTCCGGCGGTTATGACTAAAATTGGGGGTTAGACATCGGTTATAACCGATGTCGAAATTAGTTCACGCGTTTCAGTCAAAGGAAACGGTCATAATTCACGATAATCTCGGCTTTTCCGGCGACTGCGAATTTGGGCGCGCTGATTACCGGTTTGACTTTTAGTTTTATTATAAGTGTTATTTGTTTTAATGTTTATCACAAAGACAGTGTGTGGCGGAGCGGTGTGTTGTGTGTTTTGGCTTGTGGGTGACCCGGGTTCGAAACCCGGCGTCCCCATTTTATTTTTTTCTCACTATTTATTATTATTTATAAATTATGATTTTTAAATTCTAATATATTTATTAATTATGTATCGTTTAAAATTAATTTGAGCAATAAATACGCAACGAAAAATTATAACTGGATACTTGATTAATAAACAAAACGGGTTTTGAAAACCCGTTTTTCGACGGATGTTACAGTCGGGGCTAAGAATTAATTTGGATAAAATTGTCTTTTATGGGGCGAGGCTAGGAAAAGATGAAGTTTCTAGATATACTGAGATTTCTGGTTATAAGGTTAACAAGGGCCAGTTTATTTATCTTGGTCTTCCCGTGGGAACCAATATGGCGAAAGCCAAGAGGTAGCTGTTTATTTTTGACCGATAATTGTGCTTATTTCATAAGTTGTTTGTTATCAAAAAGAAATAAGAATCGATTTCTTCTATTTCTTTTTGAGGGATGATGGTAGATCAAGCAATGGCGAAGCTTGAGATTTCCGACCGGGGGTCAGAAGTTACCGGATCTAAAATTAAACCTTAAAAATTATAAAACCGGGGGGACGAAAACGTATATACCTAAAAATTTCTATATGAAAACAACATAGCGGACACTAATGAGCGAAAAGTTCGGGGGGTCGGGCCTCCCACTGGTTAAGGAAGACAACTTGAATTAAATGGGACGTGTGTGATTATTGGGAGGTTGGATGGTTTTAATTTGGCCCGGCCTTATTCAAAAATTGCGTTGGTGAGGGTTCAAGGATAACTAACGATTGCTGGTGGTGTTTGGAAAGGCATTACCTATTTATTTATGTTCTAACTGCATGAAAAATGTATTATGAGTTTTCTTCTATTTATAAAAAGTGGGAAATGGTGAATTTTGGAAGAATTGTTGGCCGGGTAATTTTTCTCTTGCTTCTAAATGCCCAAGAGTATTTGATTTTGGAATCTTCTAAAAAATTCATTAATAATAGATGGTGTAGATGGGGCTTGGATTTAGGATTGTCGTCGTGCGCCAAGAGGAGACCGAATCGGCTCAATTTGTTGAGATTATGACTTGTTGTCTTTGCTTGAGTTGATTATTATTTCCAATGATAAATGGGTTTGGTACTTAGACCTCGTAGATTCCTTTCCAGTTAATTCTGTCAGGAAATATATTAGGGTAGGGTTATTCTACCAAATGTTAGTATGCCTCTTGATGGAATAGATTTATTCCTAGACAAGTCATATTTTGTCTAGGTGAGTGTTGTTAAACCGTCTTCCTAAAAGATTTAATTTGGCGGATAAAGGTATCAATATTCCTTCCTCTTTATGCCCTCTTTGTTTGAATCATGAGAAAAGTGTCGACCGCATTTTGGGTGTTTATTGGATTTAGAGTTTGGAATGCGATAAAAAGATGGTTGCAAGTTGGTTTATCTTTGTCATTAGAGCCGTTAGCGTTTATTCCTTGGATTATTCGTATAAATTGAGTAAGTCTAAAAAGGAGATGCTTTAGGCTATCATCATGTCAAGTTGGCGGATGCTTTAGATGTTTAGGAATGAATTGGTGTTTTAGGAAGATAACGATTCACATAATATGTTTATTTTTTATTCCATTGTCAATTTTTTCTTTTTTCTTTTTTCTTTTTTGGTTTTGTAATAGAAAATGTAAGGTTCACATTAGTCGGGTTAAGTTGTTGCAAAACCCTCTAATATTTCTGTAATGGTTGGCTTTTGCTACTCTAGTTCATTGCTAAGTGGGGCTTTGTTTTTAATATATTTGGCATTTTCTAAAAAATATATTTTCACTAATATTTTTTTTAGTTTTATCATTTAATTTAAATAATATAAATTAGTAACATGTATAGGCTATGTGTGGTTGTTCTTCTTGCTTAAAGTGTGTTTTGTGTACTTGTCAGATGTATCATGCGTTAATATGGTTGTACCAATTGACCATTTAAATAGTCACTTTATCCCAACAAAAATTTACTGAGAGAACGGAGGGGCAGGGCCATAGGGTTGCCATCCACCATATGCGGTGGTGGAGCCACGATGGAGTGTAACACCTCGTAAAAACGTGTCCAATAAGGTGAAGACAACTCTATTCATTTGAAAGGATGACTTTAAAGGGGTAAAAGTGTCAACAAGCGAAACTTGTGCTTCCGGGTGGTTTTCGACGAACCGGGAAATTTAGAATAATTATTTTATACTCCCAAATGTGCCAAATATCATTTATGATGGCCTGATAACAGTTACAAGTCCCAAGATACATATATTTAAGTTGAGGGGCAAAACTTTTCAAAACTGAAAATCTGGTTCGCTGAGAGACCCCTTACGGACCGTAAGGTCCCATGCTTACAGTCCGTAAGGCATGGTACTGGGCGAATTTTTGCTTGGTCTCACACATAAGCTTCCAAACCGCCTTATTCGAAACCAAGGGCTGCATGTTTGCTCAATACAATGGACACCTGGAGACATCCTAGAACACTTGGTAACACCTGGATTAATCTTGTGATGACCTCTTGCACTATAAATAGGTGCTTTGGTGAGCACTTGAACTTGGACCTTCAAAAATCTCTTCTTACTCTCTTGCTTGGCATTCTCTGGGATTCCTGATAAAAAAGGAAGCCCCTCTAAGTCCATTTTCTGCTAGGACCAGTGGTAAGTGTTCTTAGCCACTCTAGTTCGGTTGTATGTGTTTAAAGGCCGAAAGTCAAAGTTGCCGCAAAACGGCTTTGACCTTCGGCTTAGACCTAAACGGTCCAGCCATTGTTCGAGGCGAATGTGGCTACGTGATCGTAATTAGGTGGGTGTTAATCCCTCAAAAGGGCACCTCCTAATTACCACGTTTACCTAGTTAATTGTCGGGTCAAAGAAATTAATAATAAAAGTCAAACTAATCAGATTTTAAATAAAATCAAATCTGATAATATAGAGGTTATAAAACATGTTTATCACTTAATAACTTGGTAACTATTATTAGGACATATCTAAAGATGTTCCACCGACAATTCCGAGTTTAGGTCCGGTTCGCAACCGAAAGTCGCAAAAGCTTGACTTTTGCTTTGACTTTCAGTTCTGACCCGAATTAGCTTATTTTCCTTATGCATTAGGGTTCCTTTAGGACCATATTATGTTGTAGCATAACCATCTAAGGTTATATTACTTGGTCCTTCAGTAATCTAAGATTATATGCTTGTTTCCGTTATTATGTTTTTATGTTGACTAGTATGCCCTTTTGTTAAAAATGAGACTTTTAAAGTAGTTGGACATGCAAACGAATTAGTACTGATTTGGTAAACATATTTAGAGTATTTTGATACTCCAAACCTGGTCATAAATTGAAGCTATATAGAAAAGCGAAATTCATGCCTTATAAGAACTAGAATGCCCTTTAGCACGAGCATCATGTTTAAAACATAATTTTGACACAAAGCTCTTTACTTACTGTTTGATATCATATTTAGGAATTATTGGGATGACGGGTCAGATTTATTTCTGACCTTAACATTGGGTTCTTGCATAAAGCTCATAAATGACGATAATACCCTTTTTGCAAATAAAATGAGTTTTACATATAATTAACATGCAAAACCTTTTGCTACTGATATATTATGAAAAATAAAATATTTTAACACTTTAAAGCTGGTCAAATTCTCAGAATCACTTTAACTTCGAAATTGTCGTCATTTGTCAACTTTTACGCTAAATAAGCACATAGTTTGACTTTAAACTATATTTAGCACCTAAGACTTGTTACCTAATGAATTATTAAATGATTTTACAGTAGGGATAAGTCATGAACTCAGAATCCCAATTTAGTCCCTAAAACCATGTGTGAAATGACCAAAATGCCCTTCCGGGGGCATAGTTTGGCCATAAACCTTAACACACGCATAGGTATGATATCCTACCATCTTAATATCATAAATAAAATGTTTTCACAGAGTGTTAATGACTAGAACCTCAGTTTACATAAAAAACCCCTTTTATGAACTTGTAAAATGACCAAAATGCCCTTATCGGGCTTAGTTCGACTTTAAAACCTTACGGGATACTTATTGACATCTTACTGATGTTATGATATATCTTGAGCATAATAACTTAGGAAACTTGTATAAGTCTTGTCGTTACCCGTATATGCTCATACGCGTTCGGTTCGGCTTATGTGACTAATTTTCACGAACGAACCGAAACGGGTCTAACCTTGGCATCTTTGCTTCAAAATCCAGAATGTGTTTAGTTTACCCATATTATACAAGTCTTCATACTTGTTGGGTCTAAATTACGTTCCTTTCCGGTCACCACTTAATCTAGCGCTTTGTACCGTAAACATCTTTTAAACTAACCGGTCGAAGTCCTTGACTTAAATAAAGACCGTTAGTATCCTAATAGGTTGATAAAACCTTCTATACAGATTAGGTAGCCCGGTAGAAGATACCTTCATACGGTCTTAAGGATCATACGGCTGAGTAGTACTTACACATAAACTCAGGTAAATACATTTAACTTATTTTCCCCTTATACGGGCTTGGGATACGGTGAATTATTGCCGCTTGGTCGGGCATGGGATCATTTAGTCGGATTGTGATTAATAAATCCGCATAACCCGTTTTATATCGTTTTGTTTGATAACATAAACTATGGGGTTAACAACCATGTCCTGATATCCTCGGCTCATCTAAGTTATTGATGGCCACGACTTAAGCACGGGGTGTAGGTATACACCTGACAGATGCAAATACTAAAATATAACTACCCACAAGTTGGGGATAACTCCTTTTGGGTTTTATATGTGGTGAGTTACTTAATCATGTTCGGTTTTCAAACCGACCCTAATAGTATGACAAAATGTAAAATTGTATACAAGATTATAAATGTAATTGTCCCAAGTTATAAAAGATTTTTGTGCCTTGTGCATCTAAATTAACATTTTTTAAATGTTTAACAAAATGAGTCAGTTATTTGTATTTACCAGTGAAAACTGACGTATTTTCCAAAGACTAAGTGACAGGTACCTCACGAAATAGGCTGGAGCTACTTGGCATAATAAGAGGACTTTGCAAATCCCTAGATGCCTTAAGTCTGTGGAACTCAGTTTTATGTATTCATTTATAGATCCGCCTGTGGATACTTTTTACAACCGTCTGTATATTATTTTATTCGTACTTTAAGCTTTCGGGTTGTAATAGTAATTTCCTTCCAAGCCTTCCACTGTGCTATAACTATGTATAATTGACTATGATGATATCAACTACGTCACGATACTCTCCACCGGGCCCACCGGGTTATATGTGGAAATCGGGGTGTGACATGGAGCGGTGGCGGCGCCTCCTCAATACCGGCGCATGCTCAACCCTATATGTAGAACAGCGACGGTGATTCCAGTGATGATATCGATTTGGCGAGCGGGACAGTGCTGTTTTTTAGACGGTACAAGTGTACAACAACCTCTCCGATGAAGGTGCATGATGGTGATGCCGGTAGGTCTGCCTACACTTTCAAGGTTGAGGCGGCGTTATCTAGGGTTGTGACGGGACTCATTTTAGCTCCGTCATGAATTCAAGTAAGTCTCGATTTAGTTGCATGTTTCTTTTTCGGTTAGATCGGTTTACATTGCTTCCGTTTATCCTATTTTCGTTGTTACAGAAATACGGTGAACCTCCGGCGGGTTCTCCGGTGACCGATCTGGTTCTGCATGTCAATAAATCTCAAAGATAGGTGGATTAGGAACCCAAGTCAACACAATCCAGGGTTGTTTTTATTTCCTAGCCTAATCAGCATGTTGGGAATTTTGTTTTCTGTTCTTGCTCTATTTAATAATGTTTTTTACTCTTTCAAGAAAGAAAGTTTCAATGTTTTATAAAGAATTGTGTTACGTTTTAAGTATATATACTGGTTATGACATCGGGGAGCAGTTGTGTTAATGTGTTTAGCTTGTCTGTATTGTCATGAGGTTTGGTTGCTGCTAATTTCATGGAGTATTTGTATGAGCACTCGTGGAGTGCCGAGTTAAGGGCGATTTGTATCAGGGGTTTTTGGATCTCATGGTTTTGTTTGATTAATTTTTTTGAACTACAGGTCAGCTCTGTCAGAGACGCGGTTTTAGCAGGCTAATGGTGCAACCAATTGAAAGCAAAACAGGAAGGTTACGCCACTTTCTTTATGCCCATTATATACATTATATAATCCATTTTAGTACTTTACGTCCATTATAAATTTGACATTTTTTTTGTATTACAATTTCGTATGCTTAAGTTCTTTATCTCGAAGATAGGCCTTTTTCCTATTTAAATGTTGACCCATCTGAAATGATAACTGACTTGGAGCTGGTTGTTGTTGCAGCTACCACAAGTTATTGAATTGATGATTAGCACGAGTAAATTGCTTCTAAATGGAAACTACCCCATAAGGTAATTGTTAATGTAGCTTGATGTTGAAAATCTCATGATAGTTTTGTTAAATGTAGTGTTATTGGTTACAAATAATGGGATTTTAGGTCCTTATATGTTGGTACAACAGTTCATCAGGAATGGTTATCAAGTCATATCATCATTTTTAGTGGTAACCGATAAACGAAGAAAATTTGGTAGCTGCTAGAGTTCTATTGTTTAGGATTGAAAAATATTAACCAGATGATGAATACAATAGATTAAACCACATTGTTTAGGATTGAAAAATATTAACTAGATCAAGATGATGAATACAATAGATTAAACCACTTTATTGGAGGATAAGGACTTAACAAGATAAGACTTAACGTCGCTTTTATGGACAACGAATGATTAGTTAATGAGCAAGCTATTCGTTGAGTTATTTAGTTATAAACTTTCCAAAAACGAAATTAACAAAAAGAAAATCCCTTTTAGGTTCACCCGTTGATGTAGCATGATTTCTGTTCCAGTATCCTGTATCATTATGTTACTTATTCGTAACCATTTTCTAGCCTAGCACGTGCACGTAAAGATCAAACCAAGGTTTCATGGGGATGAGCCAAAGAGTAAAACCTTTTCTTAAATCTAATATTTTAGGTTTCCGTAATATAAATATACGGATAAGATGGAATTTTGTTTGCTTTTTTCTCAAAATATTTTTTTAAAGATCTAGACATGGGATTTTGGAATCTTTAGATTGCTCTTTTTACAACCATCTTAATGCAACCTACACCCCACTCCAGGATACTGAGTTAACTCAACCAACCCAACTCACCAATATAGTTACATTTTCCTACCATTAACACACCCTTCAGGAGATAATTTCTGATTGGGTCTCATACAGTCCTTAAAGAAAGGAATTACTTACTCTAAAGGCCACCCTTAATTATTCTTAATATCAAAGCAACCTTACAGCTTTCATGCCCCATATATGAGTTAACCAGGCCCCATTTTTAAACACAAAACAAGCAAACAAAATTTAACAGTATTTTAACATGCTTTCAATATCATTATCAGCCTATAGATTCACCTTTTTAATCTACTTTGGTAGTATTCTGAACCTTGAATAGATGGGTGGGTTCATAGGAAGTAATCATTGTCTTAGACATGTTTATATGAATTTTAATCATTTTACAGGTCTGTTGCGTCGTCTCATTGGTTGGCTAAAACATTGGAACTGCCATTAGTTAAGATTTAGGATACACGAAGAGATGTGTCCGGTGTCCTCAGGTAATTTTTTATTTTGTAATTAGTTATCAGCTGACCTGACATGTTAAGTTGTAATTTAATCACAAATGTATTAAGTTTCCTATTTGCTTGAAATTAGATATGAGAAGTGCCCATAGTAAGCGTTTTGAACTTTTTCTCTCTCTTAGATATCATGTTGCAAAGTGCTAACATTCCATTTAGTTTATACTAGCAGTCTATAATGTTCGCTTTTTCAAAGCATGTGTATATGGAACGGCAAATCCATCGTACATTCTTGGTTTAACCACTATATGTTATGTTAAAGGGTAGGTCGTAGATACAAAAAAGAAAAAGAAAAAAGAAAAGCAAACATGACTTTTATGGCCATAATGTATATTGTTGATTGTGTGATTCGATGAGTAAGTGGCAGGTTGATATCAAAGTATACTTGAATCATAAATTGGTAAAGCTGTTACTGTTCATTGGTGCCTTTTTACAGCCTCAGGAAGTACCTTAGTCCCTCTTTTAAGTGTCTTTGTAGGTGAGTAGGTAAGGAGTCTGCGATTCATGAGCTTTTCCTTTGTCCTTGTCTTTACTTAATTGCCAAATCAATCTAATGTCATGAAGGCTTATATGCTTCTTTTTTGCTAAATGAGGTCGGAATAAAGTGCCATCAGACGTCCAACAGCATCTCACGATCGGGCGGTACAAACTGATATTATCTAGAATCATAGGCAAGCCATACTAAAGTGACTATTATGGCAACATGTTTACTTTTTTTTCTTTTTGTGTTAGTACCCTTTGTTGGTTGCTTTTAGCTGTAAAATATCATATCATTGTTATGTATTAGTGTAACGGCACATGAACACGCCTTTACTATGTCAAATAGAACATAACGTCTTCCTTTGATCAACTTTCTACACATATCGTACATCCTTGATACATAGACTAGGCAATGTAACTATGAAAGGTGGATGTGACAAACACTTAGGTTTTATTAACTATGATGCATATGAAATGAATCCCCGCCGCATCGCGGGGGGTGATAAATCTAGTTACAATTAATTTTAAACTATTTTGTCTTACTCTTATAAATTTTAAGATATATTATTTTATAAAATTCGGAGCATGACGATCTGACATATCTATTTTGATCTACATCACTATATAATTTCTTTTAAACCGAGTCTGTAAGTAGTAATTTACTAGTAATCCTAGCGAATAGGTACGACTTCTCAAAGCTACCCCAGATTTTGTTTTTGTTTTTTATATATAGTGACATCATTTACCCTTTATGCCTTTGACCAAGTTGTAGATAGTATGTGCAAGGAATCGAAGCATAAACGTAAATGTTATCAAAGTTATCTAACTTTTTTATATATAATGTGTCATTGTTTACCATTTTCGTTATTATAATAAAATAAATTCTTTACAAATCATGAATATACCGTTATGGCGTGCTTATTTTTATCTACATTTTAAAAGAAGGTTTTCAAAATCGTAAGGGTCAAATATAATTGATTTTTCTTTATCATAACAAAGCGAACTTAAATTGTCTTAAAAACTTCGGTACCATATTACTATTTGTATTTATGGATTCCGGATTAATTCTGTTTTAATACAAAGTTGTATCCACAATAGCGAGCGCTGATGTGTTTATGAAAACATATTGTAATTGTATAATTTTGTACACAATTTAGTCATTTTAACACGTCGTTTCGTATCTTTATGTTGTACTTATGTTGCGCAGGTTTTATAGGTTTAACGGGCCCTAAATGAGCTAAAAGGGGCATACAACTAGAAAAACGGGTTTGACGGATCACCCCGGAAGTTGTAACTACAGTTTTGTTAAATTGTCACCCGCACGCCACGCGGGGGGGGGGGGGGGGAGCAAGGGGATCTCTCCGACGAGCCAGAGAGACCTTAATGTGAGTCGATGTTTTGATCAGTCTCACGCCAGCGGAAGGATCAGAAGGCTCTCCCGCGAGGCGCGGGAGAGTGATGACTCGGGGACAATTATGTTTTAACCTAAATCGCAAAATCATAAACCCAATTAGCTTTGAGCCGTTCAGACAAATCCAGAGCATCTCAAGGGGATTTTTGAAGTCCTAACACCCAAATCATTCAATTTCTTCATGTTTATTCAATTTGAGTCAAGATCTGAAGCTACAATGATGAACATGGAGGCTAAACTCTTCGTAACTTCCCCCGGATGAACGATTGCTAAGTTTCCTAAGTGTGGGATCCGGTGTGTTTAGATGAATGTTTGGATAAAATACTAATTTGGTAGAAATTTCAGCAGCATAAAGTTTAAGTTGGCACGATTATAATAGCTTCCATTTCAAACCGAAAAAGCATACATCAATAAACACTAGGAGAGAGCACTAACCTCGATATCCTCTCAAATCAGAAATCTCCAAAACTTGTGAATTAGTGCGCATGACTCACCTATATATAGGGAAACTTGCCATGCACAGGACTTGCGCAAGTAAGACTCAAGCGTACGCAGGACTCACGAGTGCGTATGTGTCTTGCGCTTCCTAACCACTTAATCACACACACATCTATACAATATCAACACATGTTCTATCTAGCCTATTCGACAATAACGGCCACACAAAATGCACCAACCGATTCCCCCTTGTACGTTGCTGTCGAATATTAAGTTGAAATATGAGAGCTGTGTTTTGAATATTCTGCAATTTCAATCAAGAATTTGTTGATGTTGTAGCACGCATCAACAAACTCCCCCTCATTGATGCTTCGTGGTTGCATTGTACCAACAAATTCCCCCTGAATTTATGCTTCAGTCCTCTATTTGCATTGTTTCTAACACAATCCTTAGAATTGCTAAAACGCAATTTTCATGAATATAAGGAATTTGCAACTAAGCAATGTAGCTTTTTCATTTTGACGTTAACCACATTCGTGTTAGGTTTTAACACACTCTTTGCTCAATCCCCGATCTTCAAAAACCCAACCAGGAATTGATAGAAACTTTAAGTACCAAATTCATACCCACGTAAACTTGAAATCTCATTTTTCGTAATCAAATTTATGCATCACCAACTTCAACGGTTGATCAATATAAACGGTAATTCCACAATCAGCAAATCTTCATCGGATCAATAATTATCTGATAACACACTATGTTCTTCAATTAATAATATATATATTATATTATATATAATATAATATATATTATAAATGTTCTCCCAACATCAATTATGTAGTCTTCTCCTTTAGTCATCATAGCAAATATATAATCTTCTTCGTAAGGACCTACAGCAACTTAATCTTCAAACATCATTATTCTCTGATGGTTAGTTCAGAAAATAACTCATTTGCCTGGAAATTAAAAATATAGTAGAGCTATCGTATATCTAATATCTTGAAATCTCTCTGAAATCTGATCGTTCAAAAAGACCGCAGATCTCCCTTACATACTGGCTTGTACGAAGACAGAGACTTCAATTTGATCATGAACTAAAGAATACAAGATACTATGCATGTTGGTGCATAATGTCTATGTCTTAGTCTTATATCGAGTCTGTATAGTATAGAGCTGAATAGGCTAGTCGTATGAAGTATTTATGTAAAGTTGTAACAAGTTCGCTCATAATCTTCATGTATAGCCAAGTTCGGCCGAATTTGCTAAGGCAAGTTCGGGCGAACTTGAGTCTCCCAAGGGCGAACTTGATTGTCTATAAATACCTAGCTATCCTCTCTCATTTGTAACTTTGGCATTTTGGAGGCGAAGCTCTGTCAGTTTGTACTCTTGACGTTTGATCAATAAAACTGATGATTAACTGATTAATTCTTGTATATTGGTAAACACGACGTAACATTTTCCGTATTATGGACGTTAGATATCAAATTTAGGTTCCTTGCATCGAGGATCGGTCCTACAATGCATTACCACATACCTTGTATCATAACCACTCCAATACTGTTGCATATCTTCTCTGTCACTTTTTGTCTGAATTTCAAAAATGCTCGAATTTCAATATATGACATGAAATTTTTATTCCCCTATTTGCAAATTCTGACCTCGTAACATCATCACTGAATTTCCAAGATTTTCCCCCTCCATATTGGTAAGTCTATGGTCTTTATTCTCTCTCAAAATTCAACTTTAGGAATGTTTGACCTTTTGTTCCACAAAAGTCTGTTTTTCATTGATGCGGAATTTTATGTTGGCCCACTAATAGTCACTTCTCCAACTGATAAACATGATGAACCAGTTAATTTATCAACACTCTGTGATTTCATCATCTCAAACTTTCTCTGAATCCTTCGATGTATCCCCGAAAAACCTTTATTTAACGTTAAAATCTCTAAAAAAATTTCTATCACCAAATTTTTTCTGGACACTTGTCTCAGCAACACGAACAAAAATGTCTTCTTCACACGCATGACTTCTCCTTGTGTTTATGACTTCCCCTAGAGTATATGATTTTTGCGCGCGTATGACTTCTACATTGTGCTCCTGCGTGCGTATGAGTCATGTGATTCAAGTGGTGCGCGTGTATGACTCGTGCGCTCTAGCATGTTGTTTGCATTTTTTTCGACTCAAAATCTTCATTTCTTCGAATTTGATGATGAAACCACCATATAAATGTGCGAAAAATCAATTCTGATAAAGAATATATCTTCAATTTGACATTTCATCCGTGAATTGATTTTCAATTTTGATTTTTACGTCTAAAACACATAAATCATGAGCGTAGATGATTCACTTAATTGTTAGATCGATTGAATCGGTACCGTAGCAATAATACTAATTCTAGGTATAGGATCTGGTGTGTTTAAACATAAGTTTTGGATAAATTACTAATTCGGTAGAAATTTCAGCAACATAAAGTTTAAGTCGGCCCAATTGTATTAGCTTCCATTTCAAATTGAAAGAGATACACCAGTAAACAACACTAGGAGAAAGCACCAAGCACGACCTCCTCTCAAATCAGAAATCTCCAAAACTTGTGAACTAATTCACATGACACGCCTATATATAGGGATACTTGTCATGTGTAGGAGTCTTGCATGAATAGGACTCATGTGCACGCATGACTCCTGTGTGCACATATGTCTTGTGCTACCTAGCCACTTAATCACACCCACGTCTATACAATATTCAACACATGCTTTATCTAGCCTATTCGCACAGTAACGGACACACAATATGCCCCAACAAGTTTTTCACATTAACTTTGTTTTCTGATTCCTGTAACTGGTACTCTTGACCACTTATGTTGATTTGTGGTAAACGTTTATTATATTTGAATTATTTACCATTTATCAAGTGTATTGATGATTTCTTTGCATCGTTAGCGGATTGGTGATTTGGTGGGTAATTGGTATAATTTAACGGATTTTTAGGTTGTTATAGTTATTATTAAAAACTATCCCTAATCATTAATCAAAGTCATTAATTCCAAGACCATGTTTATGCGGTGTTTGAATCAGTAAATGAGTTTTTTTGTGTTAAACCGGTAATTGGGATTTCGAGTGTGGGTTACGTGTTCTCATTCTGATAACACTTTTGTTAATAATTTGCGTTTTCTCAAACAATCATACAAACCCCCCAATTAAGAGAACAATAGTTAATTAGTTCATTCACTAAACACTGACCACAAATTCCCTGTGGTTACAACCTTACTTACCCGTACTAGTATTAGTATTAGTATTAATATATAAGTTCAAAAAAAAAATACTTTCGTTTGGTTAGCCTACAAGAGCTACATCAAAATGGTGTCGTTTCCACGGGTCACCCGCGTGACAAGCGGGAATACTTACCACTATACGATAGCAAGCAGTACTCTTGACCACTTGTGTTGATTCTTAATAAACGTTTATTATATTTGAATTATTTTTCATTTATTAAGTGTATTTGGCGATTTCCTTGCATCATTAGTGGATTAGCGATTTGGTGGTAATTTGTATAATTTAACGGATTGTTAGGTTGTTATGGTTATTATTAAATATTGTCCCCAGTCATTTATCAAAGTCATTAATTCCAAGGCCATGTCTACATGGTGCATGAATCGCACGTTATAGGTTATTATGAAATATGCCACCACATCTTTATCGTGTCGTGTCACACGACAAGATTATCCAATACTCCTCGTGTGACGCGAGGGGCCTAATTTCGTCGATTTGTTGATTAGAGCCCAAGTTAACCACATATAACCCTAAGGACAAATTTCAAACATATAATCTGATTTTTGGAAGATCAGGGAGCTGCAAGACGTGATCTTGAAGATGATTATTGGCTAGACTTTATGAACTACAAGGTTTCGATGAATAATATGATTAACTTGTAAACTTTTGGTTTTTTGGAACTTGTTTTGTAGATTAATGATTGAAGTAAAAACTTTGTTAATTCTGATTTGATGTGTATGCGCATTTAGACTAGTTTTAATCGCTTGATTATCATTCCACGTGTGCTTTGTTGAATGTCCTTCAATATAAGTGCATGCTAGATCGTTTACTAGTGCGTTTTCGATTGATAATTGATTTGCTTGATGTAGTAATCCATAGGAAAGAAGATCTAAGTGTTCAACCAATCTTGATATCCGTGAGATGAAAGATTGTCGGTTTGTCTTGAGTCTTAGGTTGCTAGGAGTAAAGCCTTTATGAGAATTTAGGGTTAATTATAGTTAATTCAATTAGACTACTTTTAGCTCATCAGTAGCCACTCGACCAGTAACCAGGAGGCACATTTGCATTGATTAAAGGAAGTTGAATGCTGTAACTTCCAAAGACCACTTTCCTCTACCATTCATAGATCAAATGGTTGAAAAATTGCAGGTCAGAAATTGTATTGTTTTTTATATGGATACACAGGTTATAACCAGATTGCTATTTACCGTGATGATCAACAAAAGACCATGTTTACCTGCCCCTATGATACTTTCGCATTTAGGGTAGTTTAGTCTTTATACATATAAAGGACATTTTTTTGTAAATACTCATATATATGTGTAAATATATACATAAATTTATGTATGTATGTATGTATGTATAAAGGTCCCACCCCCACCCCTCAGCCTCTTCTTCGTCCTAATACCACCTTCAACCATCATGTCATCACCCAATTCCACCTAACCACCACTAAAACCCTCAATTCTCCCTCCATCTTCACCACCAAAATCCTAACTAAAAGAAGCATAGCTTAAAATTTGACAGCAGTGAATCCTAATTAAATGAACAATATACAGCAAACAAAAGCCCACCATGGAGATTAGGTCATGCATGGGGCAATTAGAAATCTGTTCATTACCATCAGCAAATTCAGGTTCGATTCAATCTCAGATTCAGTTTCTAATCTATCTATTTTCACCAGATTCAGGTTCGATTTCGTTTCATCTTCATCAGATCATGTTTGCTCTTTGTCTATGTTCATCATATCCACCAAAAGATAGATCTATTCAATTGTAGCTAGGTTAGGGTTCTGATTGTGGTTTGAGAGAGAGTGGGTTGGGCGGTTGGGTGGACGGTGGTGGTTGGGTGTTTTGTAAGGGTTGGGGTGGGCGGCGACGGAGGGGTTGTGGTGGTGTTGGTGATGGGAGGGTGGAGGACGGTGGCAGATGGTGTGGGTGGGGGACGGTGGGTGTTGTTGTTGGTGCTGATGGTAGGTGTGTTGATGGCATGGGGTGTTGGTGGTGGAAGTGGCAAGTGGGTTAATGGTGGTGATGGTCAGTTGATGTGTTGAGAGGTGGTGATGAGATCTGAATGTGTGTGTGAGAGAGGTTGTGGTAGAGAGAGAGAAAGAGAGTTGTATAATAATAATAAATCTTAAAAATGTTTTGTTTTATTTTTAAATATTATTAAATAAATGAGTAAAAAGACTAAAATACCCTTGGGTAACCACATTTAACAAGAAAAACTAACTGGGTTAAGGCTAAAGGACGTAACATGCTACAAAATTCCCTGTAAAAGGCAAAACCTATCTAAATTCGTTGAAAAGGACACCGGCTGAAAAAAAATGTTAAGATAAAGGACAAAACATCTAATTTTTCCTTCTTTCTAACTTTTTTTCAAATATTGATAACATAAAAAAAATTGCACATATATCAATAGGTGTTATTTTTATTTTCTAATATTTTAAAAACCCAAAGACGTATAAAATGTATACTTTTTGTTTATTTTTCAATATTTTATATGTTATTGATTAGTTATAGTTAAAATGTTAACACTTCAATCCCTTCCTACATATTTTATTATATTGCTACATTTAAAATTAAAACTAATGTATATAAAATAAAATAATTCGCGTCGTTTCACGAGTTTAGGTGCCGAGCCGGGCCTAGCTCGGGCTTGACATGATTAAAAATTAAGTCGAGCCAAGCCAGCTCATTTATAATTAAGTTTTCTTCCAGCTTTTTTCGAGCGAGTTTTCTGAGAATGACAAGTGTTTAAAAAACCCCTACATCAGCTTAATATTCAAAAGTATATTTTTTTACAAAGTTTTGAATACATCAATTTTTTCGACAGTTTAAGGCGCCTGGGTGGTTTTAAATTTTAACTATTTGAAACTTAAATTTCAAATAATAGGTTGCCGTTTTCTTTTAAATAAAAATAATTATAAAAATGTCTTGACAAGTTGTTAATGTTAGTTACTTGGTTTCTCTCCTGATGTCTCAGGTTCAACTCTCACTAACATTACTCTGAGGATATTGGTGGTGGCGATAAAGTTTAGAACTAGGTCTCTCTAAAGGTCGCATGTTTGAAACCGAGCCGAACCGGGTTTTATCGTAGTGGGCCTTCAAGTGGGCAAGTTTTCCTCTGAACTGATGGCTCGGTGACTCGGGTATACATCCAACTCTGATCGTTTTAAAAGAGAGGACGTATTTGCTTGATTGATGGCATCACAGAATTCTTATCAGGTGATTTAGTTGGCCGTTAAATATAAAGTAATTACATAACAAAAGTAATCTATTTTTTTAATATCAACTTTTTATGCGTATCTGACAACGTACTCGTAAGAATTTGAGCCCAATAATAAATCTATTCTTGAGAGTTACAATATTCGTGAGTGGATTGATGATGCAAAACACACCGAATAATTTGATTTTACTTTTCCCTTAATTTAACCAAACCATTATATGCATTCCAAATTTGTTTCCATGAATAATACTGTTATTTGGTAGAATTGTGCCAAATGTGTTAAGATATGATTAAAGTTTTTCTTTAATAGTATTTTATATATCATTTAATTTGACAATTTTACTAAAACCAAATGTTTTTAACTTTAGAAAAAAATTAATTACGGAATTATGCTTAATAATTTTTTTTAACATTCAGATATATATATTTTATTGTAAATGGAGTTATATTCAAACCAAACTATTTTTGGTACCGTAAACAAGGATTAGCATTTTTACCAAGGATCGGTGCAATATCAGTATCGTATCAAACCTAACATATGCGGTACCAAAATTCGGCTTTATGGTTTTCGGTTTCGAAAGTTTTGTGTTGGGGAACTTGTAATAAATCGGATGATCAGAGAGGGTGTAATCACTCTCAGATCAAATTATTTCGGTGGTTCTACCGAATAATTCAATCGGATACAACTTTGATTGAGAAATCGAACAAAACGTATGTGTGTTGTGAAATTCGTAGAGAACCATAATGTGACCAAGAACCCTAATTTCGAATTTGGAGATGAAGGCTGGTAACTGCCTGTTGGCAGCTCGACCCTAGCCAGGGGCTGCCGCCCCTTGGACCCTGCTCCGGGGCGCTGCCCCGGACCCCGTCAAGGGCGGTGCTCCCTTGGAACCCCAGCCAGGGCTCCGCCCAAATACTTGGAATTATAAAAACTCGAACAAGCGTGAACCCTCGCACCTCCTAACCTGTTCGATGTATATTATAATTCCCTTTGATTACCAAATTAATCTCAATTACACTAAAATATCTAATATTTTGTACTATTGATAACGAACCGGTGTTGTGCCACCATAATCAATATGGTATTTGGTATCTGTTTTTTTTTCTTCTGATTTTCGGTTTTGTTGTATTCAATATCGGTGTCAAAAGGTAATCGGCTTTCACACTAGGCTCCATCGGTAACTTTAGTCAAATTAGTTGCACATTTCAAGTACCCGTCAAAGTTGAGACTATATATTGGTTTTTTTTAGTTATTCATTTATATTTACTAAATTTAAATTTAAATATTCTTTTCTTGAGTTTTATATTAAAAAACTAAGAAATGGTTATTAAAGTATTTTATTTGTATTGTAAACTATGGATACACATTTATTTACCGAGTATCGGTACAAGCCCTATAACATAAGTATCATTAACAATGTTTCTTTTTAAGATTTTTTGTGTTTGTAACGTGTGGTTTTGGTATTTTTACACTATCAGTATCGGTACCTATACCGATATAGCAAAGTCACGCTTACGACCATTAATATATGGAGACGAAAAGGTAATATATCATTCTACATCAACTTCCTATACTGGAAAGTGGTATAACTATCAATTAAAGAGAAATGGACTATTTTGTAGAAATAGAGTATGTATGCATCCCATCATTAAGAAATTCATTTCATAAATTGAAAAAAAAAACAAATTTATCGGCCAATATATGATAAAAGTTGCAACTTTAGGATTGATGGTTTATCAGTGTCTTTTGCATGCATCTTTATTGTCGTGATATCTACGACTACTACTATGATTTCGTAATGCTCATAATAGTTAAAAAAATTATTATTCGTTCTATTTTTTAAATAATATTCTACTCATCATTTAATTTAATTTTTTATAATAACTTGTGTTTGTTAACTTTTTTTTTTAAATCTACTCCGTAACTAGGGTTTTTTTCGACATTGCTATATAAATTTTATTAAACATATATTGAAATCGTGTCGCAATCGTACAAACCGAAGAAAAACCAACTGCACAACATCGGTATTGGTATTTATATTTATTGTTTTTGCTTTCAATAAACTGACACCATCTCGCTATAGTTACCATAGAGTAGCAAACATCGGTACAGTGTACATGCATTCGTTTTTTATGGTTTCCACTTAGTTTCACACGATAAATGAACAACGGTGGTACCAGTACTGTAACAACCTAAACCGATCGATACCGTTCAAAAACAATGATGTCGGTGTTGGTGTTAGTTTTTATGGTTTTTCGTCGATGTAAAACATGTGGTGATTTCTATACCGAATGCATGTATATCGTACAATTGTTGTAACTATGCGAACCGGTACCGACGGAATGCCGCAGTAACGTACCACACAAAGTGCGGGCATCTAACATAGTTATTATACATTTAAAAAGTGTCGCTCATGTATAGTATATATATTATTATTTATATCAATTCTTAATTTTTACAATTCTAATTAAGTTTTATTTTATATACAATTATTATAATTATTTATAGAGTTAACTGTCTTTTCGCCTCTCTGTAGTTTATCCAATTATGCCAGTTCAGGCCAAAATTCAAATTTATACATTTGACTCCCTGACATTCTTGAAACATGCTAGTTCTATCCAAAAAGCTAAGGTTGAATAGAATAATTGGACAAACTACAGAGACGAAATTGGCCGTTAACTCACATCTTTTTGAAGGAGTCAGGGACTGAAATTATACAAATTTAATATTTGGCCTGAATTGGCATAATTGGACAAACAACATGGACGAAAATGACAATTAACTCTTATTTATATCTACGTCTCTTTATGAAATCAACTTTTGAGTGGTAATGTACGACTAATCAAACACAAACGTATAGGTTATTGAAGCTACCTCAACTTTTTAGAGTAAAGTACACACATGGTCCGTATTGTTAAACAAAATTTTGGATTTGGTCCTTAGCTTTTCAAATGTACACGGATGGTCCCCGTGGTTTGCACTTTGTAACGCAGTTAAACCCAGCTAACAAATTCAAAGGTTTCAGCATGTCAAAGTTAGGAACAAAGCTACAAAGTGCAAACCATAGGGACCATTCATGTACTTTAGCAAACGTTGAGTAGCAAATGCTTTACAAAGTACAAACCACAGGTACCATCCGTGTACTTTTGATAAGCTAGGAACAAATCCAAAATTATAACCAACCATATGTAACATCCGTGTACTTTACTCATTTTTTTTGTAAGGTAACGGCTTTTACACTTTCGTTATTCTAACAATATAATATGATGTTTTAAAAAATTTCGAATATACTCTTGCAACGTGCTTCTTTTACCTACGTTTTGATAAAAATAACTGTCAAATATAATTGATTTCTTTATTGCGATGAACTAAATCGATAGTGTCTGAACAACTTCGGTAGTGGTACCAGTGTTCTTTTTTATGGTTTTTGGTACAAATTTTGCTTCGATTTTGGTCGTATAACATTTTAAACGAGTTGTATTCCAAATAGAGGATTTTTTTTGGAGCGTGAGCTATACTGCACGTCGGTAACATACTAGTATCATGATGAACCAAACGTAACCGATTTCGACTGAACATTGGTACAAGTATAAATACGATCCATACGTTGCTAATATTCATTTCTATGGTATCAATCTTTATTTTTGTGTTTTCTTTTTCAGTTTTTATACTGAGTATCGGTATGTACAAATACCGTGATTAACCAAACCAAAACCGACCAAATTTTCGTCGTAACGCGTGGAGTAATTCCACTAGTTGCACAAGATATTTGTATGTGGGTTCAGATCTCACAACATAGACAATAGAAAGATTTTAATATATGTATTCGTCGTTAAAAATTAATATTACTTTATCTTCTTAAAATTCCGTACTTAATGTTTTTTTTTGTTTTGATGGTATGTAATTTAAGAAACTGAAATAAAATAATGCACATGGTGTTTCGATAAAAGATCATTTGAAGTGAGATCTAAGATGAAAAGATGAAAAAAAGGCTTGATCTAAAAGAAGTGCTAGCCTATTTCTTTATATGTAATTATCGGGAAACACTCTCTACTCCATATCTACTTTACTTCAAAAATTATCACGTCGGTACTTCATAGAATTTAAACTCACAACCACTAAATTAAAGAAATCACTTTACCAACTTAATGTCCCCTATTTATTCTTTGTTCCTTTTCTGCTTCTTTTCGTATGCACTATGTATGTGAGTCTCTTCTTAGTTTCTTGCTGGGATGGGTCCCCCTTTTGTTTTGTTTTAGTAAAAAAGGTTGCTTTGCGGTTAAAAAAATAGAAAAAAAGAAGTGCCTATTCTCTATCTCAAATTTTATTGAAAGAAGTATATCCATACCTAACCCACTACCTATTAGGTATTTGTCAAGTACTAAAAGGGTGTCTATGCGACGTGATACATTGTCAGGGTGTGTATGTTTTGATCAGTTTGGCTATCATCCTCAACTAAAACCAAAATCGAAAATATTGGTTAGTCTATTTTATAAACTAGTCGAGTTTTGGTAATCAGTTTGGTTTGTTAATTAAACTAACAATTTTTGTTAGGTTCGTTTAATTTTGGTTAATAGCCAAAACCATACTTGCGGTAAAACTTATGCTTAGAAATACATGAAATTTATGTTCAAATACATGAAATGGATGTGTAAATGCTTGAAATGGAAGTATAAATACAGTAAACTAAGGTATAAACTATGAAGTTTTTGGTTGATTTGTTTTTCGTTTAATAATTAATGCAGTTTTTGGTTGATTTCGCATCGATTTCGTCTGTTTCGGTTCAGTGTTGGTTAACGATTTAGTTATTGCTCACCCTGAACACTGTTAATCGTAAAATATCAATTTTTTATTTAAAAAACTATAGCAATACTATTCTCAAGTTAAATAAAATAAAATACTTGTTTTTATGGTGTAATATATATATATATATATATGTATGTATATATTTATGTATATATTAATGTACGAAAAAATTATTGTCGTTTTAAAAATCATAAGGGTAATTAGTTTTTCTTAATTGGTTAAAGTGTAACTAATAATTAATATCATGAGGGTAATTAGTTTTTCTTAAAGGGATAAAGTGTAACTAATAATTAATTAATTAGAATTTGGTTAAAGATGAGGGATTGAAGTGTAATAAAGATGATGGATTTAAATTAATTAACTTTTTTTAAAGGCCAATTAAATACTTGAAAAGGCATTCTGGATGTTCTCAGTCGAGCAAGTCTATCCCGTTCTCCTTACCTGAGCTACCAAGCACCAATTCTAGGGAAAACCCACCCGCCGAAGGCCCACTGGGTAAAACTCGGTACAGCTCGGTTTCGAACTGGCGACCTCTAAAGAGGTCTACTTCTAAATTTTCATTGCCACCACCAATGTCCTTAAAAGTGATACTAGTTGGAGCCGAACTTGGAACATCAAGGAGAGAAACCAAGTGATTAACTACTAAACCAACTTGTCACGACAAATATAATTAGTTTTGAAAGACTAATTCACCCTCAATTTTGAGGTTGTACATAAAATAAATTATTAACTTTTTGGTATCTTAAGATACCTTCCCTTATTCATTATATAGTATAAAAAGGGTTTATCCGCGATTATCAGATATACACATTAGTGTTAATATCCGTTTGGATTTTCAAGGAATTTCATGCAGATGTGTGTTTTTCTTTTCTTTATAATTCTTTATTTTTAAACTCTAGAATAAATATAATATATTACATATATATCATCCGGGTAGGGTTCTAGAGTGAACACTAGGTTGAGAGTGAATTGTGTGAATTAATCTAGGCTATTGGATTACATCATATAGAGATTTTTAAACAATGACAAGATTGTAATTATAATGTTGTAACTTTCCTTTAAAAATATTAAGAGAAGGGCATTTAAGTCTTTTATAAATTGCATTTATTAAACAATATAATCAAAATCCTTAAAATCTCGCTAGTTTCTGAATATACAAGATACATAGATGTTAGTGTATACACATGTGTACAGTCTCGCTAGTATCAGTTTATACAAGATACACAGATGTTAGTTTATACACATGTGTACAGTCTCGCTAACTATTAGCTTATACAAGATACAGAGCTGTTAGTTTATACACATGTGTACATTCTCGTAAACTATCAGTTTATACAAGATACACAACTGTTAGTTTATACACATGGGTACAGACTTTTATACATTTGTGTATTATATTCAGAAATTGTTACATATGTGTATATTAACAACGTATAGTATAGTATGCATGCACACGAGTAGATTCATATAAATATTATGAAATTAATGAAAACAAAACTAGTCAAATGTATACAAAAATAAATAACTTCATCACATATTCAAAAAAAAAAAGTTAATGCCCAAAAAATTACAATTTCAATCTCAGAGAAATTTTTCAATATTTAGTGAAAATTATAAAAAAAGTAAAAAAAATATATTATGATATTTATATATACGGATAATAAAAGAAATACAATATTCAAGTTAAAATTAAAACAAAATTTTGGATAAAGAAATGGTGGAGAAATAATTAAAAATGAGAGAGAGGGAGAGAGAGAGAGTTAATAGATGAGGAAATTAAGGGATTTTAATAAATATACTTGGCTAATGTCAATCTTACCCTTTTAATCTAAAAAAATGATCAAAAGCCAGGATTGATTCACAGTTCACTCTCAAGAAGTTGTTCACTCTTGAACCTAATCCTATCATCATCACCCTAAAGTATTTGAAATATTTATAATTATAAATATTATGATTATATAAATCTTAAAATATTATTCTTTAATTTCATAGTATATAAATAACTAGGTTAGAATCCCGTGTATTATACGGGGTTAAGTCAATAAAATATTAAATTATTAAATAAGAAAACAAAAATAGAAACATTAAGAAAAGAAAATTATAAAGAAAAATAATAAATAGTTAAGAAATTTTATTGTCAACTGACTTGGCGGAGTTCATTCTCTTACTCATTGACAACCAGTTCTTTCCCTGCCTGGGTATAAATAGGCTAACTTTTCTTAAGACTGCTTCTAGAACATCCATGTCCTTCGATCGATACTTCCAACATTACTCGTTATGAGGCGGGGATCGAAATCAGAGGACTTCACTTAGACATAACTTTAAGCCTTAGCTACTCAAAATAAATAGAATAAGGGAAGAAATTTCATTTAGTTACTATCAACATTTTTTAGTTTAAAATATTTACCTTAATTTTTGACCTCTAAATATATGTTAAACTAACCAATATTTTTTGTTAGATTAGGTCTACTAAACCAAACCTTCCTACAAAATAAACTTTTATTCTCAAACATAGTTTTAATTTATAACTAATGATATTTTTTTATTTAAAACTTACGAGAATTAGATTTTACGAAAGTGTTTTTTTATATTTATAGTGATGATTATATCTTTAAATTACTTTACCAATTTAACTGTGGTTTTAAAAAAATGTAAACAAATAGTTTTTTATTACTGATCTGTCCATATAATACACAAGACTATAACCTATTATTTAAGAAAATGGCAAAAAAAATTAAAAACCTAACTATGTATGCAGTTTCTTAAATTAAACTAACAAACAATAAGTATAAAATCTAAAATTAATTTAAAAACCTAACTATGTATACAATTTCTTAAATTAAACTAACAAACAATAAGTAAAAAATTTAAAATTAATTATGCTTTGTTTCATATGCAATCCTTTAATATCAAATAAATTTAATATTTTATATTAAAAATCGTAAAGTAAAAAGGATTATAAAGGTGACTTTAATAGTAAATTTAATATTTTATGTTAAAGAAATTAATGAAATATATTAATCACATATATCAAAGAGATATATTTTGCGATATTTTAAGAAAAAGAATAACAAAAACTAATTATCATTTAGGCGGGAAAAAAATATAATACCATGTGTCCTCATTAGAGTTTCTTTTATTATATATATATATATATATATATATATATATATATATATATATATATATATATATATATCCTGAAGTAAAAAAAATAATAGTAATACATTATCAAACAAGGGAAGTTAAATATATTCCAAATGAAACTACTAGAACAAAAATTTAAATTATTATCAAGGGAAGTTAGAACTTTGGAGGTACATAATTTGAATAAATGGATAAATAGTTTTGAGTAAACGGGTGTATTATTTCAGATAAATGAGTATGTATTAGTAAAATATCCGTTTTCCTCATTCTTATACCTGAGCACATGTCTCGAATGTTTTGAGGTTCTAGCATTCCTACCAAGCTTGGTTTTCTTTTCTTTTTATTTTTTTTACCATCCCTATAGTTTAACCAAGAATAAAAGCAAGGATGGGCCAAGAATAAACAACGGATTCTTTTTGCACTTATCCCATATCTCATACATGTTCCACAACTTGTTAATGACAACCAACCATCCTTTGGTACTTGGAAGGTGTGACATCTAAGTTTCTATGTATTATATAGATGATGTTTGTCATATCTAATTATAGATCCATTATCATTATATAAGCATTTACATTGTATTATTTATCTCCGTTTCTATCGCTTAGATAAAACTTGTTTTTCTCTATAATTTTATTCATCTTTTAAAAACTCATCAATTCCGATTCTTCATATTTATCTTTATTCATTTAAAAAAAGTACCTCAGAGTAAAACACAGTTTGTCTCCCTTTAATTTGTTTGGTTTGAGGCAGCTTTCACTCTGCCTCCCTTTTACAAAAATAAATAAATAAAAAAGAAAAAAAAAACTTTTAGTTTTACCACCTTGTACTTTCCAAACGTTGCAACATGCCTCCTTACCATCAACTTCAGCTTACTTGTCGTCCATGTTGAAGGGTGATGTCCTGCATTAATTTAATAATATTGAGTACACTTAACTGTGTTAACTTAATAAATAATACTTCCAAGCAAAATTATCTAGTTTTAAATTTATGAAAATGATTTTTATTTAAACTGTATACACACAACCGGTAGAGAACCCGTCACGTATGGTATAGCTTTATATAAGAACCAAATATTGCCCAAGGAATACGCTTCCCTTACTCAACCATTTATTATTATTATAGTGTTTATCCTTATTTGCAGTTAGTTTAGTAGACTAAAATAGTAATATATGCCTCTTAAATAAGTCTTTCTTAATTAATATAGTTTATTTTATAAAATGAGGAAAATGTTTAAGTTTACGATTTATCTTTTGTATAATTTACAAGTGGCTTCATTGGTCCGGTTGCAACATCCCTCAATCTTGCAATAACATATTGATAGACCGGTCTGGAAATATGTTCACATGAACCTTCCTTAGCCTTTCGACTAGTAAACGTAAATGATATGCCACAACAAGATTGGTTTAAAGTCATATTGGTTATATTATCTTTTTATAACTTAATTAATTAGTGCTTTATTTCAAGCTTAACAAATAGGGTCATATTTAGGGATCCTTCAAATTACCAAAGCGATTTAGACATCAAATTAATTAAGTTACTAAATAAGCAAAATAGGTCCCATTTCACCGATTAACTTCTATTCCACCGGATTGCCTTATTCCATTAATTTATTATCTTAACTTATACCCCCTTTTAGGATCTTGGTGCATTACTAGAAGCCTTCCTAAAGGGTCTCGATGTAATATTAGAAGTCTTTTATTACCCCAAGATTTAGTTCGATACTAGAAGCTTGTCACCTGAATTTGGTTCAATACCAGAAGTCTACATAATAATAATCTTGATAGGCTAAGTTTGGATTTCCATTATTAGTATATGGGTTGTTACACACCATGAGTGTACTAATAAGCTTCACCTTACAAGGTTATCAAGAACACCACATCTGATTAAGGGTACCAGAAGCGAAGCCGTACACACCCCGAAGCCGTACACACACCTTAGTCAAGTTAAGTTATGTGGTTAAATTAATATGGTTAAATTAGTTAAGTTAACATGGTATAAAGCGGTCATGTAAACCTGTCACAAAAGATAACAAACCGAGAATTAGTAAAAGGTAAACACATTCAATAAGATAAAAATACGATATTAATAAGATTAACTAATTCAAAATTTGAGAAGACATCGAGATTACAACCATATGAAACACTTTTACCAATGTAGATTACCATTCTTCATGATCTTTAAGCTCTAACTCAAGTGCATGTATGTGTGCAACAAAGTGTCTCTCAACTCTCATCTACTACATATATTTAGTGAACTAATCTAACGATGCCTTATTTTTTACATGGATGATCAACGGTAGGATGTAGGATCCTAGCTTTAGAGAGGTCTTTGTTGGCATGAAGGCCTTCTTTAAAGACCGACCTCTCAATTTCAAGTAAAGGGGGCTTAGAAAGTATACTGATAATGGCATAAGAGGTTACTGATTAGTCAAGCTCCATAGATCATACACACTTTCTCCAAGGAACTAAAGTCTTCAAGGATGAGAGAGCAAGGCCTTAGAGGCACAAGTCTATCAGCCTTGGGGCTCTAACACCCCAAGGAATAAGAGAGCAAAGAAGAGCATGCCTCAAATGAGTGAATGAGGCAAGTATTTATATGCTGATCAAAGGCAGGGGGTTCACGGGCGTGCCTAGATGGGCATAGTTGTGCTTAGATGGGCATTGGCGTGCTTGTCCTTGAGTCTCGTTAGAAGCTTGAAGAATTTAGCCTTTCTGTCTCTTGGGGGTCTTGGGCACGGGGTGCTAAGCTATACACGGTCATGCCTGGTGATCTGTCCCAACAATGGTAGCAGCAGGTGTACTTTGGTCTCGAGCTTTTGTCTTTATATGATTTATTTTATGGGGGGCACGGTCGTGTATGCACGAGTGTACCTGCCGTCTTTGTTTCTTGCCCACCAAGTTGATATGATTCTTCCAAAAGGCGAGCTGACATGAGAGGCACGATCATGCCTTGTTGTGCACATGTTTGCTTCTTGGAAACTTCGTATTTACAACCGATTTTCATCAGTTTTTGTTTCTTTTTTATTTTGGACCTTCAAATCTTGTAAAACTGAGAATGAACAAATTTAGGTAGTTTTTCCTTTATAAATTCCTCAAAAGTATTCACAGTTGTGGGGAAATTCATATTATAAAATATATATAACTTAATGGCACATCATAAACCCCACACTTAAACTTTGCTTGTCTTCAAGCAAACCATGCATTAAGATCCATCAAATTAGTGGAAAAGGTTTTGATCCATGAGTTATTCAAGTGTTTTATGTGGTGAAAATTAGATAAACATGACATGCCTACTTAACCTTTATTATGCCTAAAGTTGTACTCCCCACAATGATTACTCAACTCTCTTTAGCTTATGTTCGTGTGCATTCGTGAGTTGAAGTGTTCACTTAAGTTCATTCCAACATAATTGTAAATCACAGACTTATATGCAAACCAAATTTCCACATTTTAACTAAGTAAAATGCATAAATCAAAAGGGCTTTTATTAAGGTTAAAAGGGAAAACTACACTGAAACTATTTTATTATTATTATTATTATTACTATTATTATTATTATTTATTATTGTTTTTAATAACAATAAAGATAATTATTGGGCATGGTGTTGTGGTTTTGAAGTCTAGGAGTAGTCTCGACTAGATGATTCTTGGTGTGGCATTTGAATAATAACCCTTCCAAACTTGTCGCGTAACATCGACAATTCATCCTTCATTGGGTAATACACGTTGCTTCCTTTTCTTACGGTGTATTCTTCTTTGAATCGAATGGCTCCAATTCGAATGAGGCGTGTATACTCAAATTGGGAGTATGTCTGTTTCTTGCTACATTTTCCACGTGTGACCAATTTCCTCATTTGACGAGCTTTTCATATCTTTTGGCTCTTCATTTGGCGGCGCTTTTAGATCGACTGCAATAGGGTGGCGATTGCTCTTGACGATCCTACCATTTCTTCATATATATGGTTTCAATGAAAATGATTTCTCTAAGTTCGAGTAGCAAATTGGGTTTTGCAAAGTGAATGCAAGAAAGCAAGTGGAAATCGAAAGGATGCATTTTGAGTTCTCGGGAGAAGAAGAAAGTGAGAAAAAAATTAGAGACAAGTGCAAGAAGGTAGAATTCTACTTCTTTTAGATCTCCCTGGTAAAAGACCAACTTAATTTGGCTTCTTCTCCGCGAATCGTTCGGCTCGTTTGCCTAAAGGTACTCATTTTGGTAGGAGGGAATATTCTTGTCTGATCATGGCTTGCTTCTTTATTTATGATTTGTCGAAAAAACTGTTTTAGACACTTTACAAGAAACTCATTGTTTTTCTTATAGTATAGAGAAGATCAAACCCGAACAATGTTTAGTGAAGACATGCTTTAGCCTATAAGTAAGTGCTCATGCCGAGAGTTCCCAGGTAAGAGTGACGTGTTTCGAACATGTGGATTTGTACAAACAATCTAGCCTTAGACATAAAAATCGATGTACAGGCACTCACCCTTCCAAATGGCACGTGTTGCATCGTTAGTGTTTTCAATCTAATGAATGTTTTTGACAAAAGCATAAATTACTTTTCCCTAATGATGACTTCGTTTTCTTTCTTCTAGAATTCTTGGTTTCTTCCCCTACGATTAAAAGACGTGATGTGTCTTTGCTTCATTGGTGTGGGATTCTTCAAAAAGTTGACCATTTCCTGCTATGTTTATATTAGTTTAGATAGGAATGAAAGGCTAAAGCTCAAAGTGGTTTTTCTAAAGGAGATGATTATTTTTGGGAGAATTTCTATGTTTCCTTAATCATTTTTATGCAAGTTCACTACTTTATTAATCTCAAAATGTATAAGACATACAACTTCTAATTATGAATTAATGTGGGTGAACAAAAACTCTGTATTTCAAATGAATGAGCATGTGATTGAATAGAAGACGATATGCTTGGTTAGGCTCAATATCACTCTTATGGAAATAGGTAGGGTGTTAACTACTTTTTAAGCATAATATTAGTTCTTTCTACTTTCCATGTTCATAATTTTCACTTTTTAAATATTGATAACTTAAGGAATTTTCACTTTTTTGTGGTTTTACCTATTTGATGACTTATGTGGTGTAAGGATTAAGCAAGTAAGTATTATGGTTTTGAATATACCTCTACCCCACACTTATAATTGTGCATTGCCCTCATATACTTTTAGCATTTTTACCCACACATATAATCTTTTAATTATTCATGCAAGACATTTATAGTTGAAATAAAAGGAACTATTACTCCCCAGATTGGTTTGATCTTCACATGTGTGGTCAATACCCACAGATGCCTAGCAAGCTTTCATTTGAGTGCAGGGTTTTCCATAAAAACCTGGCTAAGTAACAAAACATACTATTACTAATAGCTAAATTAGATAAAACATAAAGCTATAAATACCCACGCATAGTTAAGTGCCTAAAATTTGGACTTATGTCCTGGCCTGGTTGGTTATTTTTGGTGTACAAGTACAAAAAAATAAAATACGAAGTGTCTGGTGCAAATGTCGAAAAGTATCCAAAGTGTACCATACATCAAACAAGAAAACATAAAAGCAACCATGATCATCTCGGAGAAACCATGAAGATACTACCAAGAATGGCGTCAGCGGGGGGCTTGAACTGGAGGTGCTACATGATGTGATGTGGCATCTAAGGTCGCACTATAAGCTGCACAACTCTTCTACCATAGTGTCGAGCTTATCCATGATTGTTCTGAATATGCCCCGGCTTTCTTGTTGGTGCCTACGATGTTAAGGTGGAGGCTGAGGTTGTGCTCTAGGTGGGGGTTGTTGCACTTCTTCTTTCTCATGTTGGGATAGTTGCATTGTTTGTTCAACCCATAGGTCCCCATTAATATCCACCACATAATAAATTCCCCATCTTTTTGTAATACCCCAATGTTGATCATTGTTCTTTTGTTTATGTCCAAGATGGGGAGATGAACATATGTTACGATGTTTGTGTTTTCCTTCGAAAGGTCTCCCAAACTATGTGCCAAAACGCTAATGTATGGTCCCCCAAACAAGTGGCTACTGTCTATCAAACCAGGAGCTCTTGAAAAGAACTCAGCATGGCATATGCCATGTTGCAAGGTATATTTTCAAAGAAGTAATACAAGTAGAAGGTGTCCCTAGTGGTGACCACCTCTAAGGAATCCGTCCATGCTCCAAGTGTATAAACGAAGCATCGATGAATTTACCATTGCAATGGATCGTAGAGTGCGATGTGACGTGAGGTCGAAGTCTCGCGTAAATTTAATCCAATTACAACTAAATAGCTAGCGGTAAGTGGGTATCGAACACGAGGAGTTTGTGGAATATGTGTTTATTTTGTAGCTTGCTGATTAACTAAATGTAAACTAAATTGTAGAAAATATAGTTTTGATTGATTTGTTTGATTAACTAAAATTAACTAAATAGATTGCAAAAGAAAGAGTTGGTTTGTAAAAATTTAGAAACAAATGACCATCCTAGATTTCCGGTTTTCATTGACATTCATGTTAAGATTCAACTAGAAAGAACCACATAGACATGGCTCATGTGTTGTTACTTGTTGTGATGAAAGGGAACTAAGTACTCGTATTATACTAATGCGAGGTTGTTACCCGATGACCAATTAATCAGTATCCAACCCTAATCCCGCCCATGATATCTCGATTGCCAACGACACCAAGAACGTATGGTTTAGACTATGATCAACATAAAGATTAACAATTTACAAGCAAGCAATCAACACACATAATAAAAAAACAAAACAAGTTTATTACTCTAGAAATACGAATCAAAACACAACTGTCTTAGACAAACCTTCAACCTAGGATGACCACCAATGAGTTTAGCCGCTCATGGTTCGGTGCATCATCATAACATTAAAGTAAATGTTCATAGGAATCAAAACACAAACCGACTTGTTTAGTCAATGTTTAGAACACAAGAATACTCTAATTTTCGCCCAAAAACTGCTCCAAAACGTCTCCGATGATGAGATGATGAAAAGACACAAGAAAAAACCAATTTATTAGGCAGTTACACTTTTCACGTTGGGCGCCAGCATAGCCTACGGTGGCCAGCAAAATTCCCTACGGCGACCAGAAACTGGACTACGACGCTATTTTTATCAACCTCCACCATAGCCTACGATGGCCACCGTAGGCTACGGTGGTCTCTGGAAATTTCTTCTTTGTTTTCTTCCCGAATCCTTAATTGTTCTTCTCAAATTCACCAGGTACGATCTCCATTCCAAGCATGTTAAAAACACTTTATTATGCTCTTATGTACCTGAAAAGCCAAATACACCGTAGTCATCTAATTCCAAACAAATTACTGAATTAAGCGTGAGATATTATGCCATTTATAACACTTAAGGGTTATCCTATAGACCACCCGTCACGATGCTTTTTTGTGAGTGTGGCTTATATGGTCTAGGGGAAATCTTTGACCAATAGAGTGCTTCTTTCCTGGTTTAAAATCAAACCTACTCTTGAGGAATATGTCTCTATAAACATCCATTGTCTATAAAAAACAAAACGGATCCCGAATTCAGCAAATGTCATTTCATACTATTGTCTACCATCCTAAATTTGATATATGGGTTTGTTCTTCTCCTTTTTCTTGGTATCTTTTTGTCAAACTTCAAGGAGGGTAATAACTCCAAGGTAAACTCTCGGTATGTGACGAAGCCCAAGTAAAACAACCTTTCCCATTGTTGGTTCATTAAGCTTTTACACCGGTCGGTTAGGCCATACTTTTCAAGGGAGTCATAGTGGATGGTCCGATGTTGCCCTAAGTGTCTACCTATTAAGGTAGGTAGCTTTGCACGTCTTCGTCTTTTACATTGTCGGGGTCAAAAATTACCCATGGGTGTAAATTTTACAAGAATTTAGTTGGTAAAGGAGTAGGACCAAAAGGTGGCAATCGTAGGTCGGGTGAGTTTGGTTCGATGTCGGCAGAAGAAGTTCGGTGTGATGGGTTTTGGGAGTTTGAAAATGTGGATCCCATTCCTGGTGATTTTGAGGCGTATCTCTTTCATGAAGAAGATACTCCTAGTTCCATGGCTGCAAAACAATATATTCATTAAGAATGGTTTGAAGACGGGGGGAATTGGACTGTTTCTATCTGACAATAGATTTTGTTTTATTTCTGACTAGCAGGTGGCGCATGATGAGGCACGACCGTGCACCGCTAAGTATTCTTAGCATCGAGTTTGGGTGTTTACTTTTTTGTTTTAAACATATGTTTTGCAAGTCTGTTCAAAGTTTATGATTTTATTGTAGAAAGCATGTTTATACACTTGGTTTATCAAAAAGACTTTAATCAGTAAGTTTAAATAGTTGATATGATTGTGTGTAAAGGATGATTCAAGACAGCAGGTGGGCACGAGCGTGCCTAAATATGCACAACCGTGCCTCATTGTGTTTGGCAATTTTGTTAACAGACAATTTCAGGAAAAGTTTCAACTTATGTCGTAAATGAGACAAGCGCGTCCATGCCCTGGTAGGCACGGGCGTGCTTGGTTATTGTTTAGGTCAACAATAACAGTCCAAAACTTCCAGTTTTCCCGCATCATTTGTTGCAATATTTTTCAAGTTTTCTTTACCCATTTTGTTTATACTAGTACCCTAATCACATCCACACAAGTTTTAGCTTAAAATCACAGTGATTCGTAGTTGAAATAAAAGGTTTTAGCATGAAGTGGGTTTGAACCAACACTAGAGAAATCTGACATGTTTAGCCACCAATCGTAAGCACAAAGTGTTAAAGACAAGTAATACATACCTGGAGATGAAGATTCTCGAAGAAAATCGGAGGAATTTGGTGGTTTGAAGTTGTGGTGAAGGGTTCGGTCGCAGAGGCACAGGGTGGCTGCAGGTTGGGTTGTGTTTGTGACCTAGGTCACTGCAGAACTTAAAACCCGCCTTTTTTTCTGAGTGGGAATGGTGTGCCTAGCATATTAAAACATGTTTTTAATTTTTAATTTTCAAATTTTATTCTAAGAAAAATATTTTTAATTTGTTTTTATATTTATGCACGGTCGTGCATGGTTAGGCATGGGCATGCTTATCTAGCAATTTTCTAAAAAATGATTTTGATGAGTTTTGAAAGTTCGGTCCACCACTTCTTCGATCCACAGGTCTAGGAAACTTACCTTTCCGATTTCTACAGATGGTATGAACATACTTCAAGGTGGGAGATAGACTTTATGGATAAAAAGTGCTTGAAGAAAAGGATTTCCCCAAGAAAAAGTTAGCCTTCAGTTTTCGCCTTTGTCATGTTGATGACACTTTCGTGGTGGGCCATCCTTGAAAGGAATCTGCAAAATAACTAAGGTGCAAACACGAACATTGAAAACAAAAGTGAAAATATGAATAGAAGAAGGAAGAAAATGGATAGAAAATAAGTTTGGTCATCATAATAACTTGGGTCTTTTACGGAAGAAACCGTATTCGCTGGCAACAACGCTAAAAACCTTGATGTCGTGTGAATTAGCTGCATTAATTTAATATTAATGACCATACTTAAGTGCGTTAACTTAATAACTTCCAAGCACGACTATCTAGTTTTAAATTTATTAAAATGATTTTAGTTTAAACTAAATACACACAACGGTCAGAGAACCCAATGCGTATAATATAGCTATAGATAAGAACCAAATATTGTCCAAGGAATATGCTTCCCTTGCTTAATCTTTTATTATTATTGTGACCATGCTTATTATAGTTAGCTTATTAGACTAAAATAATAATATAGGTTTCTTGGATAAGTCTTTCTTGATTAATATAATTTATTTTATAAAATGAGGAAAATGTTTAAGTCTACGATTTTATCTTTTATATAATTTAGAAGTGGCTTCTTTGGTCCGGTCGCCAACATTGCTCAATCTTCCAACAACATATCGATAGACCGGTCTGCAAATATGTTCATAATGAATCTTCCCTAGCCTTTCAACTAGTAAACGATATGCCACAACAAGATTAATTTAAAGACATCTTGGTTATACTATCTTGTTATAACTTAATTAATTAGTGCTTTATTTCAAGCTTAACAAATGGGATCAAATTAAGAGATCTTTTGAATTACCGAAGCTATTTAAACATCAAATTAATTAAGTTACCGAATAAGCAAATAAGTCTCATTTCATCGGTTATCTTCTATTCCACCTGATTGTCTTATCCCCCCATTAATTTATTATCTTAACTTTTACCCCCAGTAGGATCTTGGTGCATTACCAGAAGCCTTTGCAAAGGATCTCCATGTAATATCAGAAGCCTTTTATAAACCCAAGATCTGATTCGATACAAGATTGTCACCCGAATCTGGTTCAATACCCGAAGTCTATATAATAATAGTAATCTTGATAGGCCAAGTTCGTATTTCCCTTATTAGTATATGTGTTATTACACTTTGAATATGGTTAAATCCCTTTTGTCTAAAAACTTTTATAAAACTTTGTACTTCTTTATTTTTTATAAACTTTGAATTGTCTAAATAATAATAAAGATAAAATTTGGTAAATGACAAATTAAAATGTGAATAAAGGTGAATCGTTTGTTGTGTTTCCATTTATATCTCCTTGTACTGTTCTATATATAGCCTTGGATATATCTCAATAAGATGATCGTGAGTTTTGATTGTACACGCTTTCTAGGTCATATATGTTACAATACTGAAAATTTTATACTTTTAATTTTAGAAAGCAAGAGTTAGGAATTACGGTGCGTCAAAACAAAAAGCACAGTCGTAGAACTAGTTTTGTGCAGTTGACTAGTTTCATGTTTCATGGTATTGAACCTACTTCGAGGCCACGCTTCATCTTCTTGTCGTGTTTAAACTCTCCATAGAAGTAGGAAATAAATCCCCAAAGTGATAACGCAAGAGAAAGTCCTTTTTCAACTTGGAACTTCTCATGGAAGAACAAAACTGTTAACGATTCAGTTAGAGGGAGAAGTGTAGCGATTATTATTCCAGATAATAACGATGAGGCGCAAAAAATGACCCCGATTGCTCCCAAGAAGTAGAATTGCCAAAGAAGCGAATCCACCGATAGAATCACATACTATATCACTTCCCCGAGCTCAAAGTTCCTTGCTTCGTGAGGAATTTCCTAAACAAGATGGCAACAGTGTTTAGATGTCGGTTTTTTAAATGTTTATATCATGTGTTTCATAATAATAATAATAATAAGAAATTGTGTTGTAAAATATAGTGTTTGGCCATATTTGTCTACATTGAAGTCATAACAATAGTATACCCAATTGTTGGAGGGTTTGAAAATCAGATTATTTAAAGAAGTAACAAAAAATGATCGAAAATACAATATTTTTTCCTAATAGTTTTTTTTAGAAAAGAGAAGTTCTTATATAGTGAGAGTTTCTCAAATTAGGTTATAGAAGCAGAATTTATTTCTTCAATTTAGTAATTGTGAGAACATCTTACCAAAAACCTAAAGGGACCCGACTAATACCCTGTTAGCTAAACTAGTGGGATAAGGTAAAAATATAGCTTGCGTAAGACAAGTGGCCTTTAAGGGGTTAAGGCATAAAATGACTATAGACGTTGGATTCGAACTTCAACCTCTAGAAGAGGAACTCAAAACACTTACCATTGTGCCAACCCCTTCAAGGTTTTTACTCAAAAACATCAATTTGACTAACCGATCGGCACGACTTATTCAATCTATTGATATAAGGTGGGCTTGGTCTACCTTGAAGTCATGGTTGATACAGCATTCCAATAGTACAAAAGGCAGTCGCAAAGAACGCCGTAACGATCTGCATCTCCATAACCAAAGAGTAAGTAATGGGTTGTTTAGCTTTCTTTAAAGTTAACTCTATCGATGGTAGAATGAACCCATACAAAGCTGAAGCTCCTAATATCATGAAAAAACCTTCATAGTACTTGATGTTCGATTCATGATCAGGCCGATCACTGCTGGAATGAAGTGCAAGAATCACAGCACCAATAGACAGCAAAACCACAGTATTGATTCTGAAAGCAGAAAACTTTTGTTTCACCAAAAGAAACGCAAATCCAGCAGTAAACACTAACTGGGTGGCGTTTATCAAAGCATATGTCGAAACGGGTAAAAGAGACACGCCATAAGCAGCCAGATAATCATCTAAACCTGTAAAAACTCCAAGAATAGCACACTGAAAGAAGACAGATGGCTTCAAAGAGATGAGCTTGGTTTCCTGGCTTCCATTTCTTTTTTTGTACATAAAAGAGCAAATTAATGGGATGATTAAGAACGGCCAGCCCGCTGTATACAACCAACTCGATATCCAAATTCGTTTCCCGCCTTTTACAAAGTAAAGACGCTGAACTAACGGCCCAAAGCAATTGCCTATGCCTAGCATTATGCAATTCAAAACAAGCATGGCCTTCTTCATGGATTTGCTCATCTTGTCATTGTTTTCATATTGTTGGTTGATTGTAACCCCTATCTCCATCTTGTCAAATCTTGCAAATGAGTTCTTCAAATAAAGTGTTAATTACATCAAAATTAACAAAAATGCATGTTTTCTATGTCATTTAACAAAAAAAAAAAAACAAATCTGTTGGTTGGGTTTAGTCTAAACAAGTCGAGTCAGTTTTGGGTCAAGCCTGTGAACACATTTAGCTACATAATCCATTTGTTAAATTGTTTCAATATGATAACTTAAAATGGTTTACTTTTATGCCACAAGTTACAAATAATGAAAATTTGACATCAACTATTATAATTTAACCTAGTGGTTTTATATACATTGGTATGTGTGTATATCTCATGAATTTACAGTTTTTGAGTATTAATATGAAAGAAACTAAAAACAATCGGATTGAAATCCGATTCATCTCAACTTGTGAATATTCTTGTTATGTTCGGGTTCATGGTTCTTATTGGATTTTCAGGTTCATGTCGGGTTCTACCTACAACCCATGAACATGACCGGTTTTACATTCCAAGGTAGTAACAAAATTTATCAGTATATTAGAAAATGTATAGTTTTCTTCCGGGAGAAGTATGTTATAATTTTTAGCGTAGTAAGAACCTTGAAATAATCATCAATAGTACCCCAAGAACATATATTCAACTAGTGTGAGGTTCAATGCGAACACTAAAAAATTAGGGAACCGTGTAACAATGCGTTTAACATGTTAAATATATTAAAAAAACAATTTAAAATGCTTAAAGTTATTCTTTTTTCAAAAAAAAAATCGAAGCTTTTGCATGTAAAGAGGTGTAGAAGCTATTCCAATAAAAAAAATCTTTTTTTTACCTTTTAAGTGTTTTGAAGCATTTTTTTTAGTTTTTAATTTTTTTATTAAAAAATTTCTACTTGTATTTATATACAAAAGCGTTAAAAAAATTGAAATTTTTTTTAACACGTTGACTTAAACTTTTATTATTTATTTAACATGTTAAATACACTCTTTTTCGGTCTCCACTTTTTTAGTGTTCCACACTAAACCCAACCCTATCCAGATATATCTAAATGCTTAATTTATGAACTCCATGTTAGAGGAATCCAAGTCTAACCGTTACTTTAAAGAACTCATGATACAATGTAAAAATCTTTAACCTTAAATAGAGCCTGTAAACAAGACTTGTTCGTGGGTTTACGGGTTTAACATAACACCGCCAAAAAAAATTATAAAGCTAAAAATAGTGTCATATGCATATACATGAACCCAAACAAAAAACATGTATTCATGCGTTGATATGCTCACGACCTGTTTAACTAAAAAACAGTTTTTTAATTTTTTCATATTGATACTTTGATATTTCTGAATTTCTATTTCTTTTAATGAGTCAACGATGTTTTAATCAAATTTCACTGCAAGCTAATTCATAAATCATAATGACACAACACTCTGTCCTTGCACATTAGTTGTTTACAATATCTTACAAACTAAATATGGTCAAAATCCAGTAAAAAAGTCAACCATTACACCATTTATCACATACAGAATGAACCCTTACAAGATATATCAGATTGCAAGATATTACCTCTTTCAGGTGCAAAAATTAGACCAGTCTTCCAACAGATTGCAGTTCAATATGGAAGCAAGAACACAAAATTTCAGCTGATTTGAGAAATGAAGCATAGGGAATTGAGGCAGATAAGTAGCAAATAAAGTGTGATGTAAAGCATACACTTGTAACACTTTTGACATAGGGTGACACGTTGATCATGCTTCCGGGCAATAATTAATGTCTTAGGCTAAAGGGTATGGGGAGGGTCATCCCCAAAGGGTTGGGCCGCCACGTAGGATGCCACAAGGGGCGTAGGTTAGAAGGGGCCGGAGGGGGCGCCCGATCCCCCGAACTTTTCGCTCAGTAGTGTTATATATGTAGGTTTCGTATAGAATTTTTTGGGTATATACGTTTTCGACCCCCGGTTCTATAGAAATTTTTTGGTATATACGTTTTCGACCCCCCTCCGGTCGAAAATCTCAAGCTTCGTCACTGGATGCCACATCCCCATCCTTTGAAGGATGACCCTTCTAGCAAAATGAGGGGGTGGAATGATGGACCTACCCCACCTAAAATTAAATATTTTATTTCTTTTATGTTTTTTGTTATCTAATTTAAAAAAAGATTTTTAAATAAAATATTTTATTAAATTAAAAAAACAAAAAGCATTACACTGATAAAAAAAATTACATAACCCAGAATGAACACAAACATAAATACTACTTGTTATGAAAAAAAATTAACACAAACATAAATACTACTCGTTATTGTCTTCGTCACCGCCCTCGTCGTTTACGTTCCATATGTGTTCTATCAAGTCGGCTTGAAGGTTTGCATGGTCGTATTCGTTGGTTAGCGAGAACGAGTTTAAATCCTGTTGCCCCTGATCAACCGGGACAGTATTGCCGATAAATGCATTCTCGTTATAACTCACAATCGCCCGACCTTCGTCTTCGATAATCATGTTATGGAGCAAAATGCAAGCGTACATACAAAGGCGCAACCTCTTTGGTGTGAATGCACGTCCCGGTTGTTGAATGATGCCCCATTTTTTTGTAGAACACCAAAACAACGCTCGATGTCTTTTCTTTCCGCTTGGCAAATTTTTTCCTTTTTTCGTCTTCCGGGTATGGAAGAGTCTTGACTATTGTAGAGTAAGACGGGTAATGCCGTCAGCAAGATAATAATCGCGCCTATATTCCACCCCGGAAACAGAAAAACTAGTGTCTGGACCGGTTCCGTTTACGATGTCTGTGAAGATCGCTGATTGGTATAACACGTTAAGGTCATTAAGTGAACCGGGAAGACCGAAGAAAGCATGCTAGATCCACAAATCTTGTGATACCACAGCCTCTAGTATTAATGTTGGATGGCCTTGATCGCCTCGTGTATATTGTCCTCGCCACGCATTCGGGCAATTGTGCCACTCCCAATGCATACAATCAATGCTACCGAGCATATTCCCGGAAACCCGTGCCGTGCTTCATGTGCTTGGTACAATTGTTGAACATCATTAGCGTTTGGTTTCCGCAAATATTTTTTGCTATACAGTTTCACCCCAAACTCGCAAAACTTGTACAAGCATTTCCTTGCAGTTCTTTCCGACATTTGTAAGTACTCGTCCAAAGCTTCGGCCACTGTCCCGTACGCAAGTTGCCGAATGGCCGCAGTACACTTTTGTAAAGTGGTGAACCCCCGTTTGCCACGAGCATCATATCGTAACGTGAAAAAGGGTCGAACGCCGCCAAATCATCGGCAATTCGTGTGAATAACCGGCGACTCATCCGGAACCTACGCCTGAAAATCTCGCCATCGTATAGGGGTGCATCCGAAAAATAATCGTTCACCAATTTTTCATGCGCTCCTATCGTAAAAATTTTATTAAATGATGAATTAACAAATAAGTTTAAAAATGTTATTAAAGATATACCTTCACGGTCTCTGTTAATATATTGTTGCCTAGTTCATCTTTCAGACGAGACCTCATCCTCTTCCTCCTGTTCTTCAGCAATAATCTGAGCCGCCCGCATCACACAGTTTGCGAAAAACATCTCTCCTTCCCCCGAAGACGAGGACCACCAAGAATTCATTGTGAGTGAAAAAATTATTTTTTTTAAAAAGTTGGATATAAAAAGAGAGTGTTTTGGGTTGAAAGTGGGAAGAAAATGGTGAAAAGTGGTATAAAATAGGGGAGATAGTGTGTATTTAAATTTGAAAAAATATTTTTTTTTTAAAATTCGAACGTTACATACGGTCATATATCGATACACGTGCAAAATTGGAGCGGCAAGGGCAGCAGGAATGAGCCGGGAGTGCCGCGGCCGGGCCAAGGGGACGGTGTGGGGGTCCGGCCGGCCCCCATTCCGGTTGGTCTTAGACACCTATGGATTCAGTCCCAAATATTTCAATTTGATTCTATACTATTTCTCATGCAATAACATAATGTTATAATCTCATCTATGTGAACCATTCAATGCGACACCCAAAAACCGAAGTGATCCAAAAATCATAATTCTCCAACATTGAATTTACTTAAAATACAGATAAAATATCAATAATATATATTCGGATACTGTATTCTGTTTAGTTCGGTTTAAATCACCCAAAACTAAATTGGGTTTCAAGTTAAAAAAAAAAAGAATTCAGTTTCTATATTTACTGTGATTGCCTGTTGTGTTAAAAGAGAAACATGTATAGAGGAAACGTGGCTAGGGTTTAAAACTTATGGAAAACATGAGAAACAATGAAAGAGAAATACAAATTATATAGCGGAGTTGCGGACTAGCTAGCTAAACGGTCAAAGCCCATAAACAAACAAACTTCTTTTATTATCCCCGCAATCTCATAATGCAACAGGAATAAACATTTAGACTTTGTCACACAAGATCCGAAACCGAGACGTTAACTAAGCCTTGGTGATATTATCTGTAATATGTAAGGCTGATGGAACGAAGGGAGATGGTCCGGAGTTGAATTTGATTACGAGTAAAATGACAATCAGTGTCTATTTAAACGCGCCCTTCTTGTTCTTGCTTGTGACGAATTTTCTTCTTCCACCGTAATTATTTTGCCACATGCATCACCGCGTTCTCATAAAATTCATTGATTTCGTCGGAATATGATGAATAAGCCATGAATTTCAAGGAAAATCACAAACATTTTTGTGTTTTGGATGTGAAAGTGGTAGAGAATTTGTAGGAGAAGAGTAGAAATTGTGTGAATATAAAATGAGATTTGGTTATTTCAACATATTTAAATAATCAAGTTATTTTTTTAATCTTGAGCCAACAACATAATTTTGAGCGGTCAAACGCTCTGGGAGACGAGGACTCCCCGATTGCACCGAAAATATTAAGGGGGCATGGTGTTCTTGATGGAATCAAGCGACGTGGCTCTTTCCCAATCTCTCTCATGATCCCTCTCCCGATCCCACACCCAACGACCTTAGCTTCATCGATTCCATTTTAACAGGACCACTGTTGTTACTCGCCAATATTACCAAAGTAAGTTGGCCCATAAGGCCCTTTCACAAGTAACATTTCCAAGAGTACCAGGGCCGGCCCAACCCTATATTAAACCAAGGCCGGGGCCTAGGGCCTCCACAATTTTACGGCCCACCGTTTGAAAAAAAAAATATATATCACAGTGTAGATATCATGTATACTCTGATTAAGAAAGAATGTTATGTGATTCTAGCTTAGTGGCAACTTGCCACTTTGCTGCTTTGCAAACTCAAGTTCAAATCCCATCCAACTATTTTTTTTAAATTTTTTTTACTATTAAGTTCTATCCATGGCCCACTTGAGGAAAGCCCGTGTAGTTTAAAAAAGAATTAAATTAAATATCCAGCCCTCAGACATTCAGGTCTAATACTCAGTTCTTTTAGTTTAAGGTTCTGGAAGAAACGACCATTGAGATCAGCAATCCACCACCGATTTCTTTGGTACTTCTTGATTTCTTTTTTAAATTAATTATTTTGCCAAATGTTTCAAGAGAGACAATGGTTTTTTTAATTTTCTTTGGGTTGCTACTAGATTGGTTCTACATTTCAAGATTGCTTGTAATCCGTTTCTTTCTAATGTTACATTTCAAGATGTTTCAAAAGAAGTTCTGTAACATATTTTATGGCATCTTTATTCTTTATATTACGGTATGTATTTCTAATGGTAATAGAACTTTGAAACATATTAATTTTTTTGTAATGTTACAGTTTGCACTTGACAGTTGTGGCAATGGCCCAATGGAAAAGAAGGTGTGTTTTTTAAGATCTTTCATTTATGTTTCTAAGTTTCTAAATTGTACATTTATGACTTATTCTAGATGCATTGTATAAGATACATAAGGTATTTTATTGAACTTATTGCGTTGTTTCTTTCTTTGAAGGTTGCCCACTAGGAAAAAGAACAAGTCTTAAGTTCAATTATATGTTAAAACCAAGAAGTTGAAAAACAGGAACAAAGTCGATGCTTTTCTAAATATTTTGAAAATGATAATTTGCAAAAGGACCTCCACTTCGCAGTTCGCTTAGGGTCCCCAAAACGTTGGAACGGCCCTGAAGAGTACGAATGTACGATGATTGTTTCCATAGATTCCAAAATCCATAAATCATTGTTAAAGGGGTTGATTTCTCATTGATCAACGAGATGGTTAGACCATATTATCTCTATGTGTATTAGGGACATCTTTTGCGCATCCACGAGGGCATAGTTATCTTCCTCTAATGTGTATCATGTGCGACCCTTCTCTGTCCTTCCCTCTCACAATCCTCCTCTTTAGCCGCTCTTTCGTATGGAAATTACTCACCTTCTTTTCTCGCCACATCGTTCCTGTTTGTATTCTTCTCTCCCTCACATTTTCACACCGGCCACAGATTTCTTCTGTCCGACAACGTGGGATAAGGTCTTATGTTGCTTAATTAACTTCTTTTAATAACTTTGTTCCTTAGATTTATGGTCACTAAATAGTTGATTAATATTAATTATTTTTTAGAATTATACAAATAACAACTCACAAATCCTATTTCACTGTAGCTATCTTCTTTTCATCTTTTGATTTTTTTGATTTTTTAGTTTTTTTTTCTTTTCTTTGATGTTTTTTTTTCTTTTTCTACCCTGAAATTTCAGTATATTATTACTTAGAGAAAGTGTAAAATAAAATGTGGCTTAACGTACGACGGTACGCTGGGTGAAGTCCGCACGTTATAAAACCCAGAAATGAAAACCCCCATATTGCAAAATAATCAAGGCTGCATAGTCTTCGTTTTCAGTTAGCTTATGATTGATCAATTTCGACCGATTCGTTTCAAATTTCTTTTCGTTTCAGTTTAAATTCGCCATTGTTCGGTCAACTTCATCGAATATGTTCAAATTCATTTCGATTTTGAAAATTTTCATAAAAAATGACGACTCGAACAATGACCGTATAACAGAGGATGAATTTCGTCCAATTCGTTTCAATTTTCTTTTTCGTTTCAGTTCAAATTGGCCATAGTTCGGTCAATTTCATCGAATTTGTGTTCAAATTCATCTTTGATTTTGAAATTTTTCATCAAAATGACGACATACCGTAGTACAGAGATGCAGGAACATGACAGAGGATGCAGGAAATAATCCCACATGTTGAAAGAAAAATCCCGCATGTTAAAAATAATCGCGCATGATAAATGAAATAATCCCACATGTTGAAAAGAGCTCAGCGTACGATAACCTCTATTGTATGTTAACCGCCTCTTATTACTTAAACCCCTTGTTTTATAAAAACTTTCTAAAATGTCATTTTTAACCCCCTTCGAGTTTTACACGCTATATTTTTATGAACATGGGTCACATATAAAATGTTTTTGTGCTTAGTTTTGTGTACAGTGTTCGGTTGGTCTACGTTTTCGTGCTTATTTTTATGTATGTTTTTAGTTGATTTACGTTTTGTCATACATAATACGGTTTCACTAGACGGTATAAATTCAAGTTACTTTACGTTTCAACATTGCCGCAAGGCGTGATACCATTTTAACTTTAAAAAAAATATTTCTTAGAGTAAAATGCCCGTATAGCCTTGTGGTTTGGTAAATAACACCTATAGTCTACACCTTTTGAAAATTACACAAGTCCTTCTTGTGGTTTGATGGGTTGTTACTCGAATAGTCCCTGGAGTGGATGTCCGTTATTTTTTGTCGTTAACTCCATGTAAAATGACTAAAATACCCTTACTATTAAATTAACTAATAAAAACATTAAAAGTTATATATATATAATATAGTATATATATATATATATATATGTGGGAAAATTAAATTGGGACCCACCAACCCTTCTTATTCACCATTTAAACCCTTTTATCTCCCCCTCTCTCTCACATACACACACAAACACTCACTCACCACTACCTGTCGCCACCACCTGCCACTCCACCACCATCAACATCTCCACCACCTTAATTACCTCCTCCATCCCAGAACCCATCGTCGACCATATTTAGAGAGAGAAACAATGAGAAGTAGATAGAGAGAGAGACACAGAAAAGGTCCTAGATGATGGTTGGAGACTGATGGTAACTGTGGTGATTGCTAGATCTATCTGCAACGGCGATGGATGGATTGATTTGTTCCTAAGGTTTTCAAAATTGGTGAACAGGAGGGTGACGATGGGTTCTAATTTAACAAAAAGGTGAATTCAGGTGATTAAAGTACATATTGCCTCTTAGGGTTTCAAGTTTTAAGTTGCATTTGTGGATTTAGAACCGATTTAAGGGTTTTTTGGGTTGGGTTTTGATGATTGTTTGTGTTGATTGTGTTGTTGTTGACGGTGGTGGCAACGGTCGGTATGTTGACGACATAAAATTATGATGATAGTAGTGTGTCGGTGGTTCAGTTCAGATGGTGGCTATTGTTGAAGTAGTTAGGTTTAGGTGGCTGAGGTGGGGGTGGCTGTAGTTGGAGGTGGAGGTGGGTGGCTATAGTGATGGTGGCCGGTTGATTTTAAAGACAAAAGAGTTTGTGGGTCCCAAACTTTTAATAATGATATAAGTGTTTATAATATTTTGAATGAGATGGGTAAATAAGTAATTTCACATGGACTTAACGATAGAAACTAACGGACATCCACTACAGGGACTATCCGAGTAACAACTTGTCAAACCATAGGGAGCACCGATGTAATTTTCAAAAGGTGGCGACTATAGGTGTTATTTTACCAAACCACAGGGACCATCCGAGAATTTTACTCATTTTCTTATGTAGTTTATTTAAGTACAATCAGTATAAATCCAAATTGGTTTACGTTTTGACGTAAATTTTTCTCGGTAATGAGTGAGGTAAAATTACATCCGGGACTATCCGAGCAACAACCTGTCAAACCCCAGGGATCATCCGGGCATTTTACCCATTTTCTTATGTTTTCATGCTTATTTTTATGTGTTTTTCAGTTGGTCTACGTTTTGACGTTAATTTTTGCTCAGAACCGAGTCAGGTCAGATATTTGACGGTACAAATTAGAGTACTTTAGGTTTCGACGTCGCCGCAACGCGCGGTGGGTCAAAATTCTAGTTATATAAGTTGATTAGTTCCAACTAGGGATGAGGTTGGTAACAGACCATATCGGTACCCAAAAAATACCAAAACCAATAATGAGTATAAAACACAAACCAAATTTCATATCGGTTATGGCATTACGGTACCAGTTTGATATAGCTAGTTCAAAATGACTGACAAATACCAAAACCAAATACCATAAAATGAATATCGATACTCGTATTGGTTTAGTACGGTACCGATACTAAGTAAAAAAAGTTCATCCCTATTTCCACCTATATGTATAACTATATAATATGGTTTTTAATGTTAACAACCTTGTTAGTTATGTTTTTGAGTAAAGTGCCAAAATCGTCCCTAAGGTTTGGTTATGTTTGTTTGTTTTATCTAAAATGACTTTTTGTGTATTTGAGTCCTCTAAGTTTGTGTTTTATTGCCATTTTAATCCAAATCACTAACTGTCACACCCCTATTTCCATGTAGGATTCCCGGTGGGCCTGTTGGGGAGTATCGTGACGTATAGCTGATATCTTCATAACCAATAAACACAGAGCAACACAGTGGACTTGGAGTAAATTATACTATTACAAACCATAAGTGTCCAAAGTTCAACACAAATAAATACATACACGGTTCGTAATAAGATCCACGGGCGAATTGAAAATACAAAATGATAACGGACTTTTAAGGCACAACTACAGGGTCGCAAATCCTCAGTATTAGTGCTACGCAACTTCCAGTCAATTTCGTGCCATACCTGTAACTTAAACTTTTGAAAATACGTACAGTTTTCATGGTAAATACAATCAACCGACACATTTTGAAAATATTTTCAAAAATGTTTTGGGTGAACTTGCACACAATTTTATAAAATAACTTAGGGACAGTACAAAAGACCTTGTATACAGTTTTACAAGCCTGTCAATACATATGAGGCCCAGTACAGAAACCGCGACATGATTGACTGACACACCACTTCTGAACTTCCACACAGGAAGCAGATGATAAATTGCACTATCGGGTGTATGCCTACACCCGTTGCTTAAGTCATTGCCATTAGCATTTTAATGAGCCCAAGATATCCCACACGGTCAAGCCAACTCCCAATGTTTAAGTTATCAGACAATACAGATTAAAACAGGTTATGTGATTTAGTTAAGCCACTATTCGACCACATGATCTCACACCCGACCAAGCGGTAATAATTTACTGTATCCCAAGCCCGTATATGGAAAATAAGTTAAAAGTAATTACCTGAGCTAATATCTTTAAGAAAATAAGATCTCAGCCACAAATCAAAGAAAGAGTACATGCACGATCTACTGGAATGCGTTTAGTGTGGAATGATGGTATTATTAACCAAATTAGAATGCTAACGGGTCCTTAGTTAGGTCATGGACTTGAACCGGCTAGTCGTTCATTTAAATAAAATACGGTACAATGCGCTAAATTAAGCGGTGACCGGAATAGAATATTATTTGGACCCAACAATTATCTAGACTTGTATAATATGGGCATACCAATAATTATTCTGGATTTTGATAAAGAAGCGACAAGGTTAAACCCGTTTCAGTTAGATTACGTAAACTAGTCACGTATGCTTAACCGTAAGCGCATAAGCGAAACTGGGTAACCGAAGGAGTCATATACAAGTTTTATATGCTACTATGTTTAAAATGCATTATTGTATCAATAGGTTTTCAATAAATATGCCCGTTTTGGTTTTAAACTCAAATTATGCCTTATAAGGGCGTTTTGGTCATTTTATGACTTATAAAAGAGACTTATATGTAAATTGATGTCAAGTTCATATTTATTCAGCAAAAACGTAATTTTTATGATGTTATATCAGTAGGTTATCAAATATATATATGTGTGTATGATGGTTTTAAACCAAACTATGTCCCTTTAGGGCATTTTAGTAATTTCACACATAGATTTGATATCATAATTGGGATTCTGAGTGCGGCACTTGTACCTATTGTAAATTTGTTGAAAATAAGTTCATAAATCAGTAGTAACAAGTCTTGGCTCATAGTTATGGTTTTAAACCAATTATGCGCCGAAAGGCGTTAAAAGTCGATAAATGCCATTTATTTAGATGTATAAGGTAAACGGAGGTTATGACCTGTTTTATATAACCAAAATATGTTATTTGTCATATTATATCAGTAGACAAAAGGTTTGGTTAGAAAAAGCTTGGTTAAAGTCTCTTTATGCGAAAAAAGGGTAATTTGGTCCATTATTGGCTTTTAACGAATCTTAGGCCTTTATTCAGTTTATAATCTGAATAAACATCCCAATATGTCCTACATATCATATTACATCAGTAGGTATTAAGTTTATGTGTAGAGATTTTTTTAAAACCTTCTAAAATGCCAAAAAGGGAATTTTAGTCATTTAAAAGTGACATTTGCGATTTTTAATCAAAATGCAGCTTATGACCAGAACCAATGCATCAAAATAACTTAATTATGTTTACAAATCAGATTATAACTTGTTTGCATGCTTATAAATATTAAAAACCTTGATTTACACAAAAAGGGCATTTTTGTAAAAGTTAAGCATAATTAACGGAACTTGTGTATAAACTTAAATTACTAACGAACCATGTAGTATAACCTTAGGAGGTCAACTATAACATGGTCCTAAAATGACTTTTAATCAGTAGCCTAAGTTGCTAAATCGGGTCAGAACTAAAAGTCAAAGCAGAAGTCAAACTTCGTGACTTTCGGTTGCGAACCCACCTTAGACCTGGACTTGATGGGCCGAACATGTTTATACATGTTCTAATTATTATTACCAAGTTATTTAAGTGACAAAACATATTTTATTACACCTAAATAACTGGTTATACATTTATTTATGAAACTGACCCGTTTGACTTTTATTGACTTTACTTTGACCCGTCAATTGGTCAAGAATTCATGGTAATTAGGAGATGCCCTCTTAAGGGATTAACACCTACCTAATTACGATCACGTAGCCACGTTCGTAACGAACCATGGCTGGACTGAAATGGTCTAAGCCTAAGGTCAAAGAGTTTTTACGTCAACGCTTTGACTTTGGCTTAAAAGCCTAACAAAACAACTAGAACTGAAATGGAGCACTTACAAGTGATCCAGAAGAACTTAGAACTTCAAGGAAATGCTCCAAAATGCTCAGGAGCTTTTCAAGTGAGCTTAGAGGAGATAGAACAGGAGTGAGCAAGTGAAGTGGCAACTAAAGGTGCCCTTTTATACTTGAAAAGGAGTCATGAGGGCTTGCCAGGTGTTTGCAGGTGCTCTAGGACGTGAACAAGTGTTAAGGGACGTGTAACAAGCAGCAGGAAGGTGGCAATTGTGCGACAAAGGTGGCATCACATGGTTCTGCTGTAACATCCGTCAAAAACCGGATTTACCAAACCCGATCCGTTTATTAACCGAACAATCAGTTAAAAATTTCGTGGCGTATTTAATGCCCAAATTAATTTTAAACGATACATAATTAATAAGTATATTGGATTATAAAAGTTATATTTGAAAAAGTATTAAAATTAATGAAATAAAAATAAAACAATGCTGCCGGTTTCGAACCCGGTCAGCTGGGTAAACTTCAGCGCCTTAACTTCCAGACTTCCAACCACTCCGCCACTTGTGTTTCTTGTTCATTATTAGAAACAATTAATTCAAATACACAAACTCGAATTCAAACTGACGCGCCCAAATCGTAGTCGTCGGAAATCCCGACGATTTCGCCGAGATTGGACGGTTTCTTCTGTTTTAACCGACGCATTAACCTTAATATCGGTTATAACCGATGTCCAGTCCGCGACATCAGTCATAACCGCCGGAGAAATTATTGACCGACGAATCAAGTCGGTAATCGGACTAAATTCATCGATGTCTTTCCCTATAAATGCACCCTCTAACCTCTGATAGCCTTTTTGCTCACGATCACACCCATTCTCGACGAAATCTCACTCGCCGGAAAGTTTCTGCAACTCGCCGAAAAACCGAACCCCTTCACTTCTGTGCCTTACTCTAAAAACAGAACACCTAGAGCTCATACCGAAGTCACCCACACTCACCTCAAGCTTCCTGAAGACCTTCTACCGCAAGATAAACGTCGCCGGAATAACCTGCTGTTATCGGAAATTTCGCCGGCGAAACAGAGGATCTCTGTTCGGTATATCTTACACCTAATCTCTCTCGTTTTTATTAATCTCACATGTAATTAATCACAACACGCTAAAGAAACTGATTATTTTTGTCAAAACAGTCGGACATCGATTATGGTTAAGTTTAACGAAGAAGACGAAGTACTGATATGATATAAGATTAATTAAAAACAGTTTTATGAACGGGTTAGACACACAGTCCAGTGGTGGACTGTGTGCAAACAATATGCCTAACGTCCCGAGTTCGATTCTTGACACACGCACCTTCACAGAAATAAAATGCTTTTTTTTAGAGACCGTACCGGGTTAACTTCAGTAAGATGTTAAGTATAATAAAAACCATATTATTTACCAAGTTAGACACACAGTCCAGCGGTGGACTATGTGCCAAACTAAACCACAGGTCCCGGGTTCGAGACCTGTGGCGAGCACCGAGCCGATGCATTAAAATCGTTTTTAAAATAAATGATTTTCGGATTAATTCAATTAGTATATAAATATAATTAAAAACAGAAATATTTCGGGTTAGACACGTAGCTCAGTTGGTAGAGCTGCGTGCACGCGAACGGGAGGTCTCGGGTTCGAGTCCTGCCCGGCGCATACAGTTACACAATAAAACCGGTCAACAAGTCAACAGGTCAACAAGTCAACGGTCAAAAAGTCAACATTTTTTTATTATTTTTATTTATTTATTTTATTTAAAAATCAATTAAAATACTTAAAAATAACATTTTTAAAGTTAGAAAATAGCTTTAAACTCACAAAAATATATCCAATAATCCTACTAAAATTGATTAATAAAATCCGCTTATTTACCGAACCATTATGTAATTATCTAGGTTAGTTTCACTCGTGGTTAAATCAAACTTCGTGCGCATTCAACATCATCAACCGAACGCACCCAATGTGAGTGAATCTTACAACTCCCCTTTTTAATTACACGTTTTGGGGTGTGTCATGTGTCACTAAAATTAACTCGTTTATTTAAACTTGTGCCATACCATATTGTGATATAAACTTAGAGTGTAAATATTGTTTGTAGTTATGTCTTTCATATTGTCAAGTTGTATGCAAATCATTCATTAGGCCCATCAGTTCGTAGAACAATGAGTGCCTCAAAACTCATTCATTAGGCCCATCAGTTCCTCGTGAGAGACGGGTTGAGCAACGCGTGCCTCAAAACAATTTATTATTGTATATGTGTGCATTATCTGATATTAAGTGTTTTATGAATATGTTTACATCTATATTTATTCATATGTGGTTGTGCACTTTATTTTATAATCAATTCAATAAACTTGTTCAAATGTTTTTCATAGGATTCACTCGCCAACTTTTTGTTGATCCAAAAACCAATTTTACACATGATACAGGTGAACAGGATGAAGCAAGGAAAACATAGGAAATGCCTTAGAAGAAAATAATGAAGTCTAGAAAGATGTATAGAACATGATGTAATTACGATAGTATGTTTCCCTTTAAATTGTAATAATAAATATGAAACGTTATAATAAATGTCATGAGCTTTGATGATAACCCAATCATGCCCCGATCACCTTTTCCGCTGCGGGTCGGGGTGTGACAGATTGGTATCAGAGCCATGACTATAGGGATATAGGATAGGTTATTAGACTCTTAGAGCCTATACTATAGTTGACTAGATTTTAATTGTTTATGTGGTTACATGCAAACTTATGATATTTATTTGTTTCATATTTGTTTATACTTACAGTCAAACATACATACTTACATACACATTCATCATACATCTTTCAATGTTCACATATTCAAATCATCTTCATACTTTCGTTATTCAAAGATTTGGTCGCATTTTTTATTTTTCAAATCTCATCAAAGTGAGTTCTGCGACGGGCATGTAGTAACTGTAAGGGTACAAGTACCGGTAGTCGGAACGTCCTGTCTAGGTTGGCATTCGTATAAATCCAATATAACGGACCAGTTTGCCTACTTGGGGACTAACGATGAGAGTACAAAGGACCTATTAGGCTAAAGCATGCCACACCAAACGTCGTTTGAACTAACCCCACTTTGAGGTGTCACCGTGTCCACACCCGGATACATTCCAAATATCATACATTATATACATATTTCTCGATTTCCTCCGGGTTTTAGTGTACGTAATCAGGCTAACACATGCGAACCATATGAAAACCCGGTATTCATGGGGGCCCACATGATTACGAAGGTGAAGTATGGCGGCATGCAAGGCCTAATTACGAGCAAAGCCCAAGACATCCTATGGATGTAGTAGATTTATTATTTTATATTTATTTTATAAATATTCATTCCTAAATACGACCCACGATCCCAAAAACATCCAACTCATACTATTGATATGTATTCCTTGTAGATGTCTTCTAGCCTCGCCCGTAGGAAGATGAGAGCAGGAAAAGCCCGCGAGCGCATGGCTGCCCTAATCGCTCAACAAATGGCTGCCGTAATACCCAACATTGTAATTCAAGTCCAACAAGCCCTTACCGCTAATCCCGTCAACCAAGAAGATCAAAATGATATCAACCCTCCCCCAAATACCACCAAATGCACCTACAAGCATTTCAAATCATGCGACCCTCCAAAATACGAAGGGACTGAAGGTGTTACCGCTCTCCTCCATTGGTTTGAAGAAATGGAGAACACTTTTCTAAATTGCGATTGCCCCGATGATCGCAAAGTGCGATATGCTACTGGTCGTTTATATGGAATAACACTTACTTATGGAATACAGAGAAGGCCAAACGAGGTGTTGAAGACGCTATGACTTTGACTTGGGAAGAGTTGAAGGAAATCATGACAAGACGGTTTTGCCCAAGGAGCGAAATCAAGAAATTAGAAGATGAGTTCTATTCGTTGAAGCAAAAGGAAGGCGACCACACCACCTACAACAAAAGATTCCTCGAGTTAAATCAAATGGTTCCCAACTTGTTCACTCCTCTTTACCGTTTGATCGAGCACTACATTCGAGGTCTTCCGTCAAAGATTCAAGACTCTGTAATAAGTACCACACCTGTAACCTTGGAAGCAGCAATGGAGTTAGCTACAGAGCTCACCGAGAACCGCATTCGGAATAAAGACTTCAAGGAGGAGAAGAAGAAGGATAAAGCATCAGCTGAAACTTCAAACTCCACCCAAACTGAATCCCCTTCTCAACCCATTTCTAAGAGAAAACGAGACGAGCAACTTTTCGCTGTCACCCAACGCAACCAACCAGCCTTACAAGCCGTACCCATCCAAGCTATCCCAATCACGCAAATAGCACCCAACTCAACTTACCCAAATAAGAAACCATACCTTGGACCTCACCCTCAATGTAACACCTGTTTTTATCACCATCCATCTACCTTACCTTGTCGACTATGTGCGAATTGTGGACGCTATGGTCATTTGAGCAAGGTTTGCCGCACCCCTCAAAACCAAATCTCACCCCCTACTCAAAACATAATCCAAACCTATCAACAACCCCAATACCCCATGTTCCCATATGTTCGAACTTGTTTCAATTGTGGCGACCCTACCCACTTTAGAAACACGTGCCCTCGATTGGTTAACCTCATAAACGCCCAAGCTCAAGCAAACCCAGTTAACTAAGCAAATCAAGAATACCTAATCACTAGGCCACCAGCAAGAGGAAGAGTTTTCAACATCAACGCCAATCCTGTTGAAGATAATGACGGCCCAAACGAAACCACCCAACTAGTCCCCTTCGCCGAAAATCAAGATTCAACTCCAATCGCTTAGTTTTATGTTTTTCTTTATGTTATCTCAAGCTTTGTTTGATTGTGTTTGTTTATGTTTTAGAATCACATAGAACCAATCATAGCTTAAGGATAAAGCCAATGAAAATTTGACAAGAATATGGTGGATACGCCGCTGGTACTTCCTATATATAAGTATTCTTGTCAAAGGATCAGAGGCATTATCTGGCGGTTATAAGAAGTTCCATGTAGAAGTTAGTATTGTCTTGATTGAAGTTTGTTTTGTACTCACTGATTTAGCCTTTATAGCATCTCATCATTTAAAGAAATTGGATTGTGTTCCATTTCTACATAGACTAACCTCTCCATCATAACAAACGAGAGGTATTGTCATCATTCAAACATGTATACTATTAGAATTAAGACTCAAGTTTTGGTTGTTGTGTTTGTTTTAGAGTCACATAGAACTAATCATAACTTGCGGATAAAGTCAATGAAAATTTGACAAGAATATGCTGGATACGCCGCTGGTACTTCCTATATATAAGTATTCTTGTCAAAGGATCAAAGGCATTATCAGGCGGTTATGAGAAGTTCCATGTAGGATTTAGTAATGTCTTGGTCGTAGTTTGTTCATCATACATTTCAACGTATTTCAATTTCATCATTTAAAGAAGTTGAGCTATATCTCACTTCCACAAGGACTAACCTCTCCATCATAACAAATGAGAGAGGTACTGTCATCATTCAAACATGTATGCTATCAGAATTGAGACTCAAGTTTTGGCTGTTGTGTTTGTTTTAGAGTCACATAGAACTAATCATAACTTGCGGATAAAGTCAATGAAAATTTGACAAGAATATGGTGGATACGCCGCTGGTACTTCCTATATATAAGTATTTTTGTCAAAGGATCAGAGGCATTATCAGGCGGTTATGAGAAGTTCCATGTAGGATTTAGTAATGTCTTGGTCGAAGTTTGTTCATCATACAACGTATTTCAATTTCATCATTTAAAGAAGTTGAGCTATATCTCACTTCCACAAGGACTAACCTCTCCATCATAACAAACGAGAGATGTACTGTCATCATTCAAACATGTATGCTATCAGAATTGAGACTCAAGTTTTGGCTGTTGTGTTTGTTTTAGAGTCACATAGAACTAATCATAACTTGCGGATAAAGTCAATGAAAATTTGACAAGAATATGGTGGATACGCCTCTGGTACTTCCTATATATAAGTATTTTTGTCAAAGGATCAGAGGCATTATCAGGCGGTTATGAGAAGTTCCATGTAGGATTTAGTATTGTCTTGATTGAAATATGAGTTATACTCACTGATTTAGCATTCATATCATCTCATCATTGGATTATGCCACCATTCAAACATGTATACTATCAGAATTTGGACTCAGATATTGGTTGTGGTGTTTATTTATGCTTTAGAGTCACATAGGACTAATCATAACTTACTGATAAAACCAATGAAAATTTGACGAGAATATGGTGGATACGCCGCTGGTACTTCCTATATATAAGTATTCTTGCCAAAGGATCAGAGGCATTGTCAGGCGGTTATGAGAAGCTCCATGTAGGATTTGGTAATTTCTTGGTTAAAGTTTGTTTTTATATTCACTGATCTAGCATTTATACCATCTCATCATTTAAAGAAATTGGATTATGTCACCAATCAAACATGTATACTATCAGAATTAGGACTCAGACATTGGTTGTTGTGTTTGTTTATGTTTAGAGTCGTATCATAGAACCAATCATGACTTACTGATAAAACCAATGAAAATTTGACAAGAATATGGTGGATACGCCGCTAGTACTTCCTATATATAAGTATTCTTGCCAAAGGATCAGAGGCATTGTCAGGCGGTTATGAGAAGTTCCATGTAGGTTGTAGTATTAGAAGTTTTGTTTTAGGATATAACCTTATCCTTCCAAACATATCAAAACTATTGCATGAAATTACTCAGTGAATCAACTCCGCTTATCAATATTTTTACCGTAGGCAACAAAAAGCAATTCCTGTAGCAGGGTACTCAACCCTTACAAGGAACGTTACCGCCTCAGACAAAAATTTAAACTCTTACTCTTTTTCTAAGTATGTAACTGTCAAATTAAACACCATCCTTTTTAGACAAATATGCCACTACTTAAATTTCGGGACGAAATTTCTAAAAAGTAGGGGATACTGTAACATCCGTCAAAAACCGGATTTACCAAACCCGCTCCGTTTATTAACTGAACAATCAGTTAAAAATTTCGTGGCGTATTTAATGCCCAAATTAATTTTAAACGATACATAATTAATAAGTATATTGGATTATAAAAGTTATATTTGAAAAAGTATTAAAATTAATAAAATAAAAATAAAACAATGCTGCCGGGTTTCGAACACGGGTCAGCTGGGTAAACTTCAGCGCCTTAACTTCCAGACTTCCAACCACTCCGCCACTTGTGTTTCTTGTTCATTATTAGAAACAATTAATTCAAATACACAAACTCGAATTCAAACTGACGCGCCCAAATCGCAGTAGTCGGAAATCCCGACGATTTCGCCGAGATTGGACGGTTTCTTCTGTTTTAACCGACGCATTAACCTTAACATCGGTTATAACCGATGTCCAGTCCGCGACATCAGTCATAACCGCCGGAGGAATTATTGACCGACGAATCAAGTCGGTAATCGGACTAAATTCATCGATGTATTTCCCTATAAATGCACCCTCTAACCTCTGATAGCCTTTTTGCTCACGATCACACCCATTCTCGACGAAATCTCACTCGCCGGAAAACCGAACCCCTTCACTTCTGAGCTCATACCGAAGTCACCCACACTCACCTCAAGCTTCCTGAAGACCTTCTGCCGCAAGATAAACGTCGCCGGAATAACCTGCTGTTATCGGAAATTTCACCGGCGAAACAGAGGATCTCTGTTCGGTATATCTTACACCTAATCTCTCTCGTTTTTATTAATCTCACATGTAATTAATCACAACACGCTAAAGAAACTGATTATTTTTTTCAAAACAGTCGGACATCGATTCTGGTTAAGTTTAACGAAGAAGACGAAGTACTGATATGATATAAGATTAATTAAAAACAGTTTTATGAACGGGTTAGACACACAGTCCAGTGGTGGACTGTGTGCAAACAATATGCCTAACGTCCCGAGTTCGATTCTTGACACACGCACCTTCACAGAAATAAAATGCCTTTTTTTAGAGACCGTACCGGGTTAACTTCAGTAAGATGTTAAGTATAACAAAAACCAGATTATTTACCAAGTTAGACACACAGTCCAGCGGTGGACTGTGTGTCAAACTAAACCACAGGTCCCGGGTTCGAGACCTGTGGCGAGCACCGAGCCGATGCATTAAAATCGTTTTTAAAATAAATGATTTTCGGATTAATTCAATTAGTATATAAATATAATTAAAAAAAGAAATATTTCGGGTTAGACACATAGCTCAGTTGGTAGAGCTGCGTGCACGCGAACGGGAGGTCTCGGGTTCGAGTCCTGCCCGGCGCATACAGTTACACAATAAAACCGGTCAACAAGTCAACGGTCAAAAAGTCAACATTTTTTATTATTATTTTTATTTATTTATTTTATTTAAAAATCAATTAAAAATACTTAAAAATAACATTTTTAAAGTTAGAAAATAGCTTTAAACTCACAAAAATATATCCAATAATCCTACTAAAATTGATTAATAAAATCCGCTTATTTACCGAACCATTATGTTATTATCTAGGTTAGTTTCACTCGTGGTTAAATCAAACTTCGTGCGAATTCAACATCATCAACCGAACGCACCCAATGTGAGTGAATCTTACAACTCCCCTTTTTAATTACACGTTTTGGGGTGTGTCATGTGTCACTAAAATTAACTCGTTTATTTAAACTTGTGCCATACCATATTGTGATCTAAACTTAGAGTGTAAATATTGTTTGTAGTTATGTCTTTCATATTGTCAAGTTGTATGCAAATCATTCATTAGGCCCATCAGTTCGTAGAACAACGCGTGCCTCAAACTCATTCATTAGGCCCATCAGTTCCTCGTGAGAGACGGGTTGAGCAACGTGTGCCTCAAAACAATTTATTATTGTATGTGTGTGCATTATCTGATATTAAGTGTTTTATGAATATGTTTACATCTATATTTATTCATATGTGGTTGTGCACTTTATTTTATAATCAATTCAATAAACTTGTTCAAATGTTTTTCATAGGATTCACTCGCCAACTTTTTGTTGATCCAAAAACCATTTTTACACATGATATAGGTGAACAGGATGAAGCAAGGAAAACATAGGAAATGCCTTAGAAGAAAATAATAAAGTCTAGAAAGATGTATAGAACATGATGTAATTATGATAGTATGTTTCCCTTTAAATTGTAATAATAAATATGAAACGTTATAATAAATGTCATGAGCTTTGATGATAACCCAATCATGCCCCGATCACCTTTTCTGCTGCGGGTCGGGGTGTGACATCTGCCATGTTTCTTGTCGCTGGCAGGTCCTTGCGGACCGTATAGGTTTGGCCATGCGGTACGTATGGACCTTAGGCGCCCACTGATTTCAAATGGCTTACGGACCGTAACCAATAGTGGTTGCGGTCCGTAACCGCCCTTCAGAGATGGAAAATTTGTCATTTTTCATAATAGCCCCTCAACTTTTAAATCACTACTTATAGTGATTATAATTTAACGAAATGGCGACTTTGGTCCCTCTCGTTTATACATACGTCATACGAGAATTACAGGACACGTGTCGGAATTTTATTGGACGTAAAAACACGTGGTGTTACATCCTCACTCCCTTAAAATAAATCTCGACCCCGAGATTTTAATTAAACAAGTGTGGGTATTTTTGTCGCATAACGGACTCAACCTCCCACGTATACTCAGGACCTCTACGAGCGTCCCGTTTAACCTTTGCAATTGGCACATGCTTTCTATGAAGCTTTTTGACCTGTCGATCTTCAATAGATACTAGTTTCTCAATGAATCGCAGGTTTTCATCAATCTGCACATCTTTGTGTGGCATCGCCAATGACTCGTCAGCCAAGCATTTCTTTAAATTTGAAATGTGGAATACATCATGGATTCCACTATGGTTTTCTGGTAGTTTCAGCTTATATGCTACAGACCCGACTCGTTCGATAATCTTGAATGGTCCAATGTATCTTAGGCTCAACTTGCCCTTCTTGCCAAACCACAAAACGCCTTTCCAAGGTGACACTTTCAATAGTACTTTGTCCCCTACTTGGAACTGAAGAGGTTTACGCCTCTTATCTGCATAACTTTTCTGCCGATCCCTGGCAGCTTTGAGAAGGTCGCGAATTTGCATAATCTTATTCGTTGTCTCCAGAACAATCTCCGGTCCTGTCAGTTGGGCCTCCCCAACTTCTGACCAGCATACGGGCGTCCTACACTTTCTCCCATATAAGGCTTCAAAAGGAGCAGCCTTAATAGTTGTATGGTAGCTGTTGTTGTAGGAGAACTCGATCAGTGGTAAGTGACTATCCCAGCTTCCACCCAAATTGATCACACATGCGCGTAACATATCTTCCAACGTTTGTATAGTACGTTCACTTTGTCCGTCCGTCTGCGGGTGATAGGACGTACTAAAGTTCAACCTTTTGCCCAAGGCTTGTTGGAAGCTTTTCCAGAAATGTGAGGTATACCATGTATCTCTATCGGATACAATGGATACCGGTACACCATGTAAAGATACAATATTGTCCACGTAAAGTTTCGCCAATTTGTCAGAGCTGAAGGTTTCCTTAATAGGTAGGAAATGAACTGACTTTGTCAATCTATCCACGATAACCCAAATCATGTCATTGCCGCGATTAGTCTTTGGTAACTTGGTGACGAAGTCTATAGTTACGCATTCCCATTTCCAGGTGGGAATTTCTAATTGTTGTAGTAGTCCTGACGGTTTCTGGTGTTCGGCTTTAACTTGCAAACACGTTAGACACTTATCTACGTGTGCGGCTATGGATTTCTTCAAACCCATCCACCAATAATTGGCTTTCAGATCCTTATACATCTTATCACCTCCTAGGTGAACAGAGTATTTCGAATTGTGTGCCTCTTGAAGGATCAAGTCTATAAGTTCTCCCAAATTTGGAATCCAAATTTGTCCATTTAACCTAAGGATTCCATCTTTCCCAGGTATTAACTGTTCCACAGTTTTACCCAATTCTTCACTTTGAAGATTTGCCTCTAACAATGCTTGCTTTTGCGCTTCTAAGATCTTTCCATTCAAGCTATTCTTTAGTTCCATGCTCTTGGCGTTAACCCGAATGGGTTTAACCATTTCCTTGCGACTTAGAGCATCGACGACCACATTCACCTTGCCTGGATGATAGCGGATTTCACAATCATAATCATTAAGTGTTTCCATCCACCGGCGTTGTCGCATGTTCAGATCTTTCTGATTAAACAGATGCTGGAGACTTTTATGATCTGTGTATGTAATACACTTTGTTCCGTAGAGATAATCTCCATAGTGTGCAAAAACCACGGTACCTAACTCCAAATCGTGTGTGGTGTAATTTCTTTCATGTATCTTCAATTGTCGTGATGTATAGGCGATTACTTTACCTCTTTGCATAAGCACATATCCCATGCCAGTGTGCGATGCATCAAAATAGACCACAAAGTCTTTGATACATTCTAGTAATGTCAACACTGGAGCATTACTTAACTTTCTGGTTCCGTGTCTCGAAGGCTTCTTGCTGTTTAGGACCCCAATTAAATTTAACATCCTTGCGGGTCAACGTGGTCAATGGTGTGGCAATCCTTGAGAAATTTTCTATAAATCTTGTGTAATAACCCGCTAATCCCAAGAAGCTACGGATTTCTGACGGGGTTTTAGGTGCTTGCCAGTTCATAACGGCTTCAACCTTAGCGGGATCCACCTGGGTTCCACGTTCACTAACAACATGTCCTAAGAATTGGACTTCACGGAGCCAGAACTCACATTTGGAAAATTTAGCATAAAATTTCTCTTGCCTCAACAACTCCAATATGCACCTCAAATGTTTCTCATGATCAGTTTAATTACGAGAATAGATAAGTATGTCGTCTATGAAGACAATGACAAACTTATCCAAATAGGGTTTGCAGACCCTGTTCACTAAATCCATAAAAGCTGCAGGTGCATTTGTGAGCCCAAAAGGCATCACTAAGAACGCATAGTGACCATATCTTGTCCTGAATGTTGTCTTCGGAACATCCTCCATTCTAATCTTAAGCTGATGATACCGTGACCTCAAATCAATCTTGGAAAAGTAGCTTGCTCCTTGAAGTTGGTCGAATAAATCATCGATCCTGGGTAATGGGTAACGGTTATTGATGGTTAACTTATTCAGCTCACGGTAATCGATACACATTCACATAGAACCGTCCTTTTTCTTTACAAACAAAATTGGAGCTCCCCAAGGTGATGAGCTTGGCTGTATAAAACCTTTTTCCAAGAGTTCATCAAGTTGAGTTCTTAATTCCTTCATTTCCGTAGATGCTAAACGATACAGAGCTCTAGCAACAGGTGCAGCACCAGGTATAATATCTATTTTGAACTCCACTTGCCTATCTGGACGCTGACCAGGCAAGTCTTCGGGAAATACATCCGTGAACTCTGAAATAAAGGGCAAGTCTTCAATCTTAGGCTTTTGGGTATCAACACTAACCTTTGCCATATAAATGACACAACTTTTCTTCAAACCACGAGAGCCTTGAGCAATGATGCTTTCTCTGGTAATTCGTATTGTAGGTCTCCTTGTATGGTGAGTACATCACCAGTCGGGGATTTGATTTCGAAGAGTTTCTTGTTACAGGCTATATGGGCTTGGTTATGAGACAACCAATCCATACCAAGAACTACATCAAATCCTACTAATTTCATTGGCAAAAGCGAGACAGGAATAGAATGATTCTTGATGGAGATGGAACATCATCTAGAATTGTTGAGGCAGTTTCGATTGAACCATCGGCGAGCTCTACATCATAGGTTATGTCTAGAGTTCTTATGGGAAAATTTAGTAAGGCACTAAACTTATGATCTACAAACGATTTATCCGCCCCAGAATCAAAAAGAACTCTAGCATAAAATCGTTAATTAGAAACGTACTTATTATCATGTTGTCGTCATTGACTGCTTCCTTTGCATTCATCTGAAACGCCCGTGCGTTTCCTTTCTTTGCCCCTCTGGGCTTCCCAGCATTTTCCTTTTTATATTTTGGGTAGTTAGACTTGATGTGCCCCTTCTCATTGCAGTTGTAGCTAGTGGCATCCTTCAAACCCTTACATTCCAAGGTCTTGTGCCCAGTTTCCTTTCAAATTCCGCAAGGTCTAGCTTCCGTCTCAAATCGGCACTGACCATGATGCATTTTGCTACGTGTCTTGCACAACGGCTTATCCCCAAACTTGTTATGGTTTTTATTAATCCCATATTTTCCTTTCTTGTTTGAGTGATTGGGTTTTTTGTCCTCTCTGTTTCTCTTACCATCTTTTTCAGACTTGATGGACCTATGCCTCTTCAGGTCTTGTGTCAAGGTCATAGCTAGGTCCACAGCCGACCTATATGTCTCTGGCCTCGAAGCCCTAACGTTTCCTTTAATCTCTGGTTCCAAACCTCTAATGAAACGCACAATGTGTTTCGGTTCCGGTGTAATCAAATATGGTACCAATCGAGACAACGAATTGTAGTCCGAAACATATTTCCTACAATCTAGATTTCGCATAACCAATCCAAGAAAATCTGATTCAATCTTTTCCACCTGGTGAGGCGGACATTATGCTTCCTTCACCATTTCTACAAACTTATCCCAGCTGAGATTATACAAGTACACCTTTCCTGCAGATTGGATCATAGATTTCCACCATATCAGGGCATCGCCCTTAAACGATTGAGGCACATACTTAACTACATCTCTCTCAGCACACCCACTAATCTCCACTATAGTCTCAATCTCGTTTAACCACCGCAGGGTTTCAACCGCCCCTTTCTCGCCAGTAAAATCACGTGGCTTACAAGACACAAAGTACTTGTATGAACAACCTTCTTTCGAAAACTGTGTCTTTTTCTTATACTCTTCCCTTCCCCTCCTCACGCTTGAGGAGTGTTTAGTATGTTCCTTCTTTTCAGAAGAAGGATGCTTAGAGAGATGTTGGGTGGTATGTTTCGAGGTGTGTCTAGAATGTGAAGCACTAGACTCTTCGTTATTCTCAGCATGTCCTTTTATTGCCTTGCCAACCTCCGCGGCAATCAAGGCTTGACGTTCGCCTTTAGTTATAACAATATTATCATTAGCATCATCATTTCATCGACTACTAGCTTCATCAGAGTTCGCCATCTTTTTCCGCTTGAAGCTAAAATATGAACATATAAGGAATTAGTCATACATACTTGATGACTCATATATTGCGTGGTATGGTTATTATAAATCCATTTCAATTTGTAAAATTTTATAGGGGTGAATACACATGGCACAAAAGGCCTGTCACAAAGGACAAAATAAGAATAGCACCAAGGTATGTCATAATGACTCAAATTATATGGCCCAAGATCACAAAAGGATCATAAGGCTCTGAGGTTTGAATGAAATATATTACCTCTAGACAGGGAGTCATAGACTACAGCTGTCATTATCACTAATGGACATATTATAACCCGAAGGTAATACATCGCTAATGGATGTTTATAACATGGCCTGTAGGCACTACACCACTAATGAGTGTTTAAATAAAATGATCATCGTATTGATGATACTTGGTCAGGATAAAAAATGATCACGTAAACTTATTAGGTTTTGGACATGGTCCATTACCTTGATGGCTTGTGTGGTTCCTCAAGTCACACTGCCAGGTGATTAGTACCTTAAATATATTAACCTTTTAGAATTGAAACTTAAAATGGTTTAAATTACTAGTCAAGATCGGCATACTAGAAGGTTTAGAACATAGTTCACCACCTGTGGATAGAAGAGATATTTCATCCTTAACTATCATGGTAGAAGGCTTTACTTCTTAACTACTGTTTCGCCAATATATGTCACCTTATCACTCAGCTGGTGTAAACCATCAAGAAGATCTTTTGGAAATATATAAGTCGATCATAAATTTCGAATTAAAATCGAGACGATCGCTTGAACAACGGATGAAACAGAGTAAAATAATAATAAATTCCAAATTTCTTCATTAAATTAAAAACATTATCATTACAATAGTGCCTAAATTAGGACTTTTAATAACAAAACTTGTCCTCGTAGGGACTATTACTTAAAATAAACATGTCCTCGCAGGGACTTAATAAAGACAATGTCCAGGCAGTGACTTTTGGAAATAAAAATTACATAATCAAAATACAAAGATTTAATCACCCTTTTTCTCTTTAATCAGCCTCACAAATCTCTTTAAATATTTGTTGTTTTTCTTCTCCGGTTTTTCAGCTCTCCGCTGAAATTCCTTTATCTGCTCCTATGTTCTTGCATGGCCTCAAGTACTGGTGCTTGAGGTTGAGGCTATGGTTGCGGTGGCGGTTGAGGTTGCGTTTGTAGTGCACCCAGATGTTGGTATACATAGGGTGGAGGTGCACCCGAAGGGTGATACCCATAAAAAAGGGATATCCACCAGCTGAGTATGGTATGGTAGAATATGGTGGAAATGGAGAAGGTGCCTGGTGAATATAATTAGGCAAACCAGATGAAGAAACAAAGGGTTGTATCCAGACGGATCTGGATATGTAGGAATTGGGCTTTCAAAACCCTGTGGTAATGGTGGTAGTTGAGTCGAAGGCCCAACAGTAGATTGTGGTGGTTGAGGCAAAGGTTCAACGGCTGGTTGTGGTGGGTGTTCCACAAATGGTGAAGTGTGAGATGGTCCACCCATTTGTGGGTCATCTGGGATAATTGGGTATGTTGGAGGTGATAGTGATCCTACCCTCGGTCCCATGCGCACTGACATGCGCGCACCGCGTCTCCGCGACTGTTGTGGTTCAGGTGGTGGTTGCGGTTGCTCCACCGGTTGCATTTGCGCTTCCTCAGGCGGAGGTAGTTCCTGCTGAGGAGTATGGTAGGAGGGAGTGTTGTGGTAAGATGGGGTATCGTTGAAGACATACTTTCCCTATCACTGTTGAAAGTCATCGGGGTAATGGTGTGGGGTTCCAGCGTACGAGTTTGAGCCGCTGGATAGTTCAATAGGATGTCCCATTGACCCTGTTTGAGGCATCTCAGGGTCGGAATCTTCTTCCATGGGTTCAGGGGAATCCTCTGGAGGGGTAATGGAGGGCGAACGCAAGTAGATGTTGGGATTGTAGTTTCCATGGAAAGAATGGGAGTGGGAGTGATGGGATTGGTGGCTATTATGAGAGTGGTGTGAGTGATATGAACGGTGGGAGTTTGGTGGTGGTGAGTATTCATGGGAGATGGAATGGCGGTATGGTTCCCACGGTGATGAAGAGTCACCCGTCCCTTCATATGGGTTGTAGTTATGGATGTTTGATGGTCCTTGTCCTGATGATCCGCCCCGCATCAGGCCTTTTCCTTTGGCTCCATGAGAAAATTTGGGTGGCATGGTCTTGTTCCAAAAACACATTAAAAACATAACAAAGCAGAAAATAATAACAAAAATTAAGGAAATGAACATATCCTAAGTCATAGCCTAGACTCGAGAGTCTGAGGAATGTGTTACTGTGTTGTTTGGGATCAAACACCAAGGACTAGTGTTGAATTCCCTCAAATATTGGCTCTGATACCAACCTGTCACACCCCTATTTCCACGTAGGATTCCCGGTAGGGAGTATCATGACGTATAGTTGATATATTCATAACCAATAAACACAGGGCAACACAGCGGAAGTCTTGGAGTAAATTAAATAATTACAAACCATAAGTGTCCAAAGTTCAACACAAATAAATACATACACGGTTTGTAATAAGATCCACAGGCGAATCTGAATATACAAAATGATAACATACTTTTAAGGCATAACTACAGGGTCGAAAATCCTCAGTATTAGTGCTACGCAACTTCCAGTCAATTTCGTGCCATACCTGTAACTTAAACTTTTGAAAATTCGTCAGTTTTCACTTGTAAATACAATCAACTAAAACATTTTGAAAATCTTTTCAAAAATGTTTTAGGTGCACTTGGCACACAATTTTATAAAATAACTAGGGACAGTACAAAAGGCCTTGTATATAGTTTTACAAGCTTGTCAATACATATGGGGCCCAGTACAAAAACCAAGACATGATTGACTGACACACTACTTCTGAACTTCCACACAGGAGCAGATAATAAATTGCACTATCGGGTTTATGCCTACACCAGGTGCTTAAGTCATGGCCATTAGCATTTTAATGAGCGTAAGATATCCCAGACACGGTCAAGCCAACCCCCAATGTTTAAGTTATCAGACAATACGATTAAAACGGGTTATGTGATTTATTTAAGCCACTATTCAACCACATGATTCCACACCCGACCAAGCGGTAATAATTTACCGTATCCCAAGCCCGTATACGGAAAATAGGTTAAAAGTACTTACCTGAGCTAATATCTTCAAGAAAATAAGATCTCAGCCGCAAATCAAAGAAAGAGTACAGGCACGATCTAATGGAATGCGTTTAGTCTGGAATGATGGTATTATTAACCAAACTAGAATGCTAACGGGTCCTTAGTTAGGTCATGGACTTGAACCGGCTAGTTGTAACACCTCGAAAATTTCGTCGAATAAAAATCCGACACGTGCCCGAAGATTCTTGGTTGCCACGTGTAGCCGAGAGGGACCAAAGACGCCGTCATGTTATTTTAATAACCTCTGAACGAGCATCGGAAAAACTCGGAGGATCAAAGTGGAAAAATGCCAAAATTTCCCTTTCTGAAAGGTCCTTAAGGACCGTAACCATCAATGGTTACGGACCGTAAGGTAACCAAAACATTGTTTTAGTAAGGCGGTTACGGACCGCAAGCCTTCAAGGTTACGGTCCGTAACCAATTCAAATGTGTGGGCGCCAGAGGTCCTTACGGACCGCAAGGCATAACCCTTACGGTCCGTAAGTGACTGCCAGAGGCAGATTGTTGGCAGCTTGCTGACCTGCCACCTTTTATGCCATTGCCACTCTCCTCCTGCTTGATACACGTCCCAAAACACTTGTTTGCATATTAGAGCAAGCCCCAACTCCTGTCATGATCCCATGCTTGGCCCTCAAGTATAAATAGGTGGTGCATTGCATCACTTGGACTTGCTCACTTCTATTTCATCTCCTCTCATCTTATCTGGAGGTTCCTGATCCTTGGGGACTTCCTAATTAGTCTTATTTCGTGCTAAGGACCTTGTGTAAGTGTTCTTAGCCCTCCTTTTCAGTTTTATTAAGTTTTAAGCCAATGTCAAAGTGTTGACGTAAAAACGCTTTGACTTTGCGCTAAAACCATTATGGTCCAGCCAATGTTCGTAACGAACATGGCTAGATGATCGTAATAAGGTAGGTGATAATCCCTCAAGAGGGCACCTCCTAATTACCACGTTTGCCTAGTCATTGACGGGTTAAAGTTATGTTAATAAAAAGTCAAACGGGTCAGTTTTGAAATAAGATCATAACTAGCAATGTATGTGTTATAAAATCTGTTTTGACACACTAATAACTTGGCAATAATTATAAGAACATGTAGGAACATGTTCGGCTCGTCAATTCCAGGTCTAAGGTCGGTTCGCAACCGAAAGTCGCAAAAGTTGACTTTTGCTTTGACTTTCAGTTCTGACCCGATTTAGCAACCTTAGATTTTGCTCCTAAGTTGCATTATGACCATGTTATATTATACTATAACCGTCTAGAGTTATAGGACATGGTCATGTAGTAATCCAAGTTTTTATACAAGCATCCGATAAATATGCCTAAAATGCCCTTTTGTCATAAACCAAGGTTTTGACCACTAACAAACATATAAATGAGTTGTAAACTAATTATTATATTAATGAACCTATTTTCATAGTAGTAACCTGGTCATAAACTATGTTTAACTATTTAACGTAATTAACACGTTTAAAGTTACCAAATCGCCCTTTTGACGTATAAAATGGTTTAAACATAAACTTGACACCAAACTCAATACCTACTGATGTAATATCACTATTAGGATTATTTGGGATGTTCATTCAGATTGCAAACTAAGTTTAACCTATAGTTTGCGTATTCTGTCCTTAAATGACGATATTTCCCTTTCGGCACTTTAAATGGGTTTTAACATTTTTATGAACCAAAACTTTATACCCATTGATGTAATATATATATATATATATATTAACATATTTTGGTCATTTAAACCTGGTATAACAACAGTTTTACTTAAATACCATTTAAATCGTCATTTAGCGACTTAATCGTCGTTTCAGCGCATAATATGGTTTAAAACCATATTAGAGCATCAAGGCTTGATAACTACTGATTTCAAAACATATTTTCAATTTATTAACAGTAGGTACATGTCCCAAATTTAGACTCCCAAATAAGTTATCGAATTATATGTGAAATAACCAAAATGCCCTTTCGGGACATAGTTTGGTCTTAAACTATAAACCACACATATAATTGATATCCTACTGATATAACATCATAAAATAAGTGTTTTTACAGAATGTTATGACAATAACATCAGTTTACATATAAACTCATTTGTTACATTGTAAAATTACCAATTTGCCCTTTTAAGGCATAAATTGTTTTTAAAACTGTAACGGGCAAACATATGGATAACCTACTGTTCTAATAGAATATTTTAAACTTAATGGCATATGGAACTTGTATAGGACTCACCTGGTTATCCGATTTCACTTATATGCGTACGGTTAAGCCCACGTGACTAGTTTACGCAACTTAACCGAAACGGGTTTAACCATATCAAAATATTCTCAAATTCCACAATGTAAAACGGTAACTCATATTATACAAGTCCTAGTACTTGTCGGGTCCAAAATACATTTCGCTTAATCTAGCGTTTTCGTACGTTATCGTTATTTTAAGTTAGCCGGTCTAAGTCAATGACTAAATGAAGACCCGCTAGCTAACTAATCGGTTATTAAAACCCACCTTTCCAAACTAGAGACTTCTGGTAGATTGTCGCCAAGCAAGTTTTATTGATTACGGCTGTGCTTTGCTTATTTTCTTATTATTTAAAGATTTTGCAAGCTAGATAAATACTTTAACTTATTTTCGCTATATATGGGCTTGGGGTACGGTATACTAATACCGCATGGTTGGATATGGGGTCAAATACCAATGAGTCGGGAATTCAAATAATCAATTTTAATTCGTATTGCTTAATATTAAACATTTGGGGGTTAAAACGACCGTGTCCGAGATATCCACGGCTCATATAATTGCAAATGGCCACGACCTAAGCACGGGGTGTAGGCATACACCCATCAGATGCTAAATTAAAACATAACCCATTAGGGGTGCACCTATTAAAGGTGTTAAAGTGGTGTGTCGATTAATCATGATCCCGGCATAGTTTTCGGGCTCTAAATGTATTATTGGCATGTAAAACTTATAACAAGAAAATTATTTATCCCAAGTTATTTATAAAACTAAGTACCATTGTGTACACTAAATGTTTTAGAAATGTTTTCAAAATGAGTCGGTTAAACATATTTACCAATGAAAGCTGACGCGTTTTCAAAAGACTAAGTGCAGGTGACAAGTATACGTAATAGGCTGGAAGTACTTGGCGAAGCTTAAGAGGAATTGCAACCCTTTTCTTAGAAGGCCTTAGTCTGTCAAGTTTCCTTTTGTAATCACATTTCGATCCTCCTGTGGATCTAGTTACAAGCGTTGTATATTATTTTTGAACTTTGAACATTCAAACGTTTGTAATAGTAATTATCCAGACTTCTGCTGTGTTTTATTGTATTGTTTGGTAATGATGATATCAAGTTACATCACGATATTCCCCAACCGGGCCCGCTGGGTTACACATGGAAATTAGCGGTGTGACACTAGTCTTTCGTTTAAAAAAATACTGTACAATACGCTAAATTAAGCGATGACCGGAATAGAATATTATTTGGACCCAACAAGTATCTAGACTTGTATAATATGGGCATACCAATAATATTCTGGATTTTGATAAAGAAGCGACAAGGTTAAACCCGTTTCGGTTAGATTACATAAACTGGTCACGTATGCTTAACCGTAAGCGCATAAACGAAACTGGGTAACAGAAGGAGTCATATACAAGTTCCATATGCTACTATGTTTAAAATATGTTATTATATCAGTAGGTTTTCAATAAATATGTCCGTTTTGGTTTTAAACTCAAATTATGCCTTATAAGGGCATTTTGGTCATTTTATGACTTATAAAAGAGACTTATATGTAAATTGATGTGAAGGTCATATTTATTAAGTAAAAACTCAATACCTACTGATATAATAACACTATTAGGATTACTTGAGATGTTCATTCAGATTGCAAACTAAGTTTAACCTATAGTTTGCGTATTATGTCCTTAAATGACGATATTGCCCTTTCGGCACTGTAAATGGGTTTTAAACATTTTTATGAACCAAAAATTTATACCCACTGATGTAAATATATATTAACATATTTTGGTCATTTAAACCTTGTCACAACAACAGTTTTACTTAAATACCATTTAAATCGTCATTTAGCGACTTAATCGTCGTTTCGGCGCATAATATGGTTTAAAACCATATTAGAGCATCAAGGCTTGATACCTACTGATTTCAAAACATATTTTCAATTTATTAACAGTAGGTACATGTCCCAAACTCAGACTCCCAAATAAGTTATCGAATTATATGTGAAATGACCAATATGCCCTTTCGGGACATAGTTTGGTCTTAAACTATAAACCACACATATAATTGATATCCTACTGATATAACATCATAAAATAAGTGTTTTTACAGAATGTTAAGACAATAACATCAGTTTACATATAAACTCATTTGTTACATTGTAAAATGACCAATTTGCCCTTTTAAGCCATAAATTGTTTTTAAAACCATAACGGGCCAACATATGGATAACCTACTGTTATAATAGCATATTTTTAAATTTAATGGCATATGGAACTTGTATAGGACTCACCCGGTTACCCAGTTTCGCTTATGTGTGTACGGTTAAGCCCACGTGACTAGTTTACGCAACTTAACCGAAACGGGTTTAACCATATCAAAATATTCTCAAATTCCAGAATGTAAAATGGTAACCCATATTATACAAGTCCTAGTACTTGTCGGGTTCAAAATACATTCTTTTCTGGTCATCGCTTAATCTAGCGTTTCGTACGTTATCGTTATTTTAAGTTAGCCGGTCTAAGTCAATGATTAAATGAAGACCCGCTAGCTAACTAATCGGTTATTAAAACCCTCCTTTCCATACTAGAGACTTTCGGTAGATTGTCGCCAAGCTAGTTTTATTGATTACGGTTGTGCTTTGCTTATTTTCTTATTATTTAAAGATTTTGCAAGCCAGGTAAATACTTTAACTTATTTTCCCTATATATGGGCTTGGGATACGGTATACTAATACCGCATGGTTTGATATGGGATCAAAGACCAATGAGTCGGGAACTCAAATAATCCATTTTAATTCGTATTGCTTAATATTAAACATTTGGGGGTTAAAACGACCATGTCCTGGATATCCACGGTTCATTTAATTGCAAATGGCCACGACCTAAGCACGGGGTGTAGGCATACACCCGTCAGATGCTAAATTAAAACATAACCCATTAGGGGTGCACCTATTAAAGGTGTTGAAGTGGCGTGTCGATTAATCATGATCCCGGCATAGTTTTCAGGCTCTAAATGTATTATTGACATGTAAAACTGATAACATGAAAATTATTTATCCCAAGTTATTTATAAAAATAGGTACCATTGTGTACACTAAATGTTTTCAAAATGAGTCGGTTAAACGTATTTACTAGTGAAAACTAACGTATTTTTAAAAGACTAAGCGCAGGTGACAAGTATACGTAATAGGCCGGAAGTACTTGGCGAAGCTTAAGAGGAATTGCAACCCTTTGCTTAGAAGGCCTTAGTCTGTCAAGTTTCCTTTTGTAATCACATTTCGATCTGCCTGTGGATCTAGTTACAAGCGTTGTATATTATTTTTGAACTTTGAACATTCAATCATTTGTAATAGTAATTATCCAGACTTCCGCTGTGTTTTATTGTATTGTTCGGTAATGATGATATCAACTTGCCGCCTAAATTTAGACGCGGAGGAAAGGGCAAGGGACCCATGAGGGGTGGACCCTCTATGACCGGACCATCTTTTCGGCCACCTTATAGACCATCTCTAGCTGGAGCAGCTGATTTGCCTGACAACAATCCTTACAAAGGATCCAAAGATTCTTCGTCCCCTTTTGAACCTTTCAGACACTCCATTTCACACGAATACTCCCCGCCTCAATCACACTCTCATCATTCCTACCATTCTCACCATTCTCATTCTAATTCTCATTCGCATAAAGAATTCTTCAACTTTAACTTTTTCAACCCAGTCAACCAACCCTCACCAGAAACCCCTCTAGTCGACTTGCCAACTCACATGGAGGAGGACTACGATCCGGAAGAATTTCCCCAAACCGGATCCTATGGCCACCCCATCGAGCTGTCTAGTGGCTCGAACTCTTTGGCAGGGTCTCTGTTTCGAGGTCCTGGTGAATATAAGCAACGGTGGGCACAATATGTGTTTGTCAACACGCCTTCCTACCACAGCACTCCCCAACATCATGCTCCATCACCACATCCTCAAATCGAGGATATAGATATGTAACAGGTGGATCAACCTCAGCCACCACCTGAATCATCATGACAACCACGCCGAAGGCGTGGGGCACGCATGTTGGTGCGTGCTGGTCAAAGGTCGGGTTCGTTACCACCTTTGCCACCTTCTTAACCCATTATCCCCGAGGACCCAAAAATGGGTGGGCCCTCAAACACTTCACACACAGTGGCGGTTCCAACCCCACAACCTCCGACGCCCCAACCGACAGTTCAGCCATCTTCATCGGGTTTTGGTAACCCGATTCCCACCTACCCAGATCTATCTGGATATGGTGCTGATTTCACTGCTCCTTCATACGATCCGTATCTTGAAGCAGCCATGCACAATGCCCTTTATCATTCCCCTTATCCTAGTTACCCACCTTCTTACCCTTCCTATGCGGCTACCGGGTATCCACCAAATGTGTATACACACCCAGGTATGCATCAACCGCAACCACCTCCACCTCAGTCGCAACCCCAACCACATGTACAACTCGAGGCCATTAATGAGGCCTTGATCAAGTAAGGGAAATGCGGCAACAAGTCAAGAAATCAGAGAAGAAAACAACAAAGTTTATCAAGAAACTTTACAAATCCGTGAAGGGGGAGGAAGGATGAGTAGATTTTTGTATTTTTATTTATGTAATTTAAATATCCAAGAAGTCTCTGCGAGGACATTGTTATTTCTGTAAAGTTCCTGCGTGAACTACTCTTGTTATTTCAAGTCCTATGTATTAGGCAATTTTGTAACGATCCTTTTTAGTAAAATTTCCTTATTATTTATTCCATTCAATCAATCATCATGATTTCTTCAAGCTTTATCGATCCGCTATATTATCCCGAAAATCTATTACCAATGACCATGATCAATTAGAAATTGGCAAATGAAAATTTCGGAAGTAACCTTCTGTCTAGCAAAGGTGAACAATGTTCAACTTCCAAATTTATCATTTCTCTATATTAACTCTCAATATGGAGTTACCTTTAAATCCCATGTGACAATTTCTGTCACACTAATCAATTGGGTAAATGACAATGTTCACACCCTATCGCCTAAGTGATCAAGTTAGATCCTGGTTAAAATTATTTAAACACTCAATAGTAGTGTAAAGCCAATGCGCAAAAATACAATAGTGACGCTTGACGCGCTATCTGATAAATTCTGGACTAGGTCCAAACTATATTGCCTATGATGGTCCTTTGAGACCTAGGTATATAAATATATCACATTTGATATCTAAATTCTGTATGATCATAGAACCATATCGTGAAAAAGGGTACACCATAGCAACTAACCCAATTCACCTCAATATTCAGAAATTAAATTGCAACAATGGCGGATACAAATGAAGTCAACAGCAAACGCAATGATGACGACGCCAATGAAAACATTATTGTTAGTAAGAACGACTGGATAGAACTTATTGCCGCAGAAGTCGAAAAAGCTTTCAAGGAAAAGTCCGAACGACAACCGGAGTCGAGTGCTTCTCGCTCCAATCCTGTTTCTAAACCCAAATCTCAGCCCAGCCACTCAAAGCCGAAGAAGAGTGAGGCACACTCTTCAAATGTGAAGAGTGATCTGCAACCTAAAAAGCCGAATGTTGATGGCGATGGATGCTCCTACAAGTACTTCGTGTCTTGTAGACCCTGTGATTTTAACAGGGAAAAAGGGGCAGTGGAATGTTTAAGGTGGTTGGATGAAATGGAAACCGTGGTGGATATCAGCAGCTGCGCTGATAAGAATGTTGTTAAGTACGTATCTCAGTCATTCAATGGTGATGCCCTTATCTGGTGGAAAGCCCTAGTTCAGTCTATGGGCAAGGTTCATCTCTACAACTTAAGTTGGTCCAAGTTTGTAGAATTAGTGAAGGATACCTACTGCCCACCTCATGAGGTGGAGAAAATCGAGTCAGATTTCCTAAATCTGACCATGAAGAACATGGATTGTCGGAAGTTTGTCATCGACTACAATTCTCTTTCAAGGCTAGTGCCTTATCTAGTTACTCCGGAGCCCAAACGCATTGCGCGTTTTATCAATGAGATAGCTCCTGAAATCAGGAGTATGGTTAAAGTGGTGCAGCCTGGCACCTACAAGTCTGCTGTGGAGTTATTCCTCTCTCTCACACATGACTATGTGAGCCAAATGTCAGTTAAGACTGACACTGATGGAAAGAGGAAACGAGAGGATAATAACTCCCAAAGATTCAACAAATAGGGAAAACATGGGTTTAGCAAAGATAATAAAAAATCGAGCGACAAACCCATGTGCAAGACGTGTGGAAAACAACACTATGGGCAGTGTCGCTTGGAACAAAAATCGAAGCAATGCAATATCTGTAAGAAAACAGGGCATCTGTCGCATGAGTGCCGAAACATAAAGGATGCTACCTGTTTTGGATGTGGTGAGAAAGGCCACATCAAGACAAACTGCCCTAAGGCGAATACGGAGGGTAAGGCCAAAACTTCTAAAGCTAAGAAAGCCACTGCTAAGGCCTTTCAAATGAATGCCAAAGAAGCAGTGAAAGATAACAATGTCATAACGGGTACGTTCCCTATCAATGATGCTTTTGCTAGAGTTCTTTTCGATTCGGGCGCCCATAAATCGTTTGTAGATCATAAGTTTAGTGAACTATTAAACTTTCCCATAAGAACTCTCGACATAACCTATGAAGTAGAGCTCGTTGATGGAACTATAGAAACCGCTTCTTCCATTCTTGACGGATGCTTCATATCCATCAAGAATCATTCTATCCCTGTCTCTCTTCTACCTATGAAACTAGCGGGATTCGATGTAGTCTTAGGCATGGATTGGTTATCGCATAACCAAGCTCGCATTGCCTACGATAAGAAACTCATTGAAATCAAATCCCCGTCGGGTAAAGTCCTTACCATTCATGGAGACAAACACTTTGGATTGCCTGATAAAGCAGTTTCGCTTAAGGCATCCAGATGTATGCAGAGAGGTTGTGTCATCTACATGGCACAAGTTACCATCGATGAACCCAAACCAAAGATTGAAGATATACCTATCATTTTTGAATATGTAGATGTGTTCCCAAAAGAATTACATGGCCTACCTCCTGATAGGCAGGTAGAGTTTCGTACATCATACCAACTCAGCTCCCATCGCTAAAGCTCCGTACCGGTTAGCACCCCCGAGATGAAAGAATTGAGAACCCAATTGGACGAACTTTTAGAGAAAGGTTTTATTCAACCTAGTTCATCGCCATGGGGAGCTCCTATCCTATTCGTCAAAAAGAAGGACGGATCAATACGGATGTGCATTGATTACCGTGAACTTAATAAGATAACGATCAAGAACCGTTATCCTTTGCCCAGGATCGACGACTTGTTTGATCAATTGAAAGGTGCAAGCTACTTATCAGAGGTTGATTTAAGATTGGGATATCACCAACTTAAAGTTACCAATAAAGATGTTCCAAAAACTGCTTTCAGAATGAGATATGGACATTATGAGTTCCTAGTGATGCCTTTTGGAGTCACTAATGCACCCGCAACATTCATGGATCTCATGAATAGAGTCTGCAAGCCATACTTAGATAAGTTTGTCATTGTCTTCATAGACGACATACTTATCTATTCTCGTAACCAATCTGATCACGAGAAACATTTAAGGTGCATTCTTGAAGTTCTGCGTCAAGAAAAGCTATACGCAAAATTTTCTAAATGTGAATTCTGGCTACGTGAGGTTCAGTTCCTTGGTCACGTAGTAACTGAACGTGGTATCCAAGTAGATCCAGCAAAGATAGAAGCAATAATGAGTTGGAAAGCACCAAAAACACCTTCCAAGATACGTAGTTTCTTAGGACTGGCTGGCTATTATCGAAGGTTCATTGAGAACTTCTCACGAATAGCCGCTCGACAATTTTAACTCGTAAGGATGCTAAGTTCAACTAGGGTCCAAAGCAACTGGAATCCTTCGAAACTTTAAAGCACAAGTTAAGCAATGCCCCGGTGTTAACTCTGCCAGAAGATATTGAAGAGTTTGTGGTTTACTGTGATGCTTCGCACACTGGTATGGGATGTGTGCTTAAGCAGAGAGGCAAAGTGATTGCTTATGCATCACGACAATTAAAAGTGCACGAGAGAAAATACACAACCCATGATTTGGAACTGGGTGCGATAGTATTTGCACTTAAACTTTGGAGACATTATTTATATGGAACAAAGTGTATCATCTACACTGACCATAAAAGTATCCAACATTTGTTCAATCAAAAGGACTTGAACGTGAGGCAACATGTTGGATGAAAACACTCAACGACTACGATTGTGAGATTCGATATCATCCAGGAAAGGAGAATGTAGTCGCTGATGCGCTTAGTCACAAGGAAAGAGTCAAACCTTTAAGGATCAATGCCAAAAGCATTGAACTAAAGAATAGCTTGAATGAGAAGCTACTAGTTACACAAAAGGAAGCCATGTCAGAGAATAGCGTCGCGAATGAAGGACTAGGTGCAACCATCGATTAGTTAGCATCTGGAAAGGACAAAATGTTTAGGCTTAATAATCGGATCTGGGTTCCGATCTTTGGAGGACTTAGAGATATAATCCTCCAAGAAGCACATGGTTCTAAATATTCGGTTCACCCAGGAAGCAACAAGATGAATCAAGACCTCAAGCCCAGTTATTGGTGGATGGGTATGAATAAAGATATAGCCAATCATGTAGCAAAGTGCTTGACGTGTTCTCAAATTAAGGCAGAACACCAGAAACCATCAGGACTTCTACAACAGCTTGAAATCCCAGTGTGGAAATGGGAAATGGTAACTATGGACTTCATCACTAAGTTACCTAAGCCCAAGCGTGGCAATGACACGATTTGGGTTATCGTGGATAGATTAACCAAATCCGCTCATTTCTTACCAATTAAGGAAACATACGATTCTGATAAGTTGGCTAAGCTTTATGTCGATGAGATTTTATCTTTACACATTCACTTCTGGAAAAGCTTCCAACAATCTCTAGGCACGAGATTAAACTTCAGTACGGCTTACCTTCCGCAGACGGACGCACAAAGTGAACGTACCATTCAACCTTGGAGGACATGCTTCGAGCTTGTATGATCGACTTAGGTGGAAGTTGGGATGATCACTTACCCCTAATCGAATTCTCTTATAATAATAGTTATCACACAAGTATTAAGGCCGCTCCTTTTGAACCTTATACGGAAGAAAATGTAGGACGCCTGTGTGTTGGGCAGAAGTTGGAGAAACCCAACTAATTGGACCCGACATTGTTCTTGAAACCACATAAAAGATTGTACAGAACCGTGATCGACTTAAGGCAACTCGTGATAGACAAAAGAGCTATGCTGACAAAAGGCGTAAACCTTTACAGTTCCAAGTTGGGGACAAGGTTATGTTAAAAGTGTCACCTTGGAAAGGTGTAATGCACTTTGGGAAAAAGGGCAAGTTAAGCCCGAGATACATTGGACCATTTGAAATAATCGAATATGTCGGATCCGTAGCTTATAGGCTTAAGCTACCTGAGAAGCTCAGTGGAATTCATGATGTCTTCCATGTTCAGCAATTTGAAGAAACGCCTCGTGGAGGAGTCGCTAGCAATGCCACATGAAGATATTCATATTGATGAAAACTTACGTTTCCTAGAGAAACCAATTGTGATCAAGGATCGGCAAGTCAAAAAGCTTCAAAGAAAGCATGTGCCAATTGTAAAGGTTAAACGGGATGCCCGTCGAGGTCCCGGATATACTTGGGAGGTCGAGTCCAATATGCGACAGAAGTACCCTTACCTATTTGAATAAATCTCGAGGTCGAGATTTTTATTAAGGGGGTGAAGATGTAACACCTCGAAAATTTCGTCGAATAAAATCCGACACGTGCCCGAAGTTCTTGGTTGCCACATGTAGCCGAGAGGGACGAAAGACGCCGTCATGTTATTTTAATAACCTCTGAACGAGCATCGGAAAAAGTCGGAGGATCAAAGTGGAAAAGTGCCAAAATTTCCCTTTCTGGAAGGTCCTTACGGACCGTAACCATCAATGGTTATGGACCGTAAGGTAACCAAAACATTGTTTCAGTAAGGCGGTTACGGACCGCAAGCCTTTAAGGTTACGGTCCGTAACCAATTCAAATCTGTGGGTGCCAGAGGTCCTTACGGACCGCAAGGCATAACCCTTACGGTCCGTAAGGGACTGCCAGAGGCAGATTGTTGGCAGCTTGTTGCCTTGCCACTTTTTACGCCATTGCCACTCTCCACCTGCTTGATACACGTCCCAAAACACTTGTTTGCATCTTAGAGCAAGCCCCAAAACCTGTCATGATCCCATGCTTGGCCCCCAAGTATAAATAGGTGGTGCATTGCATCACTTGGACTTGCTCACTTCTATTTCATCTCCTCTCATCTTATCTGGATGTTCCTGATCCTTGGGGACTTCCTAATTATTCTTATTTCATGCTAAGGACCTTGTGTAAGTGTTCTTAGCCCTCCTTTTCAGTTTTATTAAGTTTTAAGCCAATGTCAAAGCGTTGACGTAAAAACGCTTTGACTTTGCGCTAAGACCATTATGGTCTAGCCAATGTTCCTAACGAACATGGCTACGTGATTGTAATAAGGTAGGTGATAATCCCTCAAGAGGGCACCTCCTGATTACCACGTTTGCTTGGTCAATTGACGGGTCAAAGTTATGTTAATAAAAAGTCAAACGAGTCAGTTTTGAAATAAGATCATAACTAGTAATGTAGGTGTTATAAAATCCGTTTTGACACACTAATAACTTGGTAATAATTATAAGAACATGTAGGAACATGTTCGGCTCGTCAATTCCAGGTCTAAGGTCGGTTCGCAACCGAAAGTCGGGAAAGTTGACTTTTGCTTTGACTTTCAGTTCTGACCCGATTTAGCAACCTTAGCTTTTGCTCCTAAGTTGCATTATGACCATGTTATTGTATACTATAACCCTCTGGAGTTATAGGACATGGTCATGTAGTAATCCGAGTTTTTATACAAGTATCCATTAAATATGCCTAAAATGCCCTTTTGTCATAAACTAAGGTTTTGACCACTAACAAGCATATAAATGAGTTGTAAACTGAATTATTATATTAATGAACCTATTTTCATAGTAGTAACATGGTTATAAACTATATTTAACTATTTAACGTAATTAACACGTTTAACGTGACCAAATCGCCCTTTTGGCGTTTAAAATGGTTTAAACATAAACTTGACACCAAAACTCAATACCTACTTATGTAATACACTATTAGGATTATTTGGGATGTTCATTCAGATTGCAAACTAAGTTTAACCTATAGTTTGCGTATTCTGTCCTTAAATGACGATATTGCCCTTTCGGCACTTTAAATGGGTTTTAAACATTTTTATGAACCAAAACTTTATACCCACTGATGTAATATATATATATTAACATATTTTGGTCATTTAAAGCTGGTATAACAACAGTTTTACTTAAATACCATTTAAATCGTCATTTAGCGACTTAATCGTCGTTTCAGCGCATAATATGGTTTAAAACCATATTGAGCATCAATGCTTGATACCTACTGATTTCAAAACATATTTTAAATTTATTAACAGTAGGTACATGTCCCAAATTTAGACTCCAAATAAGTTATCGAATTATATGTGAAATAACCAAAATGCCCTTTTGGGACATAGTTTGGTCTTAAACTATAAACCACATATAATTGATATCCTACTGATATAACATCATAAAATAAGTGTTTTTACAGAATGTTATGACACTAACATCAGTTTACATATAAACTCATTTGTTACATTGTAAAATGACCAATTTGCCCTTTTAAGGCATAAATTGTTTTTAAAACTGTAATGGGCAAACATATGGATAACCTACTGTTCTAATAGAATATTTTAAACTTAATGGCATATGGAACTTGAATAGGACTCGCCCGGTTATCCGGTTTCGCTTATATGCGTACGATTAAGCCCACGTGACTAGTTTACGTTACTTAACCGAAACGGGTTTAACCATATCAAAATATTCTCAAATTCCAGAATGTAAAATGGTAACCCATATTATACAAGTCCTTGTACTTGTCGGGTCCAAAATACATTCTTTTTTGGTCATCGCTTAATCTAGCGTTTTCGTACGTTATCGTTATTTTAAGTTAGCCGGTCTAAGTCAATGACTAAATGAAGACCCGCTAGCTAACTAATCGGTTATTAAAACCCACCTTTCCAAACTAGAGACTTCTGGTAGATTGTCGCCAAGCTAGTTTTATTGATTACGGCTGTGCTTTGCTTATTTTCTTATTATTTAAAGATTTTGTAAGCTAGATAAATACTTTAACTTATTTTCCCTACATACGGGCTTGGGATACGGTATACTAATACCGCATGGTTGGATATGGGATCAAAAGACCAATGAGTCGGGAATTCAAATAATCAATTTTAATTCGTATTGCTTAATATTAAACATTTGGGGGTTAAAACGACCGTGTCCTGGATTTCCACGGCTCATTTAATTGCAAATGGCCACGACCTAAACACGGGGTGTAGGCATACACCCGTCAGATGCTAAGTTAAAACATAACCCATTAGGGGTGCACCTATTAAAGGTGTTAAAGTGGCGTGTCGATTAATCATGATCCCGGCATAGTTTTCGGGCTCCAAATGTATTATTGGCATGTAAAACTGATAACATGAAAATTATTTATCCCAAGTTATTTATAAAACTAAGTACCATTGTGTACACTAAATTTTTTCAAAATGAGTCGGTTAAACATATTTACCAATGAAAGCTGACGCGTTTTCAAAAGACTAGTGCAGGTGACAAGTATACGTAATAGGCTGGAAGTACTCGGCGAAGCTGAAGAGGAATTGCAACCCTTTGCTTAGTCTGTCAAGTTTCCTTTTGTAATCACATTTCGATCCTCCTGTGGATCTAGTTACAAGCGTTGTATATTATTTTTGAACTTTGAACATTCAAACGTTTGTAATAGTAATTATCCAGACTTCCGTTGTGTTTTATTGTATTGTTTGGTAATGATGATATCAAGTTACATCACGATATTCCCCAACCGGGCCCACTGGGTTACACGTGGAAATTAGGGGTGTGACACTAGTCTTTCGTTTAAAAAAATACTGTACAATACGCTAAATTAAGCGATGACCGGAATAGAATATTATTTGGACCCAACAAGTATCTAGACTTGTATAATATGGGCATACCAATAATATTCTGGATTTTGATAAAGAAGCGACAAGGTTAAACCCGTTTCGGTTAGATTACATAAACTGGTCACGTATGCTTAACCGTAAGCGCATAAACAAAACTGGGTAACCGAAGGAGTCATATACAAGTTCCATATGCTACTATGTTTAAAATATGTTATTATATCAGTAGGTTTTCAATAAATATGTCCGTTTTGGTTTTAAACTCAAATTATGCCTTATAAGGGCATTTTGGTCATTTTATGACTTATAAAAGAGACTTATATGTAAATTGATGTCAAGGGTCATATTTATTGAGTAAAAACATAACTTTTATGATGTTATATAAGTAGGTTATCAAATATATTGTGTGTGTGTGATGGTTTTAAACCAAACTATGTTTAGTAGGGGCATTTTAGTCATTTCACACATAGATTTGATATCATAATTAGGATTCTGAGTGCGGGACTTGTACCTACTGTAAATTTGTTGAAAATAAGTTCATAAATCAGTAGGTAACAAGTCTTGGCTCATAGTTATGATTTTAAACCATACTATGCGCCGAAAGAGGTTAAAAGTCAATAAATGCCATTTATTTAGATGTTTAAGGTAAACGGAGGTTATCAACTGTTTTATATAACCAAAATAGGTTATTTGTCATATTATATCAGTAGACAAAAGGTTTGGTTACAAAAGCTTGGTTAAAGTCTCTTTATGCGAAAAAGGGTAATTTGGTCCATTATTGGCTTTTAACGAATCTTAGGCCTTTATTCAGTTTATAATCTGAATAAACATTCAATATGTCCTACATATCATATTACATCAGTAGGTATTAAGTTTATGTGTATAGATTTAGTTTAAACCTTCTAAAATGCCGAAAAGGGCATTTTAGTCATTTAAAAGTGTCATTTGCGATTTTTAATCAAAATGCAGCCTATGACCAGAACCATTTCATCAAAATAACTTAATTATCTTTACAAATCAGATTATAACTTGTTTGCATGCTTATAAATATTAAAAACCTTGATTTACACAAAAGGGCATTTTTGTAAAACCTCCTAAGGTTATACTATATGGTAAATAAGTTAAAAGTAATTTACCGTATCCCAAGCCCGTATATGGAAAATAAGTTAAAAGTAATTACCTGAGCTAATATCTTTAAGAAAATAAGATCTCAGCCACAAATCAAAGAAATAGTACATGCACGATCTACTGGAATGCGTTTAGTGTGGAATGATGGTATTATTAACCAAATTAGAATGCTAACGGGTCCTTAGTTAGGTCATGGACTTGAACCAGCTAGTCGTTCATTTAAATAAAATACGGTACAATGCGCTAAATTAAGCGGTGACCGGAATAGAATATTATTTGGACCCAACAAGTATCTAGACTTGTATAATATGGGCATACCAATAATATTCTGGATTTTGATAAAGAAGTGACAAGGTTAAACCCGTTTCGGTTAGATTACGTAAACTAGTCACGTATGCTTAACCGTAAGCGCATAAGCGAAACTGGGTAACCGAAGGAGTCATATACAAGTTTTATATGCTACTATGTTTAAAATGTATTATTGTATCAATAGGTTTTCAATAAATATGCCCGTTTTGGTTTTAAACTCAAATTATGCCTTATAAGGGCGTTTTGGTCATTTTATGACTTATAAAAGAGACTTATATGTAAGTTGATGTCAAGGTCATATTTATTATGCAAAAACATAATTTTATGATGTTATATCAGTAGGTTATCAAATATATATATGTGTGTGTGTGATGGTTTTAAACCAAACTATGTCCCGTAGGGGCATTTTAGTAATTTCACACATAGATTTGATATCATAATTGGGATTCTGAGTGTGGGACTTGTACCTACTGTAAATTTGTTGAAAATAAGTTCATAAATCAGTAGGTAACAAGTCTTGGCTCATAGTTATGATTTTAAACCAATTATGCGCCGAAAGGCGTTAAAAGTCGATAAATGCCATTTATTTATATGTATAAGGTAAACGGAGGTTATGACCTGTTTTATATAACCAAAATATGTTATTTGTCATATTATATCAGTAGACAAAAGGTTTGGTTACAAAAAGCTTGGTTAAAGTCTCTTTATTGCGAAAAAAGGGTAATTTGGTCCATTATTGGCTTTTAACGAATCTTAGGCCTTTATTCAGTTTATAATCTGAATAAACGTCCCAATATGTCCTACATATCATACTACATCAGTAGGTATTAAGTTTATGTGTAGAGATTTTTTTAAAACCTTCTAAAATGCCAAAAAGGGAATTTTAGTCATTTAAAAGTGACATTTGCGATTTTTAATCAAAATGCAGCTTATGACCAGAACCAATGCATCAAAATAACTTAATTATGTTTACAAATCAGATTATAACTTGTTTGCATGCTTATAAATATTAAAAACCTTGATTTACACAAAAAGGGCATTTTTGTAAAAGTTAAGCATAATTAACGGAACTTGTGTATAAACTTAAATTACTAACGAACCATGTAGTATAACCTTAGGAGGTCAACTATAACATGGTCCTAAAATGACTTTTAATCAGTAGCCTAAGTTGCTAAATCAGGTCAGAACTAAAAGTCAAAGCAGAAGTCAAACTTTGTGACTTTCTGTTGCGAACCGACCCTAGACCTAGACTTGACGGGCCAAACATGTTTATACATGTTCTAATTATTATTACCAAGTTATTTAAGTGACAAAACATATTTTATAACACCTAAATAACTGGTTATGCATTTATTTATGAAACTGACCAGTTTAACTTTTATTGACTTTACTTTGACCCGTCAATTGGTCAAGAATTCGTGGTAATTAGGAGGTGCCCTCTTAAGGGATTAACACCTACCTAATTATGACACGTAGTCACGTTCGTAACGAACCATGGCTGGACCGAAATGGTCTAAGCCTAAGGTCAAATCGTTTTTACGTCAACGCTTTGACTTTGGCTTAAAAGCCTAACAAAACAACTAGAACTGAAATGGAGCACTTACAAGTGATCCAGAAGAACTTAGAACTTCAAGGAAATGCTCCAAAATGCTCAGGAGCTTTCCAAGTGAGCTTAGAGGAGATAGAACAGGAGGTGAGCAAGTAAAGTTGCCCTTTTATACTTGAAGAGGAGTCATGAGGGCTTGCCAGGTGGTTGCAGGTGCTCTAGGACGTGAACAATTGTTAAAGGACGTGTAACAAGCAGCATGAAGGTGGCATTGCGCGACAAAGGTGGCATCACATGGTTCTGTCATGTTTCTTATCGCTGGCAGGTCCTTGCGGACCGTATGGGTTTGGCCATGCGGTCGACCTTAGGCGCCCACTGGTTTCAAATGGCTTACGGACCGTAACCAATAGTGGTTGCGGTCCGTAACCGCCCTTCAGAGATGAAAAATTTGGCATTTTTCATACTAGCCCCGCAACTTTTAAATCACTACTTATAGTGATTATCATTTAACGAAATGACGACTTTGGTCCCTCTCATTTATACATGCGTCATACGAGAATTACGAGACACGTGTCGGAATTTTATTGGACGTAAAAACACGTGGTGTTACACTAACGTAGTTTTTTTTTTGTTAAGGTGAAGTGCATTTTTGTCCTTTTGGATGGAACAAGCAAATATGATCAAACATAGTTCATGACCCACCCCTTAAAAACCTAAATTCCCCCACCTACCCACCCCAAAAACAAACATATCCCCCCCCCCTAAAACCTAAAAATCAAACACGAAACCTAAACTCGTCAAAAACCTAACACTAAAAGTTAAACTAAACCCAAAACCTAAACCTAAGGCTAAGTAGTACTACAATTATAACATTGAAAAAAGAACGAAACGTTAAATCTTTTACTTGTGTCGAAAAAATATTCTCAAATTTACTCAAATGAAAGATAAGAAAGTTTATGATCTTATGGTGCAGTTTATAATATAATAATAATAATAATAATATAATAATAATAATAATAATAATAATAATAACATATGAAGAATATAAAAATATTTGAAAATTTATATCTTTTTTTTCAATTTTGTCTCTTCTTCATTAAAAGCTCATTTCCCTTCATTAAGGAGGAGTTTTCAAGTTTTCTTACTAACTATAGGTTTGTAACTGAACCAAATACTTTTGATTTTATAATTATTTTATTACTAATTTTTTTATGAATATAATTACTTTAGAGTATATTTTATTTTTCGCTTATAACTTTTAAAATACGATATCTTATATAAAATTTTGTGTATGTCATTATGATGCACGTATCTTTATCTACGTCTAGATATAAATTTTAATCAGAGTCAAGTTGTCAATAAGAATGTGCAAAGTGATGGAAAACACAAACATAACTCACAATTCAGTTTCTTTTTTATATATGAAGTAATGCCATTTACCATTCTTCTTATTCTATATCCATGATTCGATAAACGTTCAAATCGAACGCGTCAAGTATACATGACTATTTTTATTCTTCACTCTCAAGAATCGAAGTGATACTTTTCAAACAACACATGTACTTATACCGTATTAGTTTTATTGTTTTCTCGACTTGGCAGTATAGAATTCACTTAAAACAAAGTTGTGTTCACAATGTAGTATTTACTTATAAGGTATAGCAAATGCCGATACGATAATGTACCCTCACAAACCGAACATTACCGTCTGAATAACATCGGTACATTTATTCGTTTGTATGGTTTTTGTTCTATGTAAAATACGTATCGATATCCTCTTGGAGATATAACTTTTGTTTTTTTTTATCTCAAACATATCTTAACCATATAAAACACATGTTGGGCATTTGGGTTTTGAATTCTTTCGATCGGTTGCTATAGCGAACGTTGGTATTATAAACAACCAAACAGACAGCACTATTGTTACTTGTCGAAATGATCCTGATCAAATTTAATTTTCATCGCAAAACGCGAATTTTTATATATGTGTAATATATAAAAAGGGTGGGTTTGTAAGATAGTATTGGAAAAAGTGAGCTACTATAAATGTGAAAATCGATTTTACGTTAATATTTATATAAAGTCAAATAGGTAACAAATTAATTTGTTATTACATTTTCAAGGTCAAATAGGTATTAAAGTACATATATTTTGTTATTTTTTTATTGTACACAGAAGAAACTAATTTATCATTTTTTGTAAAGCAAAGGGACATAAAGGTTTATTATTTCCCTTGTATAAAGATCCAAATTTTGATGTATTATAATAAAAATATGATATTTAAGATTTTATTATACAATAGTTAGTAGCAATTGCAAAAATAATACTAATGATATCAACAACAATAATAATATGAAAAACAAAACCCCTTATAAAACAACCAAAGACTAGCGTTGAACCTGTGACTTTCACTGTGGATATATAATACTAGTTCTTGGTATAGTTTACGAAACTAAAAATACTTCCTTTTTAATAAAACTTTGTTTTCGATAAATTTTATATTTGAAAGTTGACCAAAAAATAACATAACTGTGATTTTTATAACTTTTTTCTAATAAAAAGTTAATGAATACAAGTTTTTAAAGAATAAACCAAACTCAATAATTTAAAAAAAATATTATTAAATATAAAAATTAATAACTAATAACTTGTTGTGTTACTAATAAGTTTCGGATATTATAATAATAAATATGATATGATTATCATAGATAGTTAGTGATTGAAAATGATGACTAATGATATAAACGATAATATGATGACTGATGAATAAGATGCTGATGATGATCATGATGGATGATATAATATGATTTGATGATGAGTTTACGAATGATAAATATTTGTTAATGAAAATATGTTGATAAATGTTTATATTGAATGTGACAGAATGACGATACTATGATTTTATAATTTAATAAAGTTAATGATGATCAATTTAAAGATAAACAATCAATGATTTAATATTATTAAATATAAGAATATGATACTAATAACTTGTGTTATAATAGTTTGGATGTATATAATGATATATAATAATGATATAATGATGATGATGATGATGATGATGATGATGATGATGATGATGATGATGATATGATGATGATAATATAATAGATATATATGATATATATAATATGATATAAAAGGGGAATGAAAGTTACTATTTCTTGCTTTTCATTTAAATTAAAAAAAATCATTCTCATCATATTTTCAATTTCATATATATTTTAATATATCTCATCTTTCTAAATCATATATGTTACAAAACTGAAAATTTTATACTCTATAATTTGATTTTATTCTTGTAATATTTTTATAGAAAACAAAAAGGTAGGATTTACCGTGCGTCAAAATAAAATGCAAAGTCATGGTAGGACCAAACGTGTTTTATAACAGAGCTATAACTTTACATATAGATTAGAGAAATACAAGCATATGCAGTGGACTAGTTTCATGTTTCATGGTACAAACCTACTTCAAGGCCACGCTTCATCTTCTTGGCTTGTTTAAACTCTCCATAGAAGTAGGAAACGAATCCCCAAAGCAAACGCCAGAGAAAGTCCTTTTTCAACTTGAAACATCTCATGGAAGAACAAAACCCCTAACGATTCAGTCACGGGGAGAAGTGTAGCGATTATTAGTCCAGACAATAACGACGAGGCGCAAAAAATGAACCCAATTGCTCCCAAGAAGAAGAATTGCCAAAGAAGGGAATTAGCTGAGAGAATGACGTAGTATTCACTTCCCCGAGCTCAAAGTTCCTTGCTTCATGAGGAATTGCCTAAACAAGATGGTAACGGTGTTCAGATGTGCGTTTTTTGAAAAGATTATATATAAAAGATAATTTTTGGACATATTTTTCTTGTTTGAAATTGTAACAATAGTTTACTTTTTTTGAATGGTAGATCAACTGGATTTCCAGCTGACTCCAAAGGGCCAACATATGCTATTTAAACCCCTAACCTCAAGTTCAAATCCATCCCAGAGGTGCTCTCTCATATTTACATATTTTACACTTAGTAGGAATCGAACCTGAGACCTCCTCCAAAGGAAACCACTTAATGGAAAACCCTCTGATCAACTGGGCTATACCATATTGGATTATTACAGAGGTCAAAAAAGGTGATCGAAAAATACAATATTGTTTTTTAGAAAAGAGAGAATTCTTAAATAGAGTAAAAGTTTCTCAAATTAGGTTATCAAAAGCAAAATTGAGAACCTCTTACACACAAAAAAAAAAAAAAAAAACGGGCCCCACAAATACCCTGTTAATTAATTAACCAATGGCATAAGGTAAAATACAGCCTACGTAAGACAAGTGACCTTTAAGGGGTTAAAGCCAGAAAACTACTAAAGTTGAATTCGAACCTCGACCTCTACTAGAGGGACTCAAAACACTTACCATTGCGCCAACCCCTTAGAAGGTTGTTACTTAGACTCATCAGTTTGACTGACCAATCAAGACGACTTATAATTTGATATAAGGTGGGTTTGGTCTACCTTGAAGTCGTGGTTGATCAGCATTCCAATAGTACAAAAGGCAGTCGCAAAGAACGACATAACGATCTGCATCTCCATAACCAAGGAGTAAGTAATGGGTTGTTTAGCTTCCTTGAAAGTTAACTCTATCGACGGTAGAATGAATCCATACAAAGCCGAAGCTCCTAACGTCATGAAAAAACCTTCATAGTACTTGATGTTAGATTCATGATCGGGCCGATCAGTGCTGGAATGAAGTGCAAGAATCACAGCACCAATAGAAAGCAAAACCACAGCATTGATTGTATAAGCAGAAAACTTTTGTTTCACCAAAAGAAACGCAAATCCAGCAGTGAACGCTAACTGGGTGGCTATTATCAAAGCAGATGTCGAAACTGGTAAACGAGACACGCCATAAGCAGCCAGATAATCATCTAAACCGGTCAAAACTCAAGAATAGCACAAGGAATAAAGACAGATGGCTTCAAAGAGATCAGCTTGGTTTCTTGGCTTCCATTTCTTTTTTTTGTACAAAAAAGAACAAATCAGTGGGATGATTAAGAACGGCCAACCCGCTGTTAGCAAAAAGCTTGATATCCATATACGTTTCCCGCCTTTAACAAAGTAAAGACGTTGAACCAACGGGCCACCGCAGTTGCCTATTCCCAACATTATGCAGTTCAAAACAAGTAGGGCCTTCTTCATGGGTTTGCTCATCTTGTCATTGTTTTCTTCTTGTTTGTTGATTGTATCCCCTGTTGCCATCTTCTTAAATCTTGAAATGAATTCATCAATTTAAGGGTTAATTATATCAAAATTCACAAAATTACATGTTTTTTTGTCGTTTAACACAACACGAGCCTGGCATGAATATTTTGGATTGGGGTTTAGTCTAAACCAGTCGGTCAGTTTCGGGTCAAACCCGCGAACGAATTTAAACGAGTTGGATTCGGGTTGACCTATTTAATCCATTTGTTAATTGTGTTCTAATATCATAAAACTAAAATGGTTTAGTTTTATGCTAACAGTTAAAAATAAAGGAGGGATCGAACAGTTAAAAATAAAGGAGGGATCGAAATCAACATTTATAACTTAAATGTAGTGGTTTAACATACATTTGTATTTTTTTTCTATATTGATAAGTAAAATTATGAAGGTCGTGTTCGTGTAAAATCGAGAATATGCATGTTGTGATCTTGGGTTGTGGGTCGAACCTAACATGAGCCCAAATATTGTGTCGATACATTTGTATTTTTTTCTATATTGATAAGTAAAAATATGAAGGTCTCGTGTAAAATCGAGAATATGCATGTTGTGTTCGGGTTCATATGTGTGACACGATATTCGGGCTCATGTTAGGTTCGACCCACAACCCAAGATCACAACAGGATTTACATTCTAACTGTGTAAGAAAAAAAATGTTCTTTTACTGAGGAACGTACAAACAAAACTTATCATTATATTAGGAGCTAAATGCCATTTTAGTCCATGTGGTTCTGGCTATTTTGCCGGTTTAGTCTAACGGTTTCATTTTTCTCATGTGGGTCCAAAAAGGTTTCACTATTGATATTTTAGTACACTGGGTTAATTTTATCCGATTTGTTGTTAACGAGAAGGGCAATTCGGTCATTATATATGGCCAAATTGTCCTTCTAGTTTACAGAATTATATATAAAATGATCGAACTGCCTTTCTCGTTAACAGAAAAAGGATTGAAGTTAACCCAGTGGACTAAATGGCAACGGTGAAACATTTTTGAACCACATGTGAAAAATGAAACATTTAGACTAAACTGTCAAATAACTCAAACCACAAGGATTAAAATGGCATTTAACTCTTATATTAGAAAATATATAGTTTTCTTAAATACAATGACAAAAGGGCAAAGTTATTTATGTTTACAGCGTAATAAAAACCTTAAAAGAATCATCAATTGTACACAAGAACATGTATTCAAATATTTATAGATGCTAATTTATGAACACCATGTGGGATGAGTATGCATAACTGTAAATCAATGGTCAGGATTACATTTGATGATGAAAATACACTAGTGTTTTTTCCGATTTGATGATTTAAATCAATTGTCAGGATTTATTTACTCAGTTCACAATACATTAGGGTTCACTCTAGAAACTCACCCTACCTATATAATTTAAGTTATCATATAAACACATTTAAAAAATAAAGAAATGAGTGAAATATAAACACATTTGAAAAATAAAGAAATGAGTGAAACAGGTTAGTCCGCAAACCTGACGAATTGACTCAACCATGACCTATTTAACTAAACATATTTGCAGGTTTGATGGAAAATTGACCCGAACCCATTTAAGCTAAAACCCTATAAATTCGTGTAGCAACTTTACTTTTAGACTGTAATTTGACAGACTTTTTAACTTTTGAGGGTTGGAAGCTTTGACTTTCTGAGTCAAACTGTAGCTTTTAATCTACTTTCACTGCAAGGTGAGTCAAAATGACACAACACTGTCTATTCACATATAATTTGTCTAAAATATCAAGTCAAAATCAAATGAAATATGGTCAAAATCCAGTCAAAAAGTCAACAATTACACAATTTATCACATACAGAATGAATCCTTATAAGAGATAACAGAGTTCTAGATTATTACCTCTTTGAGGTGCAGAAATCAGACCAGTCCAACAAATTGCAGTTCAATTTGGAAGCAAGAACTCAAAATTTTAGCTGATTTGAGAAATGAAGTAAAGGGACTTGAGGCAGATACGTAGCAAATAAAGTGTGATGTAAAGTGTACACTTGTAACACTTTTGAGTGTGACATGTTGATCATGGGTCCCTCCAATAATGTCGTGACACCTATGGATTCATTCGCAAACATTTCAATTTATATTTATTCTTTTTCATCCAATCATAGGATGTTAGACCGGCGAGGTGTGGGGGTTTGGGTTGGGGGTTTGCACGACAGGGACGGAGGTGGGCTTTATTAGACCACTCTAAAAAAAGTGGGGTGTAGAGGGACGTGGTGTGACGTGGCCAATCTAAAGTAGCCACCAGTCATATTGAACCAGCCAACTCACTCTGCCCCCCCCCCTCGCCCACGCCAAAGGGGCGACGCCCAACCCAACGCCAACCCGAGGTGAAAAAGCTAAAATTGATGGGCAACCCACACCCCCAACCCAAGCCCACACCCCACAATCTTATAATCCCATCTATGTGAACCATTCAATGTGACAACCAAAAACCGAAGTGCATATAGTGATCTAAAAATCATAATTTTGATCACACCCATACCATCTTGAATTCACTACAAATACAAATAAAAATATCAATAATATATATGCGGATATTGAATTATGTTTTTTAAGAGCTTAAACTATACTAAATCCGTATTCGGCGCGGTTTGAACCATTGATCAAAAGGTGAGCAACACCACACTAAGGCTAACCTGTGTGGAATAAAGCCCTTAGGGACTTTCTCACGCCACATCAGCGCCACGTAGGTTCAGATCACAATGACGCCCCCTTAACATCAACGGTGTGGGATAAGCCTCAAATATAGCTACCCCCTTAACTAAAGAAAAAACAAGTAAACGAAACAAAAATATCTAATTGGATGACAAACATGTGGGCCCCCTTTTCTTCCTTTAGGCTTGTGAAACAATTGGCGAAGTTAAGGATAGCGCTCCTTGATGGCAGAACCGGGGCGGTGTAGAGGGTGCCATCATGTCTAGGTGGCATGGGACGCTACCCCACACTGTATAGTCTAACACCTAGCTTCAATAACTTTGTCAATTAAACTTGTTCTCACGCTTGAATAAATTTTAGTTTGGTTTATATCGCCAAATATTAATAAGTTGTCATTTAAAACACGAATTTAATTTATAAATTTACTTTCAGTGTTTGATAAACATCTTGTAAACAAAGGGGGGCCCCAAAACCTCAGCCCTCACGTAATTTATAAGAATATTATCGTAAAAAGTTACATTAATTGGTTGCCTTTCTTTTAAATAAAAGTAACCTACTTGCAAACGTTATCATGGTTGAGTTATAATATTCTTGAGTGGATTGATGATGCATTTCACATCATCAAAATTTAAATAGTGGTTTCAGACACTTAAGTAATTGTTTTTGTTTTACTTTCAATTTAACCAAATAAACCATTTGTTGCCTTTTTACTATTTTTGTGGCTATATATAATATATATATATATTAGCGATGGGTTAAAATAGAAACCACCTTTAGATGCGAGAACCATAGGAAACCATTATCCATCATAAATCTCTCATGTATAAATGGTTGAGATTGAATTGTTTAAGTTTGATTTGTCTTGTAATGCTTTTATTGATTAAAAAAGAATAAATAGTACAAGAAGGGTATTTTGGAAATTTGACTTGTGTACTATTCATGTCAACTTGTCAAACTAACAATCAAACATCATAGACTACTTCACTCTTTATGTCAACATTAATTACGTTTATCTATTAAAAAAAGAATTAATTATAACACATGATTTTTTATACAAAAAATTACACTACATGTATAAAAAGAAAACGTCTTCAATCTCTAATCTTGATCTTCATTTTTGTTCGTTATCCTAATCATTTGAACGTAAAAGCCGTAACACCTACGAAGATCAAAAGAAAAAAATAGCGCGTTTACATTCCACAAACATTTAGAGGAGCTCGGGCCGGCGATCAGGGGCGTAAAAACATTTCTTTTATCGTGTGAAATAAAAAAACACATTTTTAAATATTCGACACCGTCGCGAATTATTTTTTACATTCGACACCGTGCACGAATTTTTTTACATTCCACAACGTACGAGAAACAATTTTTCAAACGTATGTAAAACTAAACATTTACGCGTGCCGTTTTTACATACGTTTGAAAAAATAGACTTACGCATGACGTTTAGATGAGCTCGGACCGATGATCAGGGGCGTACAAAAACATTTTTTTTACATTTGACAACTTACGTAAAAATATTTTTCAAACGTACCTAAAAACAATTTTACGTATTTCGTTTTTACATACGTTTGAAAATAGATTTACACGTGATATTTAGAGGAGCTCGGGTCGGCGATCAGGGCGTAAAAAAACTTTTTTTACGCACGTTGTCAAAACATTATTTATTTATTTTTTACATAGTAGTTTTTTCATACTTAGTTCGTGTAAATGTTTACGAACGTTGTCAAAAAAAAATTTACGCACTATGTCAAAACTTTTTTATGCACATTGTCAAAACTTTTTTTACGCACATTGTCGAATGTTTTTTTTAAGTTATAATGTAAAGTCATCTAACGTTAACGAATGAAATGGGAATTTACAATAAACATATAAGAGAAATATAGCTTACATTTTATAAGGAATGTTATGTCAGGGAAAATAGAGTAAAAAGAAATAGATATTATTTTTGATAATTTTCTATTTTCTAATAAACATATAAGACAAATATAGCTTGCATTTTATAAAGAACATTATATCATAATTAGGGAAAATAGAGAAAATATATTTTCATTTTTGATATTTTGTATTTTCTAAATTACGTAATACTTTTGGTGTTTGAATTTAAAACCTAAGATATTTTTTCTCAATTTTAAATATAAAAAGAATAAAAAAGATGAAATGAGAGAAATATTGTTATCTTATACATATAAATGATGATGTGATGTGTTTTAAAGACAAAAGAGGGGGATGTGACATTGGGAGAAAAAAAGACTAAAATACCCTTTTGAATTAAATTGATTATAGGTGATGTGTTAAAATTTTATTGGATGGGAGGGGTTCTCATGGTTCTCGCAACTGGTAGTGGTTCCTCGTTGAACCGAACCCTATATATATATATATATATGATTCGGTCCAAATGAAAACCACCATGAGTTGCAAGAACCGTGAAAACTTTGTGATCCGGGGCGAGTTGGGGCAAAAATTTTTTGCACAAACGTAGATGAAAATATTATAAATACATCTGTAAAAAAATGTTTTAAAAATTGTCGAGTCGGTAGTTTTGACCACCACAAGTTTTTTTTACGCCAGGCGTAAATTTTAAATTTAAATTTTATGCTAGGCGTAAAAAAACTTACATTAGTCAAAACTACCGACTTGACAATTTTTTTAAATTTTTTTTACAGATGTGTTTATAATATATTCATCTATGTTTGTGCAAAAAATTTTGGCCCAACTCCTCCCGGATTAAAAAGTTCTCGCGGTTCTCGCAATTCGTGGTCCATCCATATATATATATATATACATACATACATACATACATACATACATACATGAAGGGTTAGGTTCATTTGTGAACAACCCCCTTGATAGTGAACAAGTAATCCTATCTCTTGATTATCAATACACAAATGTAAATCAATGGTAATGATTTGACGATGAAGATGAACTAGTGTATGATGAAAATACATCAGTGTATTTTACGATTTGATGATATAAATCAACGGCCAGAATTTGTTCACTCAGTTTATAAATACACTAGTGTTTACTCAAAAACCTCACCTTATACATGAAAGCGAAAGGTAAAATATCATTTTGCATAAACTTCTGATAAAGGAAGGTGGTTCATACTATCAATTGAGGTTAACAGAACATCTGACCCACTTGTCTTTTGGATCAAAATGGTATCAAAATAAAAACCTTAGGGACGCAAATACAAAAATGTTTTATTTTTTAACTAAAGTGGTAAAAGTGATCTAATTTAGGGACAGTTTTAGCATTTTACTCTAAAATAATTATAAAAGGTTGCAAAACATATTTATTATCTAAAATATAGTAAAAGTTACATATATAGCATTCATAATTCAAAAGTTTCTTTAATTTCCATGCATCTTGTTAACTTGTTTTCTGTTAATCATCTAACATCTCAATATTTTCTTTACCAAAGACCATAGTTAATGTTGTTTTGATAGCCGATTTAACCCGTGTAGAAGTTATGCAAAAGCATTAACAAGTCCTTCGTGAATAGTTTGCAACACCTAAAAACAGGTTTGGTACTTAAACAAAGTAATTGGGATGAGTGGTTAAAATACCGTTAGTGGTAAAAGTTAAGCCGATAAACATTAGAATTTAATTAAATAAACCTAATGTTAAATAAAAGATAAATAAGTGCTTTTAGTAAATAAATTTTATTAAAAGTCCGTGTTATCGGAACTTAAAATAAAATGGGTTATAACCTCCCAGAACTTACTAAATTAACTAGGAATGTTTAACCTAGTTAATAAGAGGCAATATTGGTGGAACTAAGTAGGTTGTGGCCTACTTAATAACTAACAAAACATGGAGGACTAAAATTGTACATCCTAGATTTGTAATTATATAAAAAGAAAAGAAATTAAAACACACACATAAAAGTGTGTGTGTGTCTCATGTATAGAGAGAGGGGAAGAAGGCTCCTTCCAAAATCTCAAGAAATGTCATAATTAAAGAAGGATTTATCATGGAATCGATGCATGATCTCAAATTCGTGATCATCTAAGCTTATCAAGCATAAGGTTTGTTGTAAAACTTGATTTCATGAATTTCATGTGAAGAGGAACTTGAAGGTGATAACTTGGAGTTCAATAGTATTGTTAGTTTGGTGAAATTGATGATGTATAGATGTTTATGAACATCATACTTGCTAGAATATGTGAAAGACTTGAACTATTTAGAGATTTAAGTATATACTCATACATTCATACATGTCGTAAAGTGCGTTTTTGTTATATGATGAAATTGGTGTTGTTTTGATGTTAATGATTATTATACTTGCTTGTACGTGTGAGTTACTTGAACACATTAAGACTTTGTTTAGTGTTCATACATGCCATGAAACGAGTTTTTGACATGAAGATGAACTTATGATTAATTGGAAAAAGGATGGATTAGAGTATAATAGTTGAAAGTTCATGTTAGCTTGGTGTTAATAAGTGCATAAACTTGTTGAGTTCAAATAAACATGTTCATTTTGTATGGCAAGGTTTGCTAATATAATAGCCTAAAAATGATGCCTACCTAGTATATGATAAAATGCCTAAATGAGATTTATTAAACTTGTTATTGCATATATATGTCAATTGGCAATTTGACTTTTAATAGTCAAACTGGCCTATAAAAAGGATTGGATAAGAAAAATGTTATAAAGGTCCATAAGAGGGATGGTCATGGTATATAATGACTATTCTAACCAGCTTGTGGATATTGTATTATAGTTTGACTCTTGACAAACTAGGTGGAAACTTGCAAAGGAATGAGTCAAATGGGTCAAAGACGCTAGAAAGCATGATCGGATGCTAGGTAAGTAAAACTTACACCTTCTGTAATAGGATCACCATATATATAAGAAATTTGAAGTAATTTGCAATAAACAATAACTTATTAAAGTCGAGACCCACGGTGTAGACCAAATGGGTCAAAATGGGTAAGATTATGTTAGATCACACTTTGGTGATCAAGTAAAAAGGAGTTTCTGATGTAAACACTTGCTGACGCGAACCAAAATGGGTAGAGCGAGTAAAAATGAATTTTTGGTGTAATAACTTGTTGGCGCGAAACAAAATGGGTCAAGCGAGTAAAAAGGAGTTTGTGGTAAACATTTGCTGACGCGAACCAAAATTCAACATGCGTTTACGTGGAGACGCGAACGAAATTCAATCGGTATTGCTTCGCCTTGGTACGATATGACACCTGAAACAATCAAAATTGAAAACTCAAAAAAGAAAGTCGTAATATGATCAATATCGATATCTACACGTTTTAGGTTCGCTAGGAAAAAAATAACCACTAAACAGTTTCAATGTTCATATATTTATTAATTGTTCAAAAGGAATCTGTTTTTCGTCACGGTAAAGAAAAGAAATGTCAACTATCTTTGATTCAATAGGATGAAACTTTTATCGAATCGTAGATAAAATAAGCATATAGAAACGATATTTTCAAAATATTTAAAAATAAAAAAAATATGTGTAAACTTCAGTATAGCATGTGTAAGTCTATGAAGGGGAAAGAAAACAAAGGTACCCCTGTGTGACACATGTTACATAAGGCTGTTACATATGAAACAATTCTCACCCCACGGTTGGTGTTATGTATAACATGTCTAGCTTCGCAAAATATAGTGTAAAAAGTGAATGTTACACATGCTACAAGTTCATAATAACATGTGTAAGTGTGGGAAAGGAGAAGTAAACACATGGATTGAAGTGTTATGCATGTTACTTTGGACTTGTAACATGTTAACTCTAGTGAAAATAACATGTGTAAACACTTACTAATGATTGTTTAAACTTTAGAGAACACATGTATCCCTGTGTTATACATGTTACAAACTTAAGTATAACATATGCAAGTCTATGAAGGGAAAGAAAACAAATTATCCTTGTGTTACACATGTTACATAAGGGTGTTACATGTGAAACAGTTCTCACCCCACTGTTGGTGCTATGTATAACGTGTCCGGCATGGAAATATATAATGTAAAAGTGAGCGTTACACAATGTACAAGTCCGGCATGGAAAAATATAGTGTAAAAGTGAGCGTTAACACCTGGGGGCTGTGAGGAAAACATAGAAAATAACATTACAAAAACCTGAACGAAACAAATATCTAACCTCCGGAAACAAACAAACAAAAAAAACTGATTTCTATAAAATGGATCATATGCATGAAAAAGGTTAAAAATCAAAAAATTATAATTAAAACAACATCATCCTCATGAAAGATTACAAGAACTTTAAATAAGACATAGTCAAAAGTACAAGGGGTAAAAAAAGTGAAAGAGGAACATGAACACTGAACACTATACGTGAACACACATTGGATGCCTCCAATAAACATGGATACGATTAAAATACTAGGAAAAAAAGACATGGACACAACTATGAAAAATGTAGAAACATAGTGAAGAGGAACATGAATACTTATCAATATGCTCGAACATCACATGGGATGCCCCCATCAAACATGGATACGCGTAAAAGACTAGAAAAAAAGACATGGAGACAACTATGAAGAAATGTGGAATCAAACGACCCAACAAACATGGTCCTGCTTTGAAACGATTCAACGGAGTAAGAAACGATGAACCATATGAAGGCGAATACTCTTCATGGTCTACAAACAAAGAAATTTAAACAACATACCATCATAAACAAGAAAAGAGACAGAAGAACAACGAAGAAATATATAAACATAAAAAAGAAGAATAAAAACCTGCTGCTGAGTGGTAATCATTCAACGGAGTATTGAGAGAGTAACCACACATTGGAGAAAACTCTACAAGATCCTTCACAAAATCGTGAGGATTGTCCATTTTCGCATGAGAGAAAGTATAAAAGTGATGAGAGAAGGTGAAAGACAAAAATTAGAAAGAAGGTGGGTTGATCAGAGAAGTACATAAATCTGAAAAGGTTGGTGTAAAGTACGATGGGGACATGTGGGTAAAATGACAACACTACCCTTGGAGACATGGAGGAAGTTAGTGGACGTGGCTCATTGCCAATCACATGTAGTGGTTTTCTAAGTTTTCTCAATAAGTTGCGGTTTTCTCAATTAGGGTAAAATGAAACTCCTACGAGTTGTGAAAACTTAGAGAACTCGGCTTTACGAAATGATTTTTCAAAATTTTTTTTATCAAAAATCCTAAAAAAAACAAAATTTTCAAAAAAAAAAGATAGTTGTTTTTTATTTACTCCACCTGTAAAAAACGCTTACAGTTGCTGTAAATGCTAATGATTTAAGCAGTGTTTTACAACAGTTGTTAAAAAACCGAAACCCCCACTTCAATTATATTACAGCTGCGTTTCTAACATTTTAATATAGGGGTGTGTAAAAAATGAGGGCAAAACTCGTACAGGAATGCAAAGTTCTCCAAGTGTAGAAATTTTCTCTTGATCCTAATCTTATATATAATAATACATAATACTCAAATAAAATTTAAATTTGTTGTTTCCAAACATGTTTACGTGGATAATGGATGTCAATAAGGTGATATCTAAACGTGGAAGAGACATCCAAGTAGAAAACTCATTTAAATATTAAACGGATGGGGCCACCTTTATAGTTGAACTCACCAGCAATTTCAACTTTAAAGGGATTGGTCACATTTCTAGTTTAACCCACCAATTCAATAATATTATGTTACATCATCATCCAATACCAAATAAATAAATAGACATTGAAACTTGTGCCACATCACATCTCGTAAATCCATCTAGCACGGGTTCATCGAAGTTGATCCCACTATCATGTGAGCGTCTCACAACACTTGTGATGGTGTTACTATGGAACCCATGAAGCAAACCCAAATATTAAAAGTTAAATTGGGCCTAATTTGAAGATATTGATCTTAGTTATATGTCAATGCACAAATCGGGTATTAGGCATTACCTGGAACCGGGGAGGAATTGGGTAAGGCCCATTTAGGTATAACTGGACTCGGGTAATCAAAAGAACCGGGTAGGAACTGGACCCGGTGTCACACCCCGATTTTCGATGTTGCAGAAGCGTCACGAGGTGTGTCCAGAGCGGCAATCCTTGTATTCAACCAAGTAAATAATTTAAGCAAAACAAGATAAGATGTTCATCCATACATAGTATTTAAACAAAGTTTACATCCAAACGTTTATTCAAAAACATACGACAATTAAACAACATTGTTTATGACACAAGTTTACAAACATAAAACTAAACATTGGATGACATCAAACGACTTGACTTCAAAACCCACGAACATGATTGTCCACAAAAGTTGTCCACTAGTTACCTGTAATACATGTTAGTTTTGAAAAAGTCAACAAAGTTTGGTGAAGTCATATTATTAGTTTTTGTGTCAAATGATTTTTTAATAAAAACATTTGAATTAATAAATTTTGTTTTTATATAGCATATGAAACTTGTAAGATCATTAGTATTTAGCTAAGACACTAATCTGTATGCCAGAATAGGAGGCAACCAAACCTTAACGATATTTTGTGTCTTAGACACTTTGTTTTAGACACAAAAGCACTCTGATACGATCTGTTTTTATTGTCGTTCAGAGTGGGGCTCGTCACACCCAATAGATCTATCCCAATGTTCCTCGGTACTTGTTTATACATTAATGGCTCCTTCGTAAAATCCTTATTCGCATATGATCGAAATATTTTCACTTTTCTAGCTATATTTATTTGAACATGTACACATCCCCAAGCGTTAAAACTATAAAAACGTTAAATAAAAGGGGAAACATGAACTCACTGATTTGCGTTCCTAGCAAATCTCTATTCGATTTCTGATTCTTCGTTTGTTTCTCGACCTACAAGTGTTCTAATTTCATTACACTTTTATGTTTGTTTTCGTACAAGTATCTCATCTTGAATTTCGTTATTAATTTTTATTCGTTTGTTTTCTTTGTTTATTTATATATATCTTTCATATATATATTTTATGTTATTTATGTTTGAATGGGTCTAGCCCATGTGTTAGGTGTGAAAATCCAATTTAAAAGTTTAATATGTGTGGGCCTAGCCTAAATCGTTTAACATGTGTGGGCCTAACCCAAATCATTTAATATGTGTGGGCCTAACCCAAAAGAATTTATTCAAAGTGGGTCAAGCTCAATTGGTTTGTAAAAATGGGCCTAGCCCAAGTTAGTTATGTAAGAGTGGGCCTAGTCCAAAAATAGTTTATGAAAGTAGACTTAGCCCAATATAATTTTATAAAGTGGGTTTAGCCCAAAACAAATTATAAAATATGATCTAGCCCATGTTGATATATAAAAGTGGGCTCTAGCCCAATTTAGTTTATAAAAGTGGGTTCTAGCCCAATTTATTTTCTAAAGTGGGCTAATCCATATGGATAACTAGTTTGGGCTTATCCATGTTTTAAATGTACTAGCATTTAATAACTTATAAAAAAATATTTTAGTTTATAAAAGCTACTAAATATTATATACAAGTTATTTTTACAAAGTCCAATATAAACGTCTTTTTGTGTGTGTATTTGTCCGAGTTGTCCGCGTCGTCCGTCTAGTTTATGTCGTTTGTTTCCTCCGTGCTATATATTTTATTTTGTCCGATAAGTCCAAGTAGTCCAAATTGTCCGATTTGTTTGTTTATGTCCAAGGATAGACATTTATATTTCATATATTTCGTTTTTTAAGTACTTTGCATATTTCTTGTATTTTTGTGTAGTTGTATATCTTTGTATTTGTTCCTAATAGATCTAAATACATAACATACACAACATACATGATACTTGTGCGTTTAAATATATATATATATATATATATTATATATTATATAATATATATATATATATATTTGTCTAAAATATATATATTTATTTCATTATATTAGTTTAATAAAATCTCATGAACTTTAATTCCAACTTTTTGCACCCAAAATTGTTTAATCATTATCCAAAAATCCCAAATCATTTTTAGTCATCAAATTTCTTAGTAGTCCAAATTGTCGGATTTGTTTGTTTATGTCCAAGGATAGACATTTATATTTCATATATTTCGTTTTTTAAGTACTTTGCATATTTCTTGTATTTTTGTGTAGTTGTATATCTTTGTATTTGTTCCTAATAGATCTAAATACATAATATACACAACATACATGATACTTGATGCGTTTAAATATATATATATAATATATATTATATTATATATATATATATATATATATATATATATATTTTATATATTTTAAATATATAATTTATTCATTATTAGTTTAATAAAATCTCATGAACTTTAATTCCAACTTTTTGCACCCAAAATTGTTTAATCTTTATCCAAAAATCCCAAATCATTTTTAGTCATCAAATTTCTTAGTTTTAAACATATTTTGATCATGATAATTTTTAGAAAAAATTTGCCATAGTTTAGTATGGACTTTCTCATGTTTTATTAAACATGTTTTTAATCACTTTACAAATCAAATCATCATCAAGTATCAATAACTAACTTATATTGCTAACAAAAATGTCATGAACTTGTTATAGCTTTAACTTACCCAAAATGGAAACTTTATTTATGTTTTTCACCAAAAATTCTTAGATAATTATTTTATATAAAACTCCATATTTTAGGTGATGCATGAACTCATTTTTAGCATGAACATATGTTCATATCACATTCAAAAACAAGTATATTTTCATGAACTTTCTAAAAACAGAAACTTTATTACTTCACTTTAACAAAACTTCTAGTTCATGGGTTTTAAATAATAATCTATATTTTGTATAATACATATGACTATTTTAAATACCAAAATCGTGTTCATAACATTTTTGCTAGTGAATCTTGCTAGATCTAAACATGCATGTGTTTAGATCTAAACATGCATGTGTTTAGATCATAATTTTATACATGAAGATGCAAGATTCAAGTTTACTAACAAAATACTATTTCAAGTTCATCAAGAAAAATCAAGAAATTCGTATGATCATGTTATGGATTTTAGTTTTATTAGGGTTTTTCAAGTGGGTTTTTAAGTATTTGGAAGATGAACTTGTACATTAGTGTTTAATCAAAATAATAAGAATGTAGGTACTAGTTGTGAAGCTTACAAGTTTGCTAGTGAATCAAGATGAAGATACGAAGAAAATAAGAAGATCCAAGAGCTCCAAATGCCACCAAAGTGCTTCAAATGTAGTTCCAAGTTTCACTAGTGCTTTGATTCATCCATGCATGCTTGTATTATTTGTGTTTGATTTTTAAAAAGATGAAGATGGAGATGGTGATGTTTGGCCGATTCTCTAGAGAGACAGAGAGTAGGAAGTTGTGTAGCTTTTGAGTTTGTTGGAAATGAGAGAAGGATGGAGTGTTTAGTTTAATTGTTATGATTTCTTTTGATCTCCCCAACACTAATCATTCATGTAATACTTCCAACACAACATCTAGGAAATAGGTGGACCGTGGACATGGATGGAGGTGGTGGTTTTATTATTATTTTTTTTAAAACTTGAATTTTATATAAACTTTTATGAACTTTGGTAATTTATATAAAATTTTCTATACAGAATTGACTAAATTTTATAAAGTACCGTGACACTAGGCCAACTAACCCATAAAAATTGTCGGTTTGTTGTTCGGTTGAAAAAAGTTGGTTCAGGTCTTGTACCGGGTTAAATACTAATACCGTGTTTTAGTTATATAAATTTATAACTAAAATAGTTTTTTTACATGTTTTATTGTCCTCATTATTAATCCAACCTTCCGGAATAAAAATTTTACTATTTCTGACACAGTTTCGGTACCGGCTTTATTGTCAGGCAGTTTACTGAACTAGCTGTGTAGCCTAACACAATAAGATTTAGGTGCGGGTTTTGTGTCGTTTTTATTACCCCTTATATTATTTATAATAAATAATATTTACTTTTGGGTTTTTGGACAATTACTGTTTTGTTCTACTGTTTTGTATACTTCCGCAGGATTGTTGCGTTAATCTGCGGATCGGACATTTAATGTTTAATTAATATTTTTCTGTAAAGTATTGTTTGTACATTATTTCCGACTAATGTTTTTACGTAACATTTGTTCTGACATATTTTTACGTCTCGTTTTTGTCATGTCAGACTGTACCGCGACCGGTACTGACAGGTATCGTATGTTCGCATTTCTATTGTCATTCTAGGATATAGTTTCTAGTTGTGATGAATTTTCTATCATAATGAGCTATGATTTTTAAAAATTCATAGACTTTTAAGATTTAATCAAATAAAATCAAATCGAAATGCGAAAATATTCATTTAATATTTATTAAGGTTGTACGAAATTACCGGTATTTGGCCGTTTGTCACACCCAGGTTCGGGAAGTAAAATTGATACCCAATATACCCAGATATGGTATGGTCCGGACCGGTTCTACCAAAAACCGGGTACAGCCGGTTCTTCTTTAAAAACATGTTTTTAAGTGTTGAACCCGAATTGTTTAACTTTTATCTGTTTATATAAAGAAAACATAACACCAATAAAACTAAAAAAATCATTATATATTCATTGTTAATATTTCACCAATACACTATGTTTTAATAAAACTTTATTTTCTACGAAACTTGGTAGAATCGTCAATCATCCCCACCAAATCTCAATTGCACCAGATATCCTTGCTTCGATTATGTGGAGGGATCCAACAACGAACGGGGCACATAAAGAGCTGACACCAATGGATGATGTTGATTCGCTGCCATATCGAGTGCTTAAGAAATGAAGAAAGTGAAGCTTGAAAGTGTGAAACGTGAATAAACAAAGAATTTTTTTTGCGTTTTTTTTTATTTCGTTTTAAGTGTATTTGAGTTGGGTAATCAACCAATAAAACCTAAAACCATTTACACTTGATTTTTGGGGGTCAAAACCGGTTCTAACTATTGTTAATTGTAATTTGATATAATCTCAACTGTGGGATTGTGATCATATACATATGGTGATTTTTATTACTAACGGTCAATGGATTAAAATTTGTAATAATGGTCAAATAAAATTCAAATTCGCTGTATATACTCCAAACATGTTTACGTAAAGTTTGAACATATGAAACCAACTAATAAGAAGATGCATCTCATTTGAACTCACTCCAACCCATTTCAACCTCAAAGGGAGAGGGTTTCTGGATTTCTTGGTGTTGCATGTTTTGGATGTACTTTGCTGGATCATTTGGTTTATTGGTTCTAAGATAATGGGATCAGGTGTGGGTGTAGCACAAGAATACTTGGCCGAGTGAGAGATGTTGGTTTTATACTCAATTCGACACCAGGATTAAATATGTTTTTGTGCGGCTCAATTTGGATAGTTTATATGAAGAAATATGGGGTAGTCTGGCTACTAGTATCAATGATTTTGTCTCAAGGATTGAAGCTTGGGATCTTGCAGATGCTCTGAAGAATCCTATTCAGCTTATCGAATATAAATTTAGGGTGAAGAGTTCGCTACAAAGTCCATTTTTCCTACAAAGTGTAAAAAGTCATAAAACATCATGATGTCAACCATAAAACACACTCAAAATCCACAAATGAGTTGTTTAGTTTTACTTTCTAGTAGGGTTTATGCGTTTTGTTTCTCTGCTTGCTTTAGGTTGGCAATCTTTGTATAGATTTCACTTTTGTTTACCTTAGGTCGTTTTTGGCCACAAGTTTAGATTAATGGCTATAGGCAGAAGTCAATATGCTCCCATTTTGTTAGGCCTTAGCTAATTTGTGCTTTTGGGGTTGGGGCTTCCCTTTGGGGTATGTTTCGGGAGATCTAATACCCTTAGGTGGTATTCTTTTTATTTTTTAACAATAAAATTTAGTGGGGAGTCGTCCCCTCTAACTAGAAAAAAAACCCTTCATGTTTAACCCACTCCTCATTTCAACCCACCATCCAGTAATATTATAGCACATCACCATTCAATACCAAATTAAGTGTATAGAACATTGTAACTTGTGCCACATCACATCTCATACATCCATCGAGCATAGGTTCATGAACATTGAATTGATCCCCTATCCCATCTCACGGGAGCTGTGGCGGTGTTCCCACGAAATCAATGAAGCAAACCCATGAGGCACCCTTCATACCCTAATATTAATAGTTAAAATGGGCCTAATTTGAAGATATTGATCTTAGAACCAAGTAATGTAACTATGTCCTTTAAAGCATACTTACAAGAATTGGTTGGTTGTAGTTAAAGGTGCTCAACTTACGTCGGACAAGAAAAAGAATTTGGAATCTATTCTAAGCCGACATGATAGATGTGTTGAAATTAATAATTTAGGCTAAATGTTGTTTATTGTGTAATTTGGTATAATCTCAATTGTGGGATTGTGATCATATTATACATATGGTGATTTAACACTTGCAAGTGTGACGAAAGCTTAGAGAATTAGATTCTGATCTATAACGACATTGTGAATGTATTTCACACATTTGGTCTTGAATACAAAGATTTTTACAAGATTAACCACAAGAAATAAGATTCTCACAAAGATGTGTTTGTGGACCTGATTCACACCATGAAATCGTTAACATATTCGTCAAATTTCAAAACATTTTGTTTTGAATACAAAGATCTTTACAAGATTAACCACAAGAAATAAGAGTCTCACAAAGATGTGTTTGTGGACCTGATTCACACCATGAAATCATTAACATATTCGTCGAATTTCAAAACATTTTGTCTTGAATACAAAGATCTTTACAAGATTAACCACAAGAAATAAGAGTCTCACAAAGATGTGTTTGTGGACTTGATTCACACCATGAAATCGTTAACATATTCGTCGAATTTCAAAACATTTTGTCTTGAATACAAAGATCTTTATAAGATTAACCACAAGAAATAAGATTCCACAAAGATGTGTTTGTGAACCTGATTCACACCATGAAATCGTTAACATATTCGTCAAATTTCAAAACATTTTGTTTTGAATACAAAGATCTTTACAAGATTAACCACAAGAAATAAGAGTCTCACAAAGATGTGTTTGTGGACCTGATTCACACCATGAAATCATTAACATATTCGTCGAATTTCAAAACATTTTGTCTTGAATACAAAGATCTTTACAAGATTAACCACAAGAAATAAGAGTCTCACAAAGATGTGTTTGTGGACTTGATTCACACCATGAAATCGTTAACATATTCGTCGAATTTCAAAACATTTTGTCTTGAATACAAAGATCTTTATAAGATTAACCACAAGAAATAAGATTCCCACAAAGATGTGTTTGTGAACCTGATTCACACCATGCAGTCGTTAACATATTCGTCGAATTTAAATTGTGGACAGGAACCACATTAACATATTCTAGCTATTAAGTGTGTGGTTACATAAGATTGATCAAAGCAATTGATTGTGACTAGTGAAGTGTTTGAAACTCATTGTGAAATTCACATTTATAACCACACAAACACGGAACGATAAAAAGTATAGAGCTGAATCAGCGCTTTGCTTTGGACTTACAGGTTCTCAACATGCAAAACCCTCGTCGAAGGATTACCCTCCAACAATCACCATCACCATCACCATAGGAAGACGACCATCGTCTTCGTCCAATATAGACCATGAATGTACCCACTAACAACCATACAACTTCAATCAAAACAATAGTGTGTTGTTCTTTAATATGAGCTAGAAAATTCCTAATTATTATAAAACTAGTAGCATTTAAATAACAAAAAAAAAAAACAGCTGAAAAATAATTACCTCAAAATAACTAATAATCCCTCATACAACACCACCAGAACCTATATGCAATTAAACTCTTCTTGTGATGTCCCACTACACAAATCTCAACTCCAAAACAACCTAATAAATTTTTCAAAACCACCCCTTTCACTTTCCCGAATCATCATTTCTACCCTCTTCATCATTCTCCCCAATTCTCAACCCAGAACTCCCGCTAGCTTCCCCTTGATCACCACCCCTAACCCCCTCACCACCATCCCCCAAACCACCATCACTCTCCTCTAACGACGTCGTATCGACCGTATTATTGTTAATACTATCATCATTAACAATCACGGCACGACACAACGGGCAATTTGTGTGTGATCTAAGCCATGTATCAATACACTTCACATGAAACGCATGTTTACAATTAGGCAACAATCTTAACGTATCATCTTCTTCAAATTCAGTCAAACAAACAGTACAATCAGTCCCCTCAACAACTCTTACACCGTCGACTTTACTAAACTTCACAACGGCTAAACCGTTGATCACGGACTGTTGAAGACCCGTGGTCCTGATGTACCATATCGGATGATCAACAACATTAGATTCTTCATTTTCCACCAACTCTGGCTGCGGGATCGTACGGTGGGGCCTTGATCGGCGCCACACAGTGTAAAACTTATAAAGGGTGTAGATAAACGTGGCGATGAGGAACAAGAAGGAGATTTTTAAGGGGAGGGAGAACGGTTGGTGGTGGTGATCGGGTGGCGTTAAGGTGGCGTACGGGGTGGTGGTTGGCGATGGTGTAGGGGAATATTCGGGGTGGCAGAAGGTGGGGCAGATGGATGAGCAATTGGGGGAGCAGATGCGGGTCGGGTTGTATAATGGGTCGCATTGAAGCGGGCAAACCGAAAATTCGATGGTGTATGGGGTGTGGATCGGAGATGGTGTAGGGGAATATTGGGTTAGTTTCCGGTGCCGGCTGGGTGCCGCCATGGGTGTGTGAGAATATTATTGTAAAGTCAATGTGTGTGAATTTGGTGGTGTCAGGTGTGTAATGGAAGAGATGGAATTAGCCTTTTGTTTTCATAATTTTGCACGAGAATCTCCGCAGAGTCATCATTATTATCATCAATTTTTTTAATTATTATTTTATTTATTATTAAAATAGCAGGTCGACATCGATAAAAGTTTTTTTTTTCAGTCTTTTTTATACAAACTAAATATGCACGCATGCTTAATTTTTTTACTTTGACATTTCAGAATAAGCTTTTTTGAAAACTTGTATTGAAAATATAATATTTCTCCTATCATCCGATATTAGTGAGTGCTAATACTTTACCAATTCCATGACGAAATGAACTGATTCTGACAATAATATAAGTATAATTATATTGTCCGGTGTCACATATCTTTTTGGGCATATTCCAAAATTTTTATGGTTTTTTGATGGATGTAAAACAGGAATTGAATGGAAATCATGATTTTTTTCACACTAGCTAGGTCACCCACAATAAAGAAGTGAGCATACTAAATGAGAAGACTAATGCTACAATGATTGATATTCTTAAAATTAATAAACTTAATCAGTATGATGAATCTTGATTAGGACCAAATTCAAATGCAAACAGTGATAGTTATTGCTCATTCAACTATGAGGTTCTATAAAACACACATTGTTTGTAATGTACCTTTCCAACAAAACAATATGAATGAACACAACGATTCTAACAACCATTACATCTTGTTTTTGGATCCAGGCGAGACTCAATGGGTTTGTGTCCAATGCAAGGATCTTTGAATGCGGTATGCACCATGGATGGGTAAGCGGAAGGTCAATCATTGAGGTAATTCCTTGTTGATTTTAAGAACATTAAACATTGTTGCAAGTTGCAACTGTCTTCTCATACTGGTGTTCATAGCCATATTTGATTTTGATTATGCTTTTGTATTTAAACAATGAGAACAGTCATTCAAAGTAAAACCAAACGGTCATTCATTTACGTATAACTCATCAACAATTAAGGATTAGGGGAGTAGAAAAATTTGGTCCAAAACAGCCAGGTAACCAAAACTCCAAACGATTGTCCTAAGAACATTCCACCTACATGTATACAAATGGAATGTTTCACAAAATGCATTCCAGGTTAAAACAAAACGACTGTCTACTCTCCAAATATAATGTTTTTATTGGACGATCAACTAAGTGTATACATAACAAACGTCTTACGTCCTAAGCTGTAAACGAACGTCTAAACATCTTTTTAGGTTTTCTTTAATATACATTTTAAAAACTTTGTTTTTTCATAATACCATACATCTTTAGACTTTTTATGTTGCCTAATGTGTATCTAAAGCTTTCAAAGTTAGTTTTTTAGGATACAAATGTGAGATACTTCAAGTTTGCACATTTTGAGAAAACTCAAATGGATTAGACACTTCTTCAAGATTCTACAAATGCACCACATTCCACCATTCCCCGATCTTCCAACCTCAAATCCTCCAAACAAGCTATTGTAAAGCCCCCAAACCAGACACTTTATAGCTAGACATCATACCATAGTTTAATAAGTTCTCAAAGTAACACAACGACAAAGTTAACTAAAAGCAACGACATGTCAGCCAACGACCAGTTTAAATAAAAACATCCAGGTAAATACGAATCGCTCCACTGATCACGAGAAGCTTCACGTGTACGCCAAGAGCTCCCCATCACCTGAACACTAACCTTCACTCAATCTAACATGCATGCAAAGGGCTACGCTTAGTAGTGAGGTCTAACAATTGAGTTTAAAACAACAAAGTAACATCAAAATTCTTTATTGTTAACCGAATCACATGTTACATAATTTCTCAAAACCATCTTAATTGCCCACACAACCTCAATAGGGTATTCATCGACTCAAAGGCTTGTCACCCAAACTGATCCATATCCATAACTTTACAACCCGTTACATATTGTTGATTCTTCCCAATTTAACACGTACGCTGCTACCGATGACTATCTATCTAGACCCGGCTAACTATTGCATACGACATAAGAAAATTCATGATAATTATCTAACACAACTTGCGTACATTATACTCACATACGTTATTACCAATGACTACCTGTCTAGAAAGGAGTCACTTCTCCATACGACATAAGAAAACTCATAATAGTCATCTAACAAGTTGCATACATTATACCCACACTTCTATCTGAAACAACCACGTAAGGCACAAAAAGTGGAAAGCAAGCATACAACCCATTACATGCCAAGACGTGATCTAGACTCATCCTCATCAAAGACAACGGCTGCCTACATCATTAGACTCGTCACTACCATTTGGTAATGGTTGCATACATCCTTAGACTCATTGTCACCTCAATGCAACAAGTGCCTACATATTTAGACTCATTATCAGCTCAACACAATGCTTCACGTCACACACAAATTTCTAGACACTTGCCACGACCAAGAGCTCCCACGACATCAGATGCATATAGGATGCTACACGTCACACACAAACATCTAGACACATACAATGGCCTAGAGCTCCCACAACATACGGGATGTACACATTACACATAAACATCTAGACACGTGTTGATGCACTATGTCTGTTGCCTACGTCTACGAGTCATGTCGAGTCTGTAACTGGAAGTCCCGTACGGAGGTAATGTTAGTTCGTACGATGGAACACTCTTAGTCCGCACGGAGGTGAACATAGTATAAATAGATGTGTGGTCTTTGAGTTTGGATATTTTTTTTGCAGATCAGATGGGGAAGCTCTGTCTGAGTGTTTTCAGTATCTTGTAAACATTGAAACAGTTAGTGACAACAGAAAATTAATTAATCTTGTTATTGTCACCTAAATTAGAACGGATTCCACATGTTATGGACTAGGTTACAGATATTGACCTGAGCATTCGAATCCTAAAACAGACCTACAAGTGGTATCAGAGTAGGAGGCTCAATATCTAAGAGAAGCAACAAGATTCAGCAATCGAAGACTTCTATGTTATTTCTTTTATTTTTATCATTTTCTCACAGAATTAACAGTCGAAGTGGACTGAATTTTTCAAGTATTAACTAAAATGCGTTTTTAACAAACCCCTGTAAAATCAGACCAAAATTCAATCAGAATCATGATCAAAAGGGCAAAAAATGTGAAATTTTGAAATTTCATCTTCGCACGAAGTAACTAAGTTCGTTCGAACTAATACCTTTCTACGAACATAACATTTCAAAATCAAAACCATACCTTCGTACGAAGATAGATTTCAAAAGTTTGTGTTTGTTACCTTCGCATGGACATAACCCAGATTTGTTTGTTTTCTTGTCTTAGTCCGCACGAGGGCACCTCCGTACGAAGATTCCTTCACACATAAGCTTACTTTCGTACCAAACCATCTTCGCACAAAATTTTTGACAAAATGGAGAACGAATTCTACAATGCTTTTGTTACAACCCCCATGTTGGTCGCTCAAAATTTTAATCAACGAAATGGGAACGATGACGAAGCCACCAAAACTCATGAACACGGAAGATTGTAATGGTTGGAATGAATGGTTTGAAGACTGGTTTCAGACGAGTTATTTAGAATGCTGGTATTCAATCGAAGAAAAATATACTGCTCCCATAGGAGAGAATGGACTAGAGAAAAGTCTAACTCAGTTCAATACAGCAGAAAAAGAAAAATTTGTAAGAGAAAAGAAGATGTTAAGCATTCTGCAACAAGCGATAAAAGAAGACATTTTCACGCTACTCCAACACCAAGGAGATTCACAATCGATTTGGAATGCGTTGAAAGTAAAATTCCAAGGTAATTTGTCAACGATCAAAAGTAAGAAGGCTTTAATCAAAAAAGAATTTGACATATTCATAGCTTTGAAAGGAGAAACAATGAAACAAATTGTTGAAATATACTGTCATTTGGTTGTGGAGATGAAGCGTTTAGGTATACATAAGGAAAATGAAGAGTGGGTGGACAAGTTAGCCGACACATTGCCACATGGTGAATGGTCGACTTATTTAATGATTCTGAAGAATAGCTAGCGTATAGTAGTCTAAATCTGGGAAAGTTTATCGAAAAGATTTAAGGGCATGAGCTAGAACTACGCAAGATGGCTAAAATGAAGAGTGCATATATCCAACAAGATGTGGATCTTTACTTCAAAGGCAGTAGGGTGTCAAATATTCAAAGCTCGAAGATCCAAACCGCTTTGATTGCAGATAATTCATTTGGATATTCAAAAATTAGTTCAAACAGTGGTAGTGGTTCCTCATCATATCCAAGTTTCGAGCCGAACACCTCGACACAGAGTTCTCAGTCATCACAAAGCTCTAAGAATTATAACAGCCAGAAAAACTCCAATCAACACATCGTGTAGTGAAACATTGAAGTAAATCTTCAAAACGCTCAAGACTTCAGCGAGACAACAGCTAAACAACACATGGCATTACTTGCTTCAGTCTTGGAGTCTTACGAGAGTTTAGTTCCAGGAAGGATCGGAAAGAGGATTACGATCAAATCCCAACATGATGAAAGAGGATTACGATCAAATTGATCCAGAGGAGTTAGAGCTAATTGATTTAAAATGGTGCATGGCGAGTATAGTTCGAAGAGCTCAAAGATTCATGGAAATTACTGGGAGAAACAGTCCCAGAGGTCCTGACTCGAAGCTGGGATTTGATAAATCCAAGGTAACCTGTTTCAAGTGTAAAGAAAAGGGCCATTTCAAGAGAGAGTGTCCGAATAGAGAAGTTCAGGAAATCAGAATCCTTTTGATGATTATTATTATAAAAAGACAATTTATCACAGAACTTCTTAACAACCTCAGAACATGTCAAGACTTATTCAAATAGAGGATGGTTCGGTAAAGTCAAAAGATAAGGATCTAGTCGTTAGACAGGAAGATGAAGGTTTTAATTCGAAGAATACATTTCTAAGACCGAAATTAGTGCGTTTTTGGCCGAGATTATCGAGGAACCATAATCGATTATGGAAGAAGTAATTATTGAAGAAGCAAATGATGAAGTTTGTGCTGAGATTACTTTCGATGAAATTCCAGAAAATTCTGATGATTACTATTATCCTGAAGAAGATATTTTTCATAATGCTTTTAAATCAGTCATACCTCATAATGTTTTTAATTCTTTTGCAGTTTTCTTCGGTGAGCAAAGAAGGTACCATGGCATACAATGTGAAGAAGAAAAGAACCAATATGTAGAAGAGATCATAGATGAGAAGAAGGAAATGAATGATGAAAACTTGACCAAGATTGCTGAGAAAGTAATGATGGATCAGTTAATAGAGGAAGTTGAAATCTCTGAGATTGCTCAGGAAGTTGTGGTTGATTCAGTCAAGGAAGAGATTAATTGCGAGAAAATAGAATTAGAAAAACCATGCACAAAATGCCTAGAGCCGTGAAAAGCTAGTTTGAAAAGGACGAGAAGTTTAAAGAACTGAAAAGATATACTGATAACGTAACAAGTGATCTAAAAGAAACCAAAAAAGGTTATGATAAACTAAGAAAAACTATCAACCAGTACCGTGATACTAGTAGAGAAGATAACACTACACTTTCTATGCTCAAAGCGCCGGTCATGGATAAACAAATTGCAATAAATATTCATATTGACACAATCACCAAATTAAACAAGAGCTAGAAACTATGAAAATAGAAACAGAACGGGTTGATAAGAAGCTAATCAATTATTCAACAACATCTTATGTGTTGGATCACATCCTCCCTAAACCAACGGTAAAAGATGAAACAGTAGAGGATGTGTATGGTTATCAAAACAAAGGTTTGGGTTATCATCGAGTTCCACTCCCGATGTGGAATAGCTATTCAAGAATGAAACTAGACGGGGTGGAAAAGGCGCTAAATTTGAAATTGAAAACTGAAAAGAAAGATGAGCTGCCTGAAAATCTTGATATAACCTATACAAAATCTGAAACTGAGTGTGAGTCACAAGTGGTTAAAGATGTGATTGAGAAAGTTTTGAATAATGATAGTGATAACAATGTTTTTGAAAACATCCAATCAAAATTTTGGAAAAAGAGTTCAAGTTCACAACCTGAAAGTGACGAAAGTTTTGATGATAACTATCTTCGTAAACCGAAACATAGTTCAAATGATGATCCAAATATTCTACTTTACAAATGTGTGGATCTGATCAACTATATTCTGATTCTGATTTTCCGATTCAGAACGTGAATTTGATCCGAATCGAAAAAGTTTTCAAGCTTGTCGAGGTCGAAATTTCTGAAATTGAAAATTGGCAAAATGAACAAATTTTTCAAACTACAAAAAGACTCGGTCTTACTATTCCAAACCAAAAAGTTCCTACTCAAACAATCACCAGAGAAATTATAATGGAAGGAACGGGTTAGGGTTTGGTATGAAGAATTATAACAAGTTTGGAAAAACAAAACTTGTGAAGAAAATAAACTTTGTTTCTGGCACGAGTTCAGATAATGATAAAGAAAGACAATTTTGCAAACAAACAAATGAAGATTTTTTCGCTCAACAACAACAACGTGAACAGGTTGAGGAATCCACTGTTGTAACAGACAGTAGGACATGCTTTAGATGTAATCAGGTTGGGCACATTGCAAAACGGTGTCCACAAAAGAATCCTAAACATGCTGACGGTGTCAAAAAGATTTTAGAAGATGTAAAGAAAAAATCACCGATGTTTTTTTTTCCATCTCAGAGTTTAAAATGAAACAAAGAATCTACAAACGAAGTGAAACTAGTAAATATCAAACTTTCAACTGACAAAACTGGTGAAACTTCAAACAAAGTTGAACAAAAAGGTTCTAAATTTTACGTCAAGAAAATATTTTTGAAAAATCAAGCATGGGTGATCAAGAAAAAGGAATCTTTTGAAGAAGTTAAATCATCTGATCAACTGTGATTGATAAAAACGTTGAACAGAAATGTGAAAGTGCTTGTGGAAAAAGGCTGTAAGCCTACCCAAGATTGGTAATGCTTGGGTTTCACTTTTCAAGTAATTCTTTTTGGGGTGAATGTGCAGGAAGTTTTCAAGATATATCATAACAAAGTCATTTGTGGATAGTGGAGCATTCAGGCACAAGAGGAGGATGTTGGCAAATCTAATTGATGTTAACTTTATAAAATCAATTTTTGAAGATAAATCAACCAACTCTGATGGATAAAGAGCAGATTTTTAAAATCAGAAACCGTTTGACCCCAACAAGAATTAAATGTCTTTTGAATTTAAAACAGAATGAAAGATTTGTCATCAGGGGGAACAAAGAGTTTAGAACCAAGATGGATGGCGATTTGAAGTAATCCTTATCGGCTAGTCAATTTTTCTTTCTTTAAAAACCAAAAATCCAAAAATATGTTTTTGATTTTAGGAGGAGAAAGTTTGAGAAAATACAAAAACATATAAAAAATTGTGAAAAGTACAAAAACATGAAAAGTACAAAAATGAGTTTTTTTTGTGAAAAAAAGGAAATGATAGTACATCAGGGGACTATCATCGTACGCTAAAGAAATGTAGTGTCAAAAAGTGTTTAAACATGTCTCACTGATGATGTGCCATTCAGTAAATTGTTTTTCGATATATAAACATAAAGAAAAATTTCTTAATTAGTGGTTTAATATCTCTCGGATATATGGTCTTAGTACACCGAAATTTCGTTTGAGAGATTGCCGGATTCTAAGATACTAAGTCTTTATAGATAACTGATATCTGGGGTATTATACAAGTTCTTCTGATTTTGTGTAAGCAATGGCTTAGAACTTGTAGAATACTTTTGCTTTAAAACCCTAAACTGCATTAAAAATGGAAAGTATTGAAAGATCTCACAATTGCAGTCAAAATATTTCAAATTATGGAACACCACTTTTAAGTCGAGCCTTCATCTCTTTGTCTGTACGGTGGTACTAACCTAAGCTCTCAAGGCCTCGCACAACCCATATTCAGATATCAGTTAGATATATTCACCTATAAGACGAAATCTAGGTAATCTTGATACAAGAGTATATTTTGAGGTGGGAAACAGTATAAGTCAAGTTCTAAGACACCTAATTTCCACATCTTGATACAATTGATAAATGTATAGAGGTTTAAGTGGACAAGTATATTGATAATCTAAGTGAATTTGTTTAAAACTTAAAGTTTAATCAGATCAATGGTGCTAGTGATAAGTCTTAAAAACTGACATGATTCTCTTACACAAACTCACAAAAAATGTGTGTAAATATGTTTGTACATAGCTATTTCATTTCAGAAACCAAAAAGATTTTCAGTGTGTTTTAGCACAAACTTTGAAAAAGCCAAAAAGATTTTATTTTCATCTTATTTTCGACTGTCGATGATAGAAAGCTGATCTTCAAAGTCTAAAAGGTTGATAAGCAAAATATGGAACAACGGGTTGGGAGCTAATCACAAGTTCATTAATTTGAAACTTAACTTTGACAAAAACAGCAGTTTGTTCTTCAAGTGTTCAACCAAGGTCATTAATTTGGACTTGGTAGACAAATTAGATAACCAGGGTCATTAACTTGGACTTGATTAACTGAGTGGGTTGATAAATTGAAAATGTTTTAAAATTAAAAAGATAATGATAATACTGAAGATGGTATTATTCTGATGGTATATGGAAATGATTTTTCTGAAGACGTATATTTCAATTATGCAGAAAAATTTATATACGCTGCTTCTGAAAGGGGGGGGGGGTAATGCCAATGTTTTGAAGAAAATCAGAAAATGCTGAATTTGAGGGGAGTTTGTTGATTATACAAAAAGGGAAAGAATGCTTCCAATTACTTAGAAAGAAAAAAAGGAGTGCTGAGAGACAACAGGATATAAGCTGAAATGTCAAAGTATTTCTTCAAGAAAGTTAATTTTAAAGTTATGAAGATTTTGAATACCGATCGAGACTGTGGCAACATCCAAGGGGGAGATTGTTGATGCACTATGTCTGTTGCATACGTCTACGAGTCATGTCAAATCTGTAACAGGTTTAATTTTAGATTTTGAGATTGTATGTATGTAAGTACCCCCGTACGAAGGAACTACTTCGTACAGAGGTAACTGTAAGTCCGTACGAGGTAAAGTTAGTTCGTACGAAGGAATTCTCTTAGTCCACACAGAGGTGAACATAGTATAAATAGGTGTGTGGTCTTTGAGTTTGGATATGTTTTTTGCGGATCAGATGGTGAAGCTCTGTCCGAGTGTTTTTAGGATCTTGTAAACGGTGAAACAGTTAATGAAAACAAAAAATTAAGTAATCTTGTTATTGTTACCTAAACTAAAACGGATTCCGTACGTTATGGACTAGGTTACAGATATTGACCTGAGCATTCGGATCCTAAAACGGACCTACAACACGTACAACCGTTGGAGCTCCCACAAGATCATATCAATGCAGATTGCCACATCCCTTTCTATATCCTTCCCAACTCGTCCCATTACCACATACCCACGGTCAAAGTGCTAGCACACTAGACTCCTATCACTTGACTCGTTTAACTAGCTTCTATCAACATTTTATCATACACGAACCACCTGGAATGGACATCTAAATATGGTGCATCATCAAGGTTATTGACACTCAAGATCCGACATAAACATAGGTCATATCACACATAATAACCCATAACGGACTAACCCAAACTCCCCGCTAATCCCGTTATCCCATGTGAACACGACACCACAACTCACAAATGAAACCCGTTAAGTCTACCACTCCCCAACTCCACAAGTTTACGTGACTTGTGAAAATGTTGACTAAGCATAAAACAATACACAGACCTTACATTCATAAAACTCATCAAGTTATTAATCTATAAACGCGTGCATTCTAGCACAAACATAAGGATACAGGGCAATAGAACTCACCTGGTGCAAATGATCCTCTCGTAAAGCCTTACATCCACATGAATGTACCCAACCACCAACCTACCATCACGTGAGCACAATTACTATTGCTCTAAAGCAAACCATGGATCTAAAAACAATGTGTAACCAATTTCATCTGACGCCTAAGGTCACTTGAAAGTACACATGCATGCAACCATAGTGTACACCCACATCATCAAGAACCCTAAACTCGAACCCATGTGTCGGAATTCATGTGTATAATCATCAACGCCAAAACCCTAGTTCCCTTACATTGCCAATCGTGCACCGCACGAACCCCGAATGCCCAAACCGAATCCCCATGCATGAAACCCAAACCTCCCATCCAAATCCTAGCCACCATCATGGCTACTATCACCAACCGGTACCACTCTCGTGATCGTTACCATCAGTCAACACCACCAGAACAGTGAAAATTACCTCTATCGATACCTACACTATCACCGTGGTGTCACACCCCGATTTCCACGTAGATCCGGTGGGGAGTATTGTGACGTAAGATTGATAACATCATAACCAAACAACACAGAGTACACAGCGGAAGTCTTGGATATAAAATAATATTATAAACCATAAATGTTCAAAAGTTCAAAATAATAATACAGACGGCTTGTAATAAGATCCACAGGCGGATCATAAAATGTACATAAAATATGATCAACACACTTTGGGCACAACTGAGGATTTGCAAGATCCTCTACGTCGCTACCAAGCAGCTCCCAGCCTATTACGTGTTGTACATGTAGCTTAGTCTTTTGAAAATACGTCAGTTTAAACTGGTAAATACAAATAACCGACACATTTTGAAAATATTTCAAAATTGATTTAAGTGCACATGGCACATTTTTATAAATAACTTGTACAATTCAAAATGATCTTGTATACAGTTTTATAGGTCTTTCAATACATATGGGGTCTGGTGCAAAAACCGAATAACCTGATTAACCGACACGACACTTAAATAACTCACAAGGAGTATAAAAATATTTTAGCATTATCATCTGACAAGTGTATGCCTACACCCCGTGCATAAGTCATGGCCATTAGTAACTTAAATGAGCCGAGGATATCCAGACACTGTCGAGTTAACCCCCAATGTTTAAGTTATCAGACAATACAGACTAAATCGGGTTATGAGATTTAGTTAAATCAGAATCCGATAACATGATCCCATACCCGACCAAGCGGTAATAATGTACCGTATCCCAAGCCCGGAAAGGGAAAATAGGTTAAAAGTATTTACCTAAGCTAATTACTTCAAAGTTTTATACTCAGCGGTTAATCACGAGAAAATTTTTAGGTAGCAATCTACTGGAAGGCTTCTAGTCTGGAATGATGGTATTAATAACCAATTAGAATGCTAACGGGTCCTATTAAATCATAGACTCGGACCGACTATTCTTATGTATTGATTTACGGTACAATACGTTAGATTAAGCGATGACCAAAATAGAATGTAGTTTAAACCCGACAAGTACTAAGACTTATACAAAATGGGTAAACACATATCATTCTGGATTTTGAATTAAAAATGATAAGGTTAAACCCGTTTCAGTTAAATTACGTAAACTAGTCATGTATGCTATACAGTACGCATATAAGCGAAACCCAGTAACCGGATGAGTCATATACAAATTCCATATGCCATTATATTTTAAACATTGTAGGATATCAACATGTATGCATGTTAAGGTTTTAAAATCAACTTAAGCCTCAAAAGGGCGTTTTGGTCATTTTACGACTTATAAAAGGAGCTTGCAAGTAAAATGATGTAATGGTCATAAACATTCTATAAAAATAGTTAATTTATGATGTTATATCTGTAGGATATCAAATATGTGTGGTTTAAAGTTTAGGACCAAACAATGCGGCGTAGGGGCATTTTGGTCATTTTACACATAGTTTTGATAGCTTATTTGGGATTCTGAGTTTAGAATATGTACCTACTATAAGATTATTTTAAAATAAGTTTAATAATCAGTAGGTAATAAGTTTTGCTTCATAAATATGGTTTTAAACTACACTATGCGCCGAAATGGCGATAAAGTCGCTAAATGACGATTTAAACGTTGTTTAAAGAAAACATAATTTATGACCTGGTTTATATAACTAAAATATGTTATTTAATATAACATATCAGTGAGTAAAAGGCTTTGTACATAAAGAATGATTAAAATCCTTGTTAAATGTTGTAAGGGCAATATCGTCATTTAAGAACTTAATACAAGGACGTGTGTGTAAACTTAGTTCATAATCTGACTTGGTATCCCAAATATTCCTACTTATGAAATTACATCAGGATATAATGAGTTTTGGTGAAGAAATTATGTTTAAACCATTTTAGATGCCGAAAAGGGTAATTTGGTCACTTAAAAGCATAATTTACGACATTTAACCAAAATTCAGTTAATTACCGTAATGTTAACATCAAAATAAGTTAAGCAAGTTAACTTATCAGTAGGTAATTCATTTGCATGCTCATTTATGTTTAAAACCTCATTTTAGCAAAAAGGGCATAATAGTTAACATAAGGCATATTAACGAAAACTTGTGTAAAAACTCCGATTACTATATGACTATGTAGTATAACTCCAGATAGTTATACTACAATATAATATGATCATAATGCAACTTAGAATCAGTAGCTAAAGTTACTAATTCGGGTTAGAACTGAAAGTCAAAGTAAAAGTCAAACTTCACGACTTTCGGGTGGGAACCTACCTTAAACCGGGAATTGACGAGCCGAACATGTTTACACATGTTCTAATAATTATTACCAAGTTATTAAAGTGATAAAACATATTTTATAACACTTACATTATAGATATGAATTATTTTCAAATGTGACCCGTTTGACTTTATGTTAACATAACTTTGACCCGTCAATTGACCAAGCAAACATGATTTCCAGGAGGTACCCTCTTGAGGGATTAATAGCTACCTTATTACGATCACGTATCCATGTTCGTACCGAACAATGGCTGGACCATAATGGTCTTAACCGAAGGTCAAAGCGTTATTACGATAACGCTTTGACTTTTGGCTTAAAGCCTGTAAAAATGAAAAGAGAAGGTTGGAACACTTACAAGTGATCCAAGAAAATGTTATAAGCTTAGAGGATGCTCCCAAATAGCTCAGGAACTTCCAAGTGAGCAAGAGATGAGAAAAGAAAAGGGTGAGCAAGGAATGAGAGGCATGAAGGCCTCTATGTATAGTTGAGGATGAAGCATGGGATCACAAAAAGTGTCAAGAGCTGTTGTGAGAGGTCTCCAGTTGGTCTTTGAGGTGTCAAGAGCTGCTAAAGTGTGGCAAGTCATGAGCAAGGTGGCAGGCTTGTAAGCTGCCAAACATTCTGCCACTGGCAGTCCGTTACGGACCGAAAGGTAATGGCTTATGGTCCGTAAGCCAATCTGGCGCCCACCGTTTTGAAATGGTTACGGACCGTATGGAATAATCCCTACAGTCCATAACCGCCTCTTAGCAAACCATTCTTTCAAGCCTTACGGTCCGTAACCGTTTTGAAATTGTTACAGTTCGTAAGACCCACTCAGAAGTAAAAAATTTGCATGTTGTCAAGTTAGGTCCCTAGACTTTAAAGTCGTCGTTCAGAGGTTAATATTATAACATAACGACGCTTCGGTCCCTCTCGGCCAACACGTGGCATACGAGGATCAACGGGACACGTGTCGGGATTTTACTAGACAGGTTTTTACGAGGTGTTACATCCTCACCCCCTTAAAAGAAATCTAGACCTCGAGATTTTATTCCAAAAGATAGGGGTACTTCTGTCGCATAGTGGACTCGACCTTCCATGTATATTCGGGGCCTCGACGAGCATCCCACTTGACCTCTACAATAGGCACATGTTTTCTTTGGAGCTTTTTAACCTGTCGATCTTCGATCGCTATCGGTTCTCAACGAACCTCAGGTTTTCATCAATTTTTACATCTTCGAGTGACATTTCTAGCGACTCATCGGCTAAATATTTCTTTAAGTTAGAGATTGGAACACGTCGCGAATTCCATTTAGCTCCTCCGGTAGCTTAAGCTTATAAGCTACTGATCCGACACATTCGATGATCTCGAATGGTCCTATATATCTCAGGCTCAACTTGCCCTCCTTAGCAAATCGCATCACACCTTTCAGTAAGACCTTGTCCCCTATCTGGAACTGAAGAGGTTTACACCTCTTATCCGCAATAACTTTTCTGCCTATCTTTGGCGGCTTTGAGACGACCACGGATTTGTATTATCTTATCCGTGGTCTCTAGGACAACTTCAGATCCTGATAGTTGGGCTTCCCCAACTTCTGCCCAACAATCGGGCGTTCGACATTTTCTCCTGTATAAGGCCTCAACAGGTGCAGCCTTGATGCTCGTATGATAGCTGTTATTGTAGGAGAATTCAATTAGGGGTAAGTGGTCATCCCAACTTCCACCTAAGTCGATTACACATGCACATAGCATGTCTTCCAATGTCTGGATTGTACGCTCACTCTGTCCATCAATCTGCAGATGATAAGCCGTACTGAAATTTAGTCGGGTGCCTAAAGATTGTTGGAAGCTCTTCGGAAATGTGATGTGTATCTTGTATCTCTATCGGATACAATAGATACCGGCACTCCGTGTAGGGACACAATCTCATCCACGTACAATTTAGCCAGTTTATAAGAACTAAACGTCTCTTTGATTGGCCGAAAATGAGCTGACTTAGTTAGCCTGTCCACAATGACCCAAATCGTGTCATTACCATGTTTGGTCTTTGGTAACTTGGTAATCAAGTTCATAGTTACCATTTCCCATTTCCAAGTGGGAATCTCAAGTTGTTGTAGAAGTCCTGACAGTTTCTGATGTTCGGCTTTAACCTGCGAACATGTCAGGCACTTAGCTACATAGGTGGCTATGGATTTCTTCATACCCTACCAACAATAATTCTTTTTCAGATCTTGATACATCTTGTCACCACCAGGATGAACCAAGTATCTCGTATTATGCGCCTCTTGGAGAATTAGATATCTAAGCCCTCCAAAGATTGGAACCCATATTCTATCATTAAGTCTGAGAATTTCATCTTTTCAAGGTGATAACTGATCCATAGTTCCACCTAATTCTTCACTTGGAAGGTTTGCCTCTAGCATGGCTTGCTTTTGCGCATCAAGCAACTTTTCATTTAAGCTATTTCTGAGCTCTATGCTCTTGGCGCTAACCCTAATTGGCTTAACCCTCTCTTTACGACTAAGCGCATCAACAACTACAATTGCTTTGCCGGGATGGTAGCGGATTTCGCAGTCATAATCATTAAGTGTTTCCATCCAACGTCGTTGTCGCATATTCAAATCTTTCTAATTAAACTGATGTTGGAGACTTTTATGATCAGTGTAAATAACACACTTTGTTCCATATAAATAATGTCTCCACAACTTAAGTGCAAATACAACGACACCCAGTTCCAAGTCATGGGTAGTGTAGTTCTTTTCGTGCACCTTAAGTTGTCGTGATGCATAGGCAATCACTTGCCCCCTGCATTAGCACACAACCCATGCCAGTGTGCGAAGCATCACAATAAAGGACAAATTCCTCAATGCCTTCTAGCAGAGTCAGTACTGGAGCGTTACTCAACTTTTGTTTAAGAGTTTCGAAGGATTCTTGTTGCTTTGGACCCCAGTTAAACTTGACATTCTTGCGTGTCAACGAAGTTAAAGGAGTGGCTATTCTTGAGAAGTTCTAATGAATCTTCTATAATACCCAGCCAGTTCTAAGAAGCTACGGATCTCAGAAGGTGTCTTTGGTGCTTCCTAGTTCATAAGCGCTTCAATCTTGGCGGGATCAACTTGGATACCATGCTCACTAACTACATGTCCAAGGAACTGGACTTCGCGAAGCCAAAATTCGCATTTGGAAAACTTGGCATAAAGCTTCTCCTTCTGTAATAACTCTAGGATGCACCCTAGATGTTTCTCGTGATCCAAATGATTACGAGAATAGATAAGTATGTCGTCTATAAAGACAATGAAAAACTTATCTAAATATGGTTTGCAGACTCTATTCATGAGATCCATGAATGCTGCAGGTGCATTAGTGAGCCCAAAAGGCATCACTAGAAACTCATAATGGGCGTATCTGGTCCTGAAGGCTGTCTTCGGAACATCTTCATTTCTGACCTTTAGTTGATGGTATCCCACCTTAGGTCTATTTTTGAAAAGTAACTTGCCCCTTGCAGCTGATCAAACAAGTCGTCGATCCTGGGTAAGGGATAACGATTCTTGATCGTTATTTTGTTAAGCTCACGGTAATCAATGCACATGCGCATTGAACCGTCTTTTTTTTAACGAACAAAATTGGAGCTCCCCATGGTGATGAACTAGGTTGGTGCTAGGCGATAAGGAGCTCTTGCAACTGGAGCAGCTCCAGGTAAGATATCTATCCTAAACTCAGTTTCCTATCAGGAGGTAAACCGGGTAATTCCTCGGGGAATACTTCTGGGTATTCAGAGATGATTGGTATATCTTAAATCTTCGGCTTTGGCTCATCGACGGTTACTTGTGCCATGTAGATCACACAACCTCTCTTCAGACATCTGGATGCCTTAAGCATAGATGCTTTCTCAGGCAATCCATAATGTATGTCTCCATGTATGGTGAGTATATCATTGGATGGGGATTTAATCTCGATAAGTTTCTTATCACAGACAATACGGTCTTGGTTATGGGAGAACCAATCCATTCCTAAAACTACATCGAACCCCGCCAATTTCATTGGCAGAAGAGAGATAGGGATTGAATGATTCTTGACAGATATAAAGCATCCATCAAGAATTCTATAGTTCCGTCGGCGAGTTTTACTTCATAAGTTATGTCTAGATTTCTTTTGGGCATGTTTAATAATTTACTGAACTTATGGTCTACAAAAGACTTATCAGCCCCTGAATCGAAAAGAACTCTAGCATAAATGTCATTAATGAGGAAAGTACATGTGATGACATTGTTGTCGTTAACCGCCTCTCGAGCATTCATTTGAAAGGCTCGAACATTTGTTTTCGTCGCCTCTCCATTCTTTGCAGCAGCATCCTTGTTGTACTTGGGGCAGCTTGTTTTAATGTGGCATTTTTCACCACAACCAAAGCAGGATGCATCTTTCAAATCCTTGCAGTCCAAGGTCTTATGTCCGACCTTCTTACAAATACCACAAGGTTTTGCTTGTGGGTCAAATCGGCATTGTCCTCCATGCCTTTAGTTGCAAATCTTGCAAACCGATCTGTCATCAGATCTACCCTGGTTCCTGTTGAACCCAAACTTTCCTTTGTTTTTAGACCTGTGGGAGTTATCATATTCCCCGCCTTCTCTTCCCGCCAGTCTCAGACTTGACTGACCTCCGTCTCACTAAATCCTGAGTGAGAGTCAGAGCTAGGTCCACAGCGGACCTATAGGTATATGGCTTTGAAGCCCGAACCACACCTTTTATTTCTGGTGCTAAGCCACCGATGAAATGCGCAATGCGTTTGGGTTCAGGAGTGATTAAATATGGAACTAGCCTTGACAATGAATTGTAGTCGGTAACATACTTCCAACAGTCCAAGTTTCTCATAGCAAGAGTCAAGAAAATCTGACTCGATCTTTTCCATCTCGTGAGGTGGGTCGTAAGTGTCTTTAACCAGGTCCACAAACTTGGACCAACTCAAATTGTACATGACCGGCCGATTTCACCATGGCCTTCCACCAGATTAGGGCATCGCCCTTGTACGATTGTGATACAAACCTCACAATATCTTTACCAGCGCAGCCGCTGATTTCAACAATCGTTTCCATTTCATCCAACCACCTTAGGGCTTCCACAACCCCTTTTTCCCCATTGAAATCTCGGGGTTTCCAAGACACGAAGTATTTGTAGGAACAGCCGTCCTTATAAGTATGTGTCTTTTTCTGATGTTCATGCTTCTCACTCCTCAAATTTGAGGAGTGTACTGAGCTCTCCTTTTTATCTGACGGAGGAGGCTTAGAGAAAGGTTTGGAGATGGGTTTAGAGCGAGAAGCACTCGACTCGTTTTGTTTTTCTACATAGGCATTTATAGCCTTGCCCACCTCTGTAGCTATCAAAGCTTGGAGATCATTTCTTGTAATATTAATGTTAGCATTTGCATCATTATCATCGCGTCTGCTATTGGCTTCGTTGGAATTTGCCATTTTATCTACTATGTACTAAACACCAATTTATAATAATCAGTCACTCACATTTGATGACTCATTGTGTAATGGTTTTAAACCATATAAACTTTAAGATGGATATATAAATCATTTGCCTTTTAGGGCTAGTGGATATAATACCACAATTGTCAGGCTTAAACATTTTAAATGAATGTTGTATGTAGTTGGCCTAGGTCTTTAAATGACCATCAAGGGCAACTGAATTTGGACACGGTCCTTCAGTTATTTGGACAGTGGATCATAAGGTCACAACTGTCATTATCCTTAAGACATATATATCTAAAATGCCCAAAGGCTCGTCATAAAGGACGTTGAAAATATGGCACAAAGGCCTATCCCGAGGGATATCAAAAGGTGGCACAAAAGGCCTGTCACCAAGGACTTTTAGATATGACACAAAAGGCCTTGTCACTAAAGGACATTAATGTAGCACAAATGGCTTGTCGCAAATGGACATTAAACATCTAAGCCACGATCTCAGTTGATCAACAGGCTTTTAATGCTTGAACATAGTATTTTACCTTTGGACAGGGAGTCATAGACCACAACTGTCGTTGTCTCAAATGGACAATATAATATGGCCCGTAGGCAATACATCACTAACGGATGTTTTAGTAATCATAGTTCGTAGACTATACATCATAAGTGGATGTTTTAATAATAATAACCCGTAGGCTATACATCACTAATGGATGTTTTAATAATAACGGCCCGTAGGCACTTCAGCATTAATGGATGTTATGATCATCGCATTGATGATACTAGTCATGATCTAATCTTGATCATATCGACTTATAAGACTTGGACGTAGTCCAAATACCTTGGCGGCTAGTGTGGTTCCTCAAGCCACACTGCGAGGAGTGTTAACATTACTTGGATGTTAACATAGAATAATTGTCTTAATGGTTAAAGGATGTAGCCACGGTCGCATTGACCATAGAGGCTTGGAGTCTTGAACATAGTTCACCACCTCTGGATAGAAGGGATAATCTTCCTTAACTATCATGGTAGAAGGCTATTCTTTTTAACTACCAATTTTTGTTTGCTAATTAATGTGAACTTGTCACTTGGCTGGTGTAAACCATTAAGAAGATCTTTTGAAATTTTATAGCAGATCGATAAAGATCGAATTAAAATCGAGACAATCGCTTGAACAAAGGATGTAATGAATACATAATTAATTCCAAAAATTTTCACTAAAAAACAAGATATTACAAAAATTGCTTTAACATGACTTTTAATAACTAACTTGTCCACGCAAGGACTAAAGAAATGCATGTCCACTGTAATATACACATTTTTAAGATCGAAACCCAACAAACCATATAAGTATCACGGTAAATTATTATGTTATAAGTTCAATGCTTCGAACGTTGATCGATTAATAATATTTATTACAAGTCTAAATTATTAATAAACTAGGATATAATAAGAATAATAAAGGAAAGGAAACCAAATATGCTACTCTAAATCGTTGTGACTACGATCAGAATCACCATTCGGATAAAAGGAAATCGTTCTTAATCAATTTGGGAACATCTATCTAATAATAATAATATTTAAAACCTATGAGAAAAATAAATAACAAAACAAACTTATATCATCAACATGCATTCAAAATCCTTATCACCTAAATTCTATAACCACCATGTCCAACTGAATGGCCAAAATATCGGCAGGTAAATCCTTGAAAACGTTAGTTTTAAACCACCCCACTATCTGATCATTCAGTTACCACAAGAACACCATCGCACACCCCTTCGTCAAACTCTGTTTCTTTGTTTTTTCTGCCGACGCACCACCGTACGGGAAGCTGAAGACTCCGCAACTCGGCGGTTTTCCATTCTTGTCGAGCTACGGTAAGCTTTACTCTTCATTTCCATCCGATATTCAATGCTTCGCTACATGAAAACCCAACTGGATTCTCCATTGATAGGTTCCCGGAACAGTTATAAAGCTTTCCGTCAATCGTCTTCGTTCAAGCCATTTCTAATCGGTAACTTCTGCATACCCTCTATTTCCATGAAACACTTCTGTGTTCTCCTTCTAATGCCGCAACAACCTATTAATAGTAGACTGTTCCGGCAACCGTCGCACGCCGGTGTTCTGGTCGGAAGAGTTGTCATTGAAGATCCCGGCTACTCGACCCTTTTCTGGTTGAAGATTAACCAGTACATAAAGGTAACTAATATCACTCCATACATCATTTTTTGCTGGTTCACGATGACGAAGTCTCGTAAATATGAGGCGGAAATAATAATGGACGAGTTTGCTTTTGAAAAGAAACAAAAAGTCAGTTTATTATACACCAACCCCTATTTCCTTTCAGTATTTTTGTCGCCACTGGTTTCAATATATGGAATTGTTAAAAACTATTGTTTGAAAAGAAATAATAATATAATAGAAGTAAGTGATGTTTTAATAGGTGTATAGTGCACAATTCATGGCTATCTCTTGGTTTTTCAATTGGCCAATATTATTGTTTATGAAATAATGAATTAAAAATTAAAAAAAAAAGAAAATATAGCTATTAACTAGAAAATGAATGTTGAAAGATGTATGTCTTTCTGATCATACAGAATCCGTAGTAATGCAACTTTTTATTCATTGTTAAGGCTAGTTTTATATACACTAATTAGTTATACTTCGATGTTATATATATTATATATATCAATAAAATATGTAACAGTGGTAATCAAATAGGTCAGTATTAAGAAATAAAATATTTAAACCAACGGGTTAAAGTCTAAATCAGAATATAAATATATGTAGGTTTGCGTGTTAACTACATACGTTGGTGATTTGAGTGCTTTTATCATAAAAGATTGCTTAAGGTACGGATTCTATGGTCTTTTTCTTGAGCGTTTTATATCATTATTGTACTCGTAGTGTCTAGGTGATCGAAGCGTTATCATTGTTTTCTAGTGGTTTGCTTCTTGCCATTAAATTGCATGCGATAGATAAATTCTTTAGACTCATTATCGTATGTTTCCTTTGATCATTGCCATAGAAGTGCATTATTGTACTAGTTGTCTTGACTTAAGTGTACTACTTTATTGACCTCAATACCCGAGCACATCCACATATGGGGACATAGGGCGTCATCATGGCACCGATGACGTGCACCATCCGTGACGGTGCGATTAGTTTAGGCGTCTCTATATTGTATTTATTGTTATGGATTATTGAGAGGCGTATGGATCGATCCTAGGATATTATTGTTATTGTATTGATATTGGGATAGGTGTGTGTGCCTACATCCCCTCTACATATTGGTGCATTAGTCTGCAGCTAATGTACACACTGTTTGACATTGGCTCACATGGGTATTTCCACATAAATTCTTATTGTATTGATTGACCATTGATTAGTGTTGACTGCATCGTTACATTGTTAATGTCATAATATTGCTTCACCATTGATCGAACATCGTATTGATCATTCTTATCAAATTACCGTTATTGCTATTGTTTTTCCGTTACTGGGCAATTTTTGGCTTAGACGTGTTTCTTTTGTTGTTTCTCTTGTTTCTTAAGCAGTACTCAGGGAATATTGGGAAAAGTGTGAAGAGAGAAAACTAAATTGCTAGAGTTGGAAATAAGGAGTTTAACAAATTACTATTTAAGTTTTAAACACTTTTATTTTCGTTAACATCGTTGTGTGGTTTTAGATTTTTAAACATTGGAGTTGATGTTTTATTTAAGTTAAGTTTTAAAATAGTCTCTGATTACTGTATTAGTGAACGTCAGCCCTATTCGGGTCGGGGTGTTACATCCACACAGGGACTAAAAGTAAATAACATGTCCATGCAGGGACTTTTGGAAAGTAAATATATAACAATAAATAAAGGACTTATTCATCCTTCTTCCCTCTGATCATCTTGGAAAACCTTTTGAAGAATTTGCTGGTTTTCTTCTCTGTTTTCTCAGCTTGTTGTTGTATTTCCTTCATTCGCTCAAGGGCCTCATTAATGGCCTCCACTTGTTGCGATGGCTGAGGTTGTGGTGGTGGTTGTGGCACAACCGGATACTGGTACCTATAATTGGGATATCCAGTAGCTGGATAGGAGCAACAGAATAAAAAAGGAAAAGGGAAGGGAAAAGTGCATTAAACACTGATGCTTGCACATATGGTTCATATGATGGTGCAGGAAAATTAAAATCCATAGGCGTCGTTGTTGGATTCAAAGGGTTATATACAGACTTATCTGGATAAGCAGGAATTGGGTTATCATAACCCGATTGAACCACAGGTTGGGGTATTGGTTCAACTGTAGGTTGTGGTGGGGGTTCCACCATAGGTGAAGTGTGAGATAGCCCACCCATTTGTGGGTCCTCACGAAAGGTAGGGTAGGTCTGGGGCAAAGGTTGCAGCAATCCTGACCTTTGTCCCGCACGCACCGACATGCGTGCACCATGCTTTCGTCGTGGTTATGGTTCAGGTGGTGGTTGTGGTTGTTCCACCAGTTCCATTTGAATATCCTCAGGAGGTGGCTGAGGAGAATGGTAGGAAGGTGTGTTAACAAACTCATATTGATCCCACCATTGTTTGAATTCATCGGGACATTGGTACGGTGATCCAACATAGGAATTTAAACCGTTGGATAGTTCTATGGGATGGCCGAGTGATCCTGTTGATGGCATATCAGGATCGGAATCCTCATCCATGTTGTTTGTTGGAGAATCAACTGGGGGTGTAATAGAAGGTGAATTTAAATAAAAGTTTGGGTTAAACTATCCATGATAAGAGTGAGAGTGTAAATGGTGACAATGGTGGGAGTGGTGTAAATGATGGGAATGGTATGAGTTTTGGGAGTTAGGTGGTGAGTATTCATGGGATATAGAATGTCTTATAGGTTCCAATGGCGATGAAGAATCACCGGATCCCTCATAGGGGTTAGGACTCGGTGTATGTGAAGGTCCTTGCATAGACGACCCTCCCCTCATGGGGCCTTTTCCTTTTCCTCCGCGTCCACGTAGTCTAGGCAGCATATTTCCTTTTCAAAAACAAGTTAAAACGAAAACAGACAATTATAATAAAACAATGCAATGAGTAATCCTAGGTCAAAGCCTAGACTCGGAAGTTTAAGGTATGTGTTACTGAGTCGTTTGAGATCAAACACAAAAGACTAGTGTTGAATTCACTCAAACGTTGGCTCTGATACCAACCTGTCACACCACGATTTCCACGTAGATCCCGGTGGGCCCGGTGGGGAGTATTGTGACGTAAGATTGATAACATTATAGCCAACAAACACAAGGTACACAGCAGAAGTCTTGGATTTAGAATAATATTACAAACGTAAATGTTCAAAAATTCAAAATAATAATACAGACGACTTGTAATAAGATCCACAGGCGGATCTTAAAATGTACATAAAATATGATCAACAGACTTTGGGCACAACTAAGGACTTGCAAGATACTTTACGTCACTACCAAGCAGCTCCCAGCCTATTACGTGTTGTACATGTAGCTTAGTCTTTTGAAAATACGTCAGTTTACTCTGTTAAATACAAATAACCGACACATTTTGAAAATATTTCAAAATTGATTTAAGTGCACATGGCACATTTTTATAAATAACTTGGACAATTCAAAGTGATCTTGTATACAGTTTTACATGTTTGCCAATACATATGGTGTCCGGTGCAAAAAACCAAATAACCAGATTAACAGACACGCCACATAAATAACTCACAAGGAGTGTAAAAATATTTTAGCATTAGCATCTGACAGGTGTATGCCTACACCCCGTGCATAAGTCGTGGCCAATAGTAACTTAAATGAGCGAGGATATCCAGGACACGGTCGAGTTGACCCCCAATGTTTAAGTTATCAGACAATACAGATTAAAACAAGTTATGAGATTTAGTTAAATCGCAATCCGACAACATGATCCCATACACGACCAAGCGGTAATAATATACCGTATCCCAAGCCCGTATAGGGAAAATAGGTTAAAAGTATTTACCAGAGCTAATTACTTCAAAGTTTTATAACTCAGTAGTTAATCAAGAGAAAAGTTTTAGGTAGCAATCTACTGGAAGGCTTCTAGTCTGGAATGATGGTATTAATAATCAATTAGAATGCTAACGGGTCCTATTAAGTCATATACTCGGACCGGCTAGTCTTAAGTAATGATTTACGGTACAATACATTGGATTAAGTAATGACCGGAATAGAATGTATTTTAAACTGGACAATTACTAAGACTTGTACAAAATGGGTAAACATATAACATTCTGGATTTTGAATAAAAATGATAAGGTTAAACCCGTTTTGGTTAAATTACGTAAACTAGTCATGTATGTTATACAGTAGGCATATAAGCGAAACCGGGTAATCGGATGAGTCATATACAAGTTCCATATGCCATTATATTTTAAACATGTTATAATATCAGTAGGATATCAACATGTATGCCAGTTAAGGTTTTAAAATCAACTTAAGCCTCAAAAGGGCGTTTTGGTCATTTTACGACTTATAAAAGGAGCTTGCAAGTAAAATGATGTCATGATCATAAACATTCTATAAAAATAGTTAACTTATGATGTTATATCAGTAGGATATCAAATATATGTGTGGTTTAAAGTTTAGGACCAAACTATGTGTTGTAGGGGCATTTTGGTCATTTACACATAGTTTTGATAGCTTATTTGGGATTCCTAGTTTAGAATATGTACCTAATATAAAAATATTTCAAAATAAGTTTAATAATCAGTAGGTAATAGTCTTGGTTCATAGATATGGTTTTAAACCATACTATTCGCCGAAATGGCGATAAAGTCGCTAAATTACGATTTAAGCGTTGTTTAAAAAAACAGAAGTTATGACCTGGTTTATATAACTAAAATATATTATTTAATATAACATATCAGTGAGTAAAAGGTTTTGTACATAAAGAATGATTAAAATCCTTTTATATGCCGTAAGGGCAATATCATCATTTAAGGACTTAATACAAGGACGTATGTGTAAACTTAGTTTATAATCTGACTTGGTATCCCAAATATTCCTACTTATGACATTACATTAGTATATAATAAGTTTTGGTGAAGAAATTATGTTTAAAACTTTTAGATGCCGAAAAGGGTAATTTGGTCACTTAAAAGAATAATTTACGACATTTAACCAAAATTCAGTTTATGACCAGAATTTTAACATCAAAATAAGTTAAACAAGTTAACATATCAGTAGGGAATTCATTTGCATGCCCATTTATGTTTAAAACCTCATTTGAGGCAAAAAAGGGCATATTAGTCAACATAAGCATATTAACGAAAACTTGCGTAAAAACTCAGAGTACTATATGACTGTGTAGTATACCTCCAAAGAGTTATACTATAATATAATATGATCATAATGCAACTTAGAATCAGTAGCTAAAGTTGCTAATTCGGGTCAGAACTGAAAGTCAAAGCATAAGTTTCAAACTCCGCGACTTTCGATTGCAAACTGACCTTAAACCTGGAATTGACGAACCGAACATGTTTACACCTGTTCTAACAATTATTACCAAGTTATTAAAGTGATAAAACATATTTTATAACACTTACATTATCAGATATGAATTATTTCAAAATTGACCCGTTTGACTTTTTGTTAACATAACTTTGACCCGTCAATTGACCAAGCAAACGTGATTTCCAGGATGTTCCCTCTTGAGGGATTAACACCTACCTTATTATGATCACGTAGCTATGTTCGTACCGAACAATTGCTGGACCATAATGGTCTTAACCGAAGGTCAAAGCATTATTACGATAACGCTTTGACTTTTGGCTTAAAGCCTATAAAAATGAAAAGAGAAGGTTGGAACACTTACAAGTGATCCAAGAAAATATTATAAGCTCAGAGGATGCTCCCAAATAGCTCAGGAACTTCCAAGAGATGAGAAAGAAGAGGATGAGCAAGGAATGAGAGGCATGAAGGCCTCTATTTATAGTTGAGGATGAAGCATGGGATCAAGACAAGTGTCTAGAGCTGTTGTGAGAGGTCTCCAGGTGGTCATTTGAGGTGTCAAGAGTTGCCAAAGTGTGGCAAGTCACGAGCAAGGTGGCAGGCTTGCAAGCTGCCAAACATTTTGCCACTGGCAGTCCCTTACGGGGACCGTAAGGGTAATGGCTTACGGTCCACAAGCCAATCTGGCGCCCACCATTTTGAAATGGTTACGGACCGTATGGAATAATCCTTGCGGTCCGTAACTGCCTCTTAGCAAACCAGTCTTTCAAGCCTTACGGTCCGTAACCATATATAGGTTACGGTCTGTAAGACCCACTTAGAAGTAAAAAATTTGCATGTTGTCAAGTTAGGTCCCTCAACTTTTAAAGTCATCGTTCAGAGGTTATAATTATAACATAACGACGCTTCGGTCCCTCTCGGCCAACACGTGGCATACGACGATCAGTGGGACACGTGTCGGGATTTTACTGGACAAGTTTTTACGAGGTGTTACACGTGGCCTCCATCCCCGATCTGTACCACTATTGTGGCTTCCACCACCTGCTGATGCCACTATCGTGACTCCCGTCACTGGCTGACACACTACGTGGCCCATGCCACCATCTGACGCCTCTGTCGGCAACCCACGCACCTACGTAGACGTCGTATGCATCGGACCAGACCATCTAACCCCGCAATTCGCCAATGAAACACCAAACTAACACTTAAACTAAAATAAGGATAAATCACTAACCTGGGATTCGATTTAAGGCCACACAATCGAGAACCGAACTTAGTTCCTCCCCTTGTTCATCTCATCGTGACCGCATTCCCCTAGGGACAATTATGGCCCTAGGCTTTTAACTTTAATGTTTTTAATTCAATAACATTGCACCCGGGTCCCTTTAGTTTGATCTAGCACGACTTGTTCACAAAGCTACTCCACGAAACTTCAATTAAACAACAAAGGGGTTCCCAGGAATTACTAAACTCATATTATGGTGTCAATCGACGCCAACCGTTTCGTAACCTGTAATTTTGTTAAGTAAACTGGCTAACCGTCTAATGGGTGAAATTGGGGTGTTACAGCTAGACACGTAGTTACATACAACTCGAATTAACCGATATAAGTGACTAGAGCGAATTGTAACTGCGTAGCAGCAAATACCTCATGCCGGATAAAATGGATCAGAGAGATCTATGTAACAAACTCAGTTTTTTGACGTTTGTGGGAGAATGCATAGTTCAAAACCCTTTTGAGTCTAAATTAGTCAAGTCAAAGTCACGACTCTGGTTTCACTATGTCAGTTCTCTTTAACAATTGAAATGAATGAGTTCTTCACCGAGATACTTCCCTTTTAACAAGCGTCTATCAAAAGAACTCAGAACACAAAGATGTAGAAATGAGAAGGGGTTTTTATTTTGTATCTTTAAATTTATTAAAATCGTTTATGTGTTTTGTGAGCCTTAAAGAACTTTTAATAAGATGTAATAGTTGTCAGATTTGTTGTGTTCATTTATATTTTGGCACTTCCCTTTAGTAGTCGCTAAGACTCTTCACTTTAACATGCGTTTATCAAAATAATTCAGAATACATAGATGTAAAAGTGACAAGCGGTTTTTATTTCGTAACTTTAAAAATTATTAACATATTCAAACACCTTGCCTATGCTTCAACAAGGTACACATTCCCCATGAAGTTTCCAACTAATCCTTCCGTCTTTTGATAGTAGGGTTTGTGATGAAAAATGAAACAACTACGAAAATGAAGGTGTGTTTAGGATGTCTAAAATAGTAATTGTAACATCAAGCAAGAAGGAGACAAAGAGGCCTTAGTGTGCAGCCAGACATGCATCATGATAAGGATGAAAACATAATATTCTTTCTATTTGTTCTTTATTTCTTGGGACTTCATTTGTAGATGTTTCACCATTTGCCAACTTATAAAGTTAAAGGATCTTTGTGTCTCGATATGCAAGCATGATAATGCTTTAAAAACTTCTAAACTTCTAAACACCGGCACATGCTAAAAAGATTACAATAAAACCAAAACGATCATCCAAAAACACTACTAGGGTTGACGCCATACCAATCAAACTAGTTTAATACCAGTTCGGTGAACGGGTATTTTAATGTTAAAATAACAAAAGTATTTTTTTCTTTGTATTATAAATAAAAACATTATTTGTTTAAAAAAGAAGAAAAATATCTTGTATATTTTATTAAAAGGGTTGATATTTACATCTATATTATGCCTAAAAACCTCGCATGACAAAGTGGATAACCATTTACGAAATAATAACTTTGACCCGTCCCAATCACGATTTTTCAAAATAGTAATAGAAATAAAAGTTAACCAATGTTCAATAAAAGGTCCTCGCCAACTTTGTTCCAATAACTAAAGTTATAATTTTTAAGTTTTTAACATGTTCAAACCAAGCGGCGACGCGACATATCACAAATCTAAATTTCAATAGAATGTCTATATTTTATTTAAGTGACATATAATTACATTCATTCACTTAAATTACTTAAATGACTACTCAATATTTCTAGCTTAATTTGGGGCTCAATTGCGGCAACTTCATTTTAAGTTAGTCATGTTCACTAGCCTTCAAATTTGGTTTCAGTATATCATAAATTATATACAATTTGATTTTTGATACTTCTACTTTCAAATGTATATACTAGCTTAACCATGACTCCAGTCCTAGGAACGACTTGTGACAGTACGTAATCCATCAGAACCACCATATATGTCCTCTACAACAACAATTTCATCACCTACAAATATATGTAACAATGATGTATAAAAGCATTGATTGACTAATTATATAATAAGTGTGTAAAGTGTAAAAAGATTTAACTTTACCAGTGTTAACTAACTATAAATTTATATTATTAAATAACATTTTAAGCATTGACTTCCCGAATTTTAAATGACTTTGTACATTAATGTAATTTTTCAAGTTATTTATAAGAACTGAAGTGCACGAATATTAAACTGGAAGTTATGAATTATTATTTTTAACACAAAGGAAAAGTCAGTTAACCTCTATCAAAGTAGTTGTCTAATTTCCGATCTAGGGGAGTGCTCATTGCATTTTAAGGATCAAAATTGTTCTAAAAATCATCAATATAGTTGATACACCTTGCTCCCAAATGTCAGTTTCTGTCACTGATCCGCATCAAAACAACCATATGATCACGATACTAAGAAAGACTTTAAAAAAGTTCCCAAAAACCTCCCATTTAAACATTCTGCACAACACCATCAACAACAGCCGCTATCCCCACATCCATCATGTGCTCCCTTGTACAACGTAATTTTGCCAGTTTTCTGCCCAATGACAATACTAATGGGGTGTTTGGAATTGTGGTTTATAGTTTTTAAAGTCAATAAAATTTGTTGAGTGTTTGGATGAAGAAAAATAGAGGTCTACTTGATAAGGATCAGACGGGTTTTGGAGGGTGTAAGAATCACTTTCCCTTCATGGATAGTGAGAGAATAATCAGTTTTCACCTAATAATAACCCCTAATTATTGGTTTATGATCCATATTTTTTTTGTTGTGATCACTATGGTGGTGAAATGAATTAATAAAAAACGTGAGTAGCTCAAGAAATACCTTCAAACTCAGGCCAAGATAACTTTAACTTATTCACTAAGCTTCAAAACCATTTAGAAACATGAAAGCAACTACTTCGCGTCTTCTAAACAACACCCAAGTCTTCAATTGGAACGTAGCAGACAATCGCAAAAAGAATTAAAAATGAATATTAATTTGTGATATGCTAACCTGATGTTCCATTTGTAAATACAACACCACTTTTAGTATCTGACCTCAGTTTTTCATCTAATCTAGCAGCCTTTGCCTCCCAGTTGCATCCAATTAGCCTACTTCCGAGCCACTTTCCGACAATATAACTCATACAAATTACAAAACATGAAAATGCAAGAGTAAATTGCAATAATTTGTCAAATACAACAAATTTTAGTGATTATAAAGTACAATAGCTATCCTAAAAATAAGTTTCACTTCCTTACAAATTTGTATCTTGTAGCTTTATTGTCTCGCTAAGAAATAAGTTGCTCAACGCATGACAAAAATTCCAGCATACCTATTTACTTTATCAATTCCCATACATAATAATCCAAATAAAAAGACAGGAAAATAGGTTTAAGAAATACCTTCACATTCCCAGTTGTAACACAAGAAAGAAAAGCATGTACATTCTTAGCACAAATGCTTTCTTGAATAGACAAAGTGTAAGTAGCATGGGCCGGGTCTGTCATCATGTCAATACCTTGAAAATATGAGATCACAAATCCCTTCAAAACATCCAAGAAAACATTTTAAAATTGTTTATTTTTGTAAACAAAACCAAACTCTTTTGATTAAAGAAGTAAAATATGAATTTTTTAATATAAATTTGAGTGTGTTCTTGACAAATCCGATGATAAGTCTTTGATTTCCATGCATTTTGACTCCATTCCATTGCCAAAATTTCATGGTCACTTTTGTATCTAGACCATATAATTGGCATTAGAAAGGGTAATACTAAACTATTATTATAAATGGTTCAACGGGAAAAAGGGTTTAGTTTGGCACTTATGGCTTTGCCTCTAGCCCATCAAAAGGATTGATCTTGGATTGCATAAGCATGTTAGCAAGTACCACACATCTGTATAACATAAAAAAATATATGCCAAATTATGTGTATAACATTTACAGGAACACAACTATGATTAAAACTTAGCGCATACCTAAGGCACCGAATTCTCCTTTGATTCCCAGCTTCCACAGTCTCTTCATTCGCCTGCAGAAAAAAATGTGGATTTTGTAGGAACAACTATTATGATTATGCTTATGCAATATACTGTAAAACAAAGAAAACTGTTGAATGCATAAAATTGCACAAATATGTATTCATCGTATATTTATATATTAGATTTAAGCATTTATGTTTTTGTACCTCTATATTATGATACTTTTCTATATTTTTATGTCAAACTGTGACATCATCAAATGCCAACATTAGTTCGAATGTTTTCCCCAAAAAAATGAGTAGAACATTTTGTTTTATCAACATTGAATTTTCCCCCTAAATTCAGCATTCCTTAACCACCCTATAAAAAGCATATCAGAAGGTGGTATTGTGGAACTCAAATACCAACATTAAATTTTCAATCAACTTTTGGTGTTAGCTCGTAGCATAAATCCTAACATTTCTTATTTCAGAAACCTTTCAGTTGCTCTCAATCATCCATTTTAAAAAATTAGAAAGAAACTATACCAAAAATGCCATATCTCACAATCAAACAAAATAACTATCGATAGTAACAACACATTACCTAATTAAATAATCATGACAAAATCGGTTGTCTTACTAGAAGCCGTACCACCATAATCCCCTAAAACATTCAATAGAAGCGAGTATGCATAAAATTGTAACAGTTGATTGGCTTGGACATTGCACCATCTCTTTTAACTGCTCGAATGATTCTTCAATTGACAATAGGAATATTTGTTTGCAGGCATGTAGATTATATAAGAATACCCCTTACTAAATTTATAGCACTACCCAGGTTTATAGGAGTACTGAGTTGTGGAGATAGTGGGGAGCCAAAAGTGGAGATAACCACTGGTTGCAAAAACCGACCGTAACCTTCGTGAACTGTTATATGAGCGGTTATTTTTGTGAGTTTAAACGGCTGAGATTTCATCTTAGCATGATCTGATTGTGAATATCGATTTGGATGGTGATTAGATTTAATGGATCAATAAATATATATATATTAGCTGTTCCGGCATGTTTGTTATATTAGACAATTCTAAGTTTCTCCTGGTAAGTGGTTTACAATAAAGGCTTGCGTCACCACAGCCCAGGACGATCGAATGGTCGTTTAATGTTTTGTCGGATTATCGTTTTGAATATTTTATGGGTTGTGGATTGAGAAAGACGGGTGTATGCATAGGCCAATTAAAAAAAGTATTACCCATTGTTCGTATTTTTAGCCTTTTCACGAAACAAGTGTAAAAAGTGGATACTCAAAACAATTTGCGTATCCATTTGCTATACGACATAGGGGTGAGAATAAAACTGAATTAACCAGGCTGTAATCGAAATAACTGAAAAAATTGAACCGAAATAACCATAAACCGAAATAACTGAATGGTCAGTTATTTATATTTTTATTAACCGCATGTTGCAGTTCGGTTATGGTTATTATTAGTTTCATAATCGCAAATAACCAAACCGTTTTAAACATGGTCGGATCCATAAGAATATAGGTTTTTAAGTTAGTGTTTAACCATGGTCCAATCCATATGTTTTTTAGTGAAGTGTTTAAGTCTTTTAACAATGACCCAGTCTCATTGAATTTAAAACTCTAACCACTTTGTTAGAGGTGTACAAATCGAGTATTTTTAATAACCGGTTCCGGTTATGAACCTGGTTTCGGTTTCTGTTTTTAAGGGTTGGAACCGGTTATTACTATAACCAGTTCGGTTCCGGTTATTTGAGCAAAAAACCACACCTTATGTGCCTGGTTCCAGGTAGGGTTTGGTTCCAGTTTTTAAGAAACCGGGTATTAAAATATCATATTTTCGGGTTTTTATACCCTATTTGCGAGTTTTTTAGTTCCATATTTTCGGATTTTTTAATATTCTATTTCGTTTTTATTACCCTATTATCTTGTATTTTTGTTGATTATTATTAAATATGTTTTGTATAATGTAAGAAAACTAGAATAAATGCGCTAACATAAATTTAAAAGAAAGATATTAGAATCATGTATCGGGTATAGCCGGGTATAATCCGTTCTGGTTCCGGTTCTTGTCCTCTTTCGGGTATTAATTGGGTATGATCGATTCCGATTCTGGTTCCTGGTATTGAGATCAAAATGCATACCCTATCTATACCCTACGAGTAGGGTTGGTTCCGGTTTCGGGTATAGAATACCCGGGTATTAAAAAAACCGGTTTCTGGTTTTTTTACCATGTCCGGTTCCGGGTACGGTTTTTTTTTATGCACCTCTACACTTTGTGTTTGTATGTATGCTTCCACATAACACGTGTTACTTTTATTTTTGTAATTAAGTATAAGTGAAATATAATTGATAATTCTACAAGTTTTAACTGTGTATATTTATTTTTTGCGCATAAATTTTGCATAACCCACACATTTAAAGCCTAACTTTAGAAACGATAAAATAACCGACCTATAACCGAACCGAAATCGTATTAACCACAAATAACCGATCAACTAAAACCGCATTAACCGCAAATAACTGATTAACTAAAACCGCATTAACCGAGACTGAATGGTTATGGTTTTTTTTATAACCTAAGTGTGCGGTTATGGTTTTGGTTATAGGCAATAACCGAACCGCACCATACTCACCCCTAATACGAGATACGTTACTTTATTTTTAGAGGGTACACAAATAAAAAAAGGTAGATTTTCGAGTCTAATTCACATATATCATTCTTTCATTCTTACATAAGACAGATTATGTGTGCACAAGTTAAAAGTAGATGCTTATAGTCATTGGCGGAACCAGCCAATTAATTTAGGGTTATCCTGAAATTTTTTTACCGTGCAATCATACAATAATTAAAAAAATAATAATAAAGTAAAACAAATACCTAATAAATTTGTTCTTTTCTTTTTTCATAGTTTGAATTGTTTCATCACATCGTCGTCTTTTACTTTATCAAAAAGTTTCTTTTTTGACTGCACAAGCCATAGCATTGTTCAATGATCGTTGGCTTCTGTTCGGTATAATCGACCTTTGGTTTCCATTGCCGCCCATAATCACAAATCAAATGGGCCTCTTTCAATTACAATATTGCTTTGGGTCTTCGGCTAACTTTATCAATTATATTTAGGGCCTCATTTCAATTCTATTATTGTAATTTGTGCTTATTTTATCATTCGGTCTTAATTATCCTACAAGTTTTCAGGTTGTACAATGTCTGGGCTTATAAAAGAAATGAGATTTTAGTAAAATAAAGTATCATAGTTTTTTGTTAGGGGTATCCTCATATTTTTTAGAGGTATCCTTTGTATAAACCGAAAAAAAAACACTACGAATACGGGTTTGAGCCGTAGCCCGTGCTACGGCTCGTAATCCTTTAGTTCCGCCCCTGTTTATAGTCATGTTTCGCATGAGCATATACGAATTTATTTTGATATGGTTACATTGATACGACGCATCTTAAATTACCTCAATCATAGGTGAGGAAACCTTCCAACACTTGGTATGTAAAATGAAGTGTGTAAAGGGAGAATAGTTTTTGCGTTTTTGACATACTACTTTTTTTATGACTACTTGTTGGTTTTCTATCAGTGTGTTGCGGCGGCATAAAGCATGTGTAAAAGCTTGGTGGCAATGATGAGCAGTAAATACCGAATATCAAAACGTAGATATAGTAATCGTAGTTAATCTATCTTTTAAAAATGAGTAGTTTTAAATAAAGTTTAAATTATCATGAACTAAAAGAATTTAAACATTAATAAAAGCAAAGATCACAAACTAAAATGTTAAAAGTAATAAGAAAAGTCAAATTTAATAGATTTATTATGGTGTTTAAATAAAACATGTTGGACATTTTTTGTTATCTACATGATGTTAGACATTTTTTTGTTATCTATATGAAAGTGGTTGATATGAAAATGCTAAAGAAAATATATTAAAATGAAACCTTAAATAAAAAGTTTCGTTGCAAAATTAATAAAAGTAAAATTCTACTAATCTTAGAAAATTGTTTAATACTAAATATAATGTCACACCTCAACCGATGGCGGAAACATCAGGACGCGATACTAGACGAATCAGATTGTCTCAAGAGAAATTCCATAACAACTAATATGACAATATTTTAAATAGTCAACTTCCTATACAGTCAACCAATATTTCACATTAATTCTTACAAAACATAACATCTCTTAAAACACATCAAAATTCGATCTTCCCTAGATTTCTTATTACATGTGTTTCTAAGATAAACCTAATCCAATTGCAGCAGTACAAAATCCTCAACCTGTCACATACGTTAAAATACAAGTCAATACAATTAAGTAAAGGTGTGCATACAGGTTTGCATAGATAATAGATATGAAAACGTTTAGCATACACAACATGACATTCGCAAGAGATGTGAACTATGTAACTACTTAGATTCAAGTAAACCAACAAACCGCGAGTGCAAGGCACGCGAACAAGTGTCCACGTCCTAAAGAGAACAAATGTGAAATAAAAATGCGAGCCTTAACAACCCCGGGCCTCCGAGTGGCGGGTCAACCTCTAGCAAGCTATCATGTTAAGGGTAGCGTACTAGCAATCAAGTAACACATACAATTCAACAGATTTCACGTATAGTCATGTATTAGCGGGTTGCGAATAGCGTTTGAGAGTTGTGTGATGTGATTTGATATATGAACGTATGTAACACCCAAAAGTGCGTTTAAGCGAAAAGGGTTCAAGTATACTCACAGTTGGTGCGTTAAGGGAGAGAGATGGAATCTGATATGGATTGAAGGGAGCGCCGGTTCAGCTTGTAAGCGAACAGAAGTACATCAGTCTTCCGAGGTGCTGAAACGGTCAAAACGTGAAGGAGCAGTGGACAATTTCGGGCGAAGTTGTACCAATTTCTTGGAATTGGTACAACTTCGGGCGAACTTGACTAGTTGTCTTACAGATTGCATAAGTTTGGGCGAACTTGTCTGCTTTCCTTGGAAACCGGACAAGTTCGGGCGAACTTGCCTTGTTTTGTTGAAGTTTGAACAAGTTCGGGCGAACTTGACTAGTTTCCTTGGAAACTATACAAGTTCGGGCGAACTTGGTTGGTTTTCTTGAGAATTGAACAAGTTCGGCCGAAGTTGGTCATCAATTTGATGACAACTTCGAGTGAACTTGGCTGTTTTGGTCACCAAATCGTGCGTTTTCGCGTCGTTTGTTGAGGAAATCGAGTGTCCATCCCTCCAACCTCAAGCTACTGAGCAAAACCTAGGCTGGAGAGGTCTTTTGAGTGAGTTTTAGCCATTTTATAGAAACTCGGGCTAATCCGTGCGAACTTGTTGGTTTGTACGGGTTATTCCAGTTTGTGCAAAGTGACGGTATCATCCTTGTGCTTCCAGATCTGAGATCTTGCTGGACAACGCCTCGTTCCACTTCATAGTGAACGAACATACATCACTTATTCCGTATTTGTGTAAATCAATGTTCTAAAAGGTTTTTCTCAAAACACTTGGCGAGTTGAAATCATCAAGATTTCTGTATTGGGAACCGAGGCTAATCCCAACTATACTCGTTTAGTGTAGATCTAAGTGGAAAGAAGAAGTTTTGTAGAAAAAGATGAAGATTTTCATAAACATAAGAATTTTGATGAAAACGAAGGTAATCCTTGTGCAAAATCATTGTAAAACGTTGTGGTTTGCATAAAAACGGGTTGATTCTTACATGGAAAACAAAGGTTTTTGGTTTTGGAAGCTCTGGAGCGAAGTTAGCAGCAAGGGGAGCATGAATGGAGGTGATGGATATTTATAGGTGGAGAGAATTGAAGTGGCCAGACACCAAGTTCGGCCGAACTTGGCCAGTTCTGCTGGGAACACGTGCAAGTTCGAGCAAACTTGCTGGTTTTGGGGGATTCTGAAGCTTGATCAACTTCGGGCGAAGTTGGGATCCCAACTTCGGCAGAACTTGGCCTGGTGGCTAGGTTTTGTTTGTTATTTTCACGTTAGGTGTTCGTTTGGCGATTCGGTTCGTATTAGATAGTTATGTTAAGCGTTTTTAAATGATATAATTGTAACACTCGTCAAAAAACGGGTTTCAAAACCCGCTTCGTTTATCAATCAAATATCAGTTATAAATTTCGTTGCGTATTTATGGTTCATATTAATTTTAAACAATACATAATTAATAAATATATTAGAATTTAAAAACCATAATTTATAATTAATAATAATAATAATGAATAAAAAATAAATGGAGACCCGGGTTTCGAACCCGGGTCACCCGCATGAACAAACACACAACACACCACTCCGCCACACGCCTTCTTTGTGAAAATACTGAAATAAATAATACTTAAAGTAAAACCCGAATTCAAAACCAGAGATTCACCGTGCACTCAGAACTCGCAATCACCGGAAAATCCGGCCATCCGCGATTTTGGCCATTTCCCTTTTGACTAAAACGCAATAACCGATCGCGACATCAATCATAACCGTTGCCGGCCGTCAATTTCGGTCATAACGCCGGAAAACCTTTGACCGCGAATCAAGACTCAAAATCGGACCCAATTCATCCAGTTCTTCCCTATAATACCCTCAATCTTCCGGAAATCCTTTCGCTCAGAACCGCAGACTTTTTCGAAGTTGCAATTCCTCAAAAGCTCGTCGCCGGAGATTCCCAATTTCGCCGGAATCCTGCCGAAACGCTAGTCAGAAAACCGCGTTCATTCATCGGTCGGTATAACTGTCTAAACTTCTCTGCTATCTCTTAATTTATACTTTAATCGTTCCAACCAATAATCAAAACTGTTAAACAGTTCATACAGCCGGACATCGCAAAATCAGAGCCGACTCTTGCCGGAAATTGAAGAAACCACTCTGAGTTGGTACATCATAATCCTTATTCTTCTTTTTCTATTCCAATTCAATCAAATTATAAGTGGTGTTGGTCAATTAAACAAACAGTCGGCTGCACTGTTTCTGAGTTTTTATAAATGAAGAAGACGAAGTTGAGTTGTGTATTAATATAATTAAAACCAGATAATTAAACGGGTTAAACACACAGTCCAGCGGTGAACTGTGTGCACAAACAATACACACGTCCCGAGTTCGAATCGCACACGTACCGACTTTCAGAATTAAAACCAACATTTTTAGAACTGAATCAGAACAAGTCACAGGATGTTTATAAGAGTAATATAATCCATTTGATAAACATATTAGACACACAGCCCAACTGGTTGGGCTGTGCGCACTCGAACCGAAGGATCTGAGTTCGACTCCGGGTCCCTGCAACCGCTGTTCGGCCATATAAATCATTTTTAATAAAAACCCAAATAATTTAAAATGAATTAGTATATAAATATAATTAAAACAGAGAATATTTCGGGTTAGACACGTAGCTCAGTTGGTAGAGCTGCGTGCACGTATACGAGAAGGTCCCGAGTTCGAACCTCACTCAACGCATATAAAAACACAGTCTGACCGGTCAACGGTCAACGGTCAAAAGTCAACTTTTTTTTATTTTCTTTTTATTTATTTAATTGAAAAATCATTTAAAAATACTTAAAAATAAGATTTTTAAAGTTAGAAAATTTCCTTAAACTCACAAAATAAATCTAAAAATCCCATTAAGAGCACTAATTAAAAATATTAATCTCAAATAAAATCCATTTATTTACCGAATCATTTCGTTATTATTTTAGGTTAGTTTTTCACTCGACGATCGAATCCTAAAATTCGTGCGCATCCAACGTCATCAAAGAACGCACCCAATGTGAGTGAATCTCTATCAATTCCCCGTTTTAATCATGTTTTGGGGTGTATCATGTGTCGTATAATTCTTTTATTATATATATAAACACTTGTGCATTCATCATATCCGTGATCAAATGTGTATCAATTGTTGTGTGGAGTATATTAGATTGGATTTATCATTTTCAGTGCACGCATTTCATTAGGCCCATCAGTTCCCCGTGGGAGACGGGTTGAGCATCAGGTGCCTCATAAGATCGGCTCCGTTTGATTGAGCCTTGATCTCACATTCATCATCATTCATATCATATACTCATTCAAAGTGGTTTGTGTTTGTTTATTTATATATGTTTGCTCACATGTGATATTTGCACAAATTTTCCTTATTAAATAAAACAAGAAATTAGTAATAATGTTTTATCAAGGTTCACTCGCCAACTTTTGTTGATCCAAAATATCCCCCGTTTTACACATGATACAGGTGATCCAGCTGAGACAAGAAACACATAGGAAGGCCTAGAAGAATAAACAAGTTTAAGTCTTGGAATAATTATGTAGTTTCATTTTCTTGTAATTGTATGAATTTTGTTTTGAATATTTAAGTTGTAATTTGAATATAATAAATATGAAACATTTTAGTAAACATCATGAGCTTTGGTGATAACCCTATTACGCCCCGACTTTTATTCCGCTGCGGGTCGGGGTGTGACAATAATAATACGATTAAGCGATTCGTGCGAGTGAGAACGTTGCGATAGCGAGTACAACCATAAATCATAAAACACACATAACACATAAATAGCATAATGTAACATAAACAACTGCGTTTGTGATGCGACGTGATAAGCGATGTTGAAGGCACAAGTGGTTATTTTACAACAACACACTAGACTCTTAAGGTAACGTAGTTACTTGTGATTGCGTTGCATTTAATCAGCGATTGGACGTAATATAGTTGTGACAAATATATAATTAACATAAACATTCCCATAATCAAATCTCGGAGTACAACGACGGATAATAACGAATTAAATAAAAACAAAATAATAACAAAAAGTACGAGTTGTTACAGTCTCCTCTACTTTTGAAAATTTCGTCCCGAAATTAAATAGTGGCCGTAACAAAGAGATGTTGGTATTTAGCTTTCATATCACTTTCCAATTCCCAAGTGAATTCGGCACCGCGGTTGCCTTCCCATCGGACTTTCACAATAGGAATACGAGAGCGTCGAAGTTTCTTGGTCTCTCGGTCCATAATTTCTACTGGCTTTTCCACGAAGTGAAGAGTCTTGTTTATTTGAAAATCCTCGAGTGGTACATGAAGATTTTCGTCAGCTAGGCACTTCTTGAGGTTTGAGACGTGGAAAGTCGGATGTACGATGTTGAGTTCCGCTGGTAGTTCGAGTCGATAGGCCACTTTGCCAATTCTTTCCAGAATTTTAAAGGGACCTACGTATCATGGCGCTAGTTTCCCTTTCTTTCCAAATCGGATCACTCCCTTCCAGTACCTCAAAAGGTGCCATTTGAATACTAGTATGATAACTGTTATTGTACAAAAATCTACTAAAGGTAAATGCGTATCCCAATTACCACCAAAATATATAATGCACGCACGAAGCATGTCTTCGAGGGTGCGGATCGTGCGCTCAGTCTGACAGTCGGTTTGAGGATGAAAAGCGTACTGAGGTTAAGCGTAGTACCAAGAGCGGATTGAAAAGTCTCCCAGAGACGTGAGGTCAAGCGACCATCACGGTCAGAGATGATGTCACGAGGCGTCCTGTGTCGACAAATGACTTCGTCGGTTGTAACGCCCCAAAACCGAAGTGCTTAATTAGCTAGCTAGTAAGGCTTCTTGGGATATAACATGAAAGACTAGCTAACTTGGTTAGGGTTATTGTCAACTAAATAAATAAGTATGACCAAGTAAAAATAATCAAGCAATCTTGAGGGACCAAATGTGTATATTGTAAAAAAATGTTATAACTAGTTAGTGGAGAATGGGAAGAACATCAAAACAAGTCTGATGTTCGACATTTCAGGGGAAGAAGAAACCCCATTCAAGTTTTGAAGAAATTCAACAAATTGAAGGCATTTAGCTTGATGATTATGTGCATGGGTTAAGATTTAGCATCGTCTATCCTTAACAAACATGTGGTAAGTCATAGAAATTGAATTGATGATTTTGCAAGTAATTGGTGTATGTTAAACTCTTGAATTTGTATGAAATTTAGTATGAAGGTGTGTTAGAATCACCAAATAAAACTTTAGTTATGAACAATTTCAAGTAATTTGAGGTTTTACATAAAACCCATTTGGTGATGATGAAGATGGCGACATGGGGGGATCACCTTATGACCAATTATTGTGCAAATTGGATGTATACTTGTTATATAGATTGAGTATGGTATGGAATTTGTTTGATATTTACTTGTGTTGATGAATGAAAGTGATACGTAGGAAGAAAAACATGAAAGATTTGTACATTATGCTTAGAAAGTAGTACGCACACCAAGTGTTTGATAAAATGTCTAAATGACAATAATATATGAAATTATATGCAAGTAATGGGTAAACATGTATAGAACGTGAGAATAATGTATTTGATAATAAACTAATTTGAGAAGTGTGTTTTTGATATAGTTCTTGTGGATATTATGTTGAAATGATGCTGGGTTAGCTTAGTATGGGTTAAAGTGTTAGTTGTGAAAATATGAGAAAGCTAGTGTGGATGGAATGGATTATGTATGTATATGTGTTTGTGTATATAAGTAAGTGATCATGTAGTTGTATATGTCATACAATACAAGTGTGTAATGCGTATAATGTTAAGAGTGTGGTCTACCATATTAAGATGGATACATGTTCATAAGTTGAAAGTGTGTAAATAGGACATTTGACTTTCTGAAAGTCAACAACGAATGTATAGCATGGTTAGCCTTTGGACATAATTGTAATAGTAGAGAAGTCATGCGTAATGTATTAGATGATCTGTGTGTCGTGTATGATGATAATTGAGTTGCGTGAATATGGAACAAGGTGACTTTTAGTCTAGCCTTATGTATGTGATATTTGGTTAATAAAAAGTCAAGTAATTGGAAACAGAATGTTGGTATGAATGAGCATGTGTGCTAACCATAACGTGACTGTGATGACATGAAAGGATAGGAATCACATTAGCATGACTCAAGAACGTAAGGTTAACGGGTCAAGCGGAGGCGAGGAAGCAAGCATGAAAACGAATGCTTAATGTAAGTGATTTCCGAATCACTTCGTATTTTTTAAGTAAAGTTACATACTAGTTATTTAAGCATGATCATTGAAGTCAACTAGGGTTTGGTTGTATGAAAACGATGATTTTCGCAGTAGAGCGAACGGTCAAAATGATGTTTTATTTCTATACCGGAATGATAGTCTAAGTAATGACTACGGTATTATAACCGAGTAATGGGTACGATTGCACATGAGCATGCTAAGCAAGAAACGGACACTGAGTTGGTAGCCAAATACTCGATTGTGAGGTAGGAATAGACGGATAAACAATTAGAGTATGAAAATTGTACTAATGAAGTTCGATTACGTATAATGGAATGGAATGAATGAGTCTAACGTATACCAATTATGGGGTGCTTAAATTACTAAGTATAAACTCCTAAGGATGTAAAACTTTTATAGTTATAATGTTCATGTGAGTTTTGAGTTCAAACAAATGACTTGTTTGAAAAAAACATAAACGGGTCGAATGATTCGTAAATGAATATTAATCCAAAAATATGTAAGTCAAGAATGTCCTTAGTCCGAATATTAGATTGTCCATATGATAGAGGACCAAATTACGATCACGTAGGAAGAAACATGAGGTTAAACGGTTTAAAAGTTATGCAAGTTTTAGTGCGTACGAACAATGATATCAACACAGCGAAAAAATGGCAAAACTAGGGGGTCCCCGACGCACGAGGTGAGTCCGCGACACACACCCCTTTTGCTGCCGATGCAATATATTGCTGTCTACGCGGGTTTGATGCCGGAAACTCATTTTTTGCATTTTTTGCACTTTTGCTTGATTTCAAGGCCCATTTAGCTTCCCCAAAGGTATCCCAAGCCTATCTTAAAGTTTTTATAGAGTTTGGGTAAGAACGAATGCTTATGGAACGTGTACGAACACGTGATATGTAAACTAGATTATGTAAATGTGGTTGATACGATTTGGCTAAGTCTTATAAGTAAGATTCTTATCATATATACATGATGTTGTGTTTGTGATGCACTTAATGGTTAAGTAAGCATGTATAACTTATGTAATAGATTTGGTAGGGAGGTATATAAGTTCGTAAAAGGTCTTTTATATACATGAAAGAGTTAGATTAGATGGTTTTACATGTGTTATTAATTTATACGTTTCCAAAGCATGAGACTCGTACGAAGAAGTTCATGGTGTTAATATATAAGGATTTATAATGTTAACCGAATTGTTTGAGAATGAAATGAAGTGCAGGCATATTATTGTATACTCATCAAAGGATAGACTTTGAAAGAAATGCTCGAATTCAGAAGGATATCTAAATGGAATCTACAGGAGGATAAAACGCGACGTGATCTTTTAGTTATATATTTAGATCGTATAATGTTTCAAGTTCTAATAATGTGAATGTATGTGGTGAATGCAGGTTGTATAAAATCACGGATCATCATCACGAGGCGTAAGCGGTCAAAGATCGAGTCACAAGATAGATTGTACGGGAATGTGTGATTGTGTAATTTAGTAAACATAAGTTATGGTTTATATTATAAATGAGAATGAACTATGTATTTATTTTAAAAGAATTATCTTGAAATGGACTTTCAAGTATGTCAAGACGTTTATAAAGAAAGAAATTTTAAGACTCGTATTTTCGCTGTGCCTTTATGGTTAAAACGTGCTTGGATGTTACAAGTTGGTATCAAAGCCCTGGTTTGAGAGAAATCAGGTACGAGGATGTAAGTACTTGAACTCAAACCCGTGTGCTCTTGTGACAAGGAACCCGTACAATCCAAGACTCGATCAAGATCTAAAGGTAGAAGTGAATGTAAGTATGTACTTATGTATGTATATAAAGAAACTAACAATATTGTATGTGTAAGGTAAGCTGAAGTGTTTGAGGAGGATGATCCGAGATTGCGGACTAGGACGATTACCAAAGAATGCAAATACGCAGTTAAACAGATGGACCCCAGGTACACAATACTAATATGTATGGGTACCGGTGTTTAAAAGAAAAATCTCCTTGTGGAGGGTAAATATTAAATGAAAGACAATGATAATGCCTTGATAACGTTTTAGAAATGTTGCACGAACCGAAACCCACTCCTTCGGACATAAGTGATGATTTCATGAAGGCACGAAACTAGTATGTGGATTGCGTCCCCTGGCCAGTACGCAAGAAGCATATGACATTCGTGAGACCGTGATAATCATCGCAGGTATATCCGATGGAATTGGGTAGTAGGTGGACGTGTGGGTGAAAGGAGTTGTGAGACTCTTAACTCCATAAGAAAGAAAAGCATGAATGAAACGTAGTTTATGTAGGGTCAAACTTGTAAGAATGAAAGACATGAAAGAAAAAAAACATGAATGGTAAGAGTGAAAACGTTTGAATCCATAAGTGAGTACGTATCAAACAAGTAAGAATGAATGGTAAGGATGAAAAGGTACGAGTCTATAAATAAGAATGGACCAACCAAGTAAGAATGAAAGGTTTGAATTCGTAGATGAATTCAAACATAAAGGAATAGTATGAATGAAAGAAGTTTGAATCCATAGACAAATTTAGATATACAAGAATGTAAGGCAAGAATGAAAAGTTTAAATCGTAAGCTAGTGCGGCTTAGACTTATAAGAATAAAAGGTAAAAACGAAAAGTTTGAATGTGTAGATAAATAGGATCAAACATATACGAACGAAAAGACTGAAATCCTTAAGTAAGTATGAACGAAACGTGTGAGAATATGAAAGATTGGATTCGTCAACGACTAAGAGTCAAGTAATGATAAAGTAGGAATTGCACCTCTCTCCCAACTAGAATAAGTATAACCTTGTAAGTAGGTGGTGCCAGTAGTGGTGCCGGGTTTAGTATGTTGCTTCCTTAAAAGAATGTTTATATGTAACGCATTAAGTAACCTGTGAGAACATAGGTAGTAGTTAACATTTGATGTTTATATGGGAATGTAATTACAGTTTGACTATGAAAAGTCAACCGGAATTGAATTGATAATTACAAGGCGCGTGTAATAAAATAGCATGAGAGGTCTGGTACATGAAGTATGTACGACTATTCGGCGAGAGAAATTTTACTAAAAGAAAATGTATATAAGAAAGTTACAGGTTGGCATAATAGTAATCGACTCATGAGAGTCGGGATGAATGATGGGCTAAGACCCGGACGAAAGACTTTATTTACATGAAAGAAATTTTTCGCAATGAAAGCCAAAACAACGTTCTATCAGTATGCCCGAACCGAAGTAAAGTATAAACGTGTACTCCAACATCTAATAAATACGAAATTTCAGTTTGACCTTGAAAAGTCAAGCTACAGAAATTATGCAATTAGCGAATGAAATATAAGGTACGGTATAACAAATGAACGGGAAATTCATGAAAGAATCATGGGTGAGTAAACACCATATATAATACAAATATGAGATGATATTTGCTACCATTGATGTTACAGATGAGAATGGTAGAAAAACTTGAAGTGAGAAACTAGTATAGCTGGCGGAAGGATGCTCATGAGCGGAAGTTCATCACATGAAGGAAAAATGTCAACCCAATTATGGAATGGACTCATGAAGGAAAGGGCCGATCCGGGTCGCGGATCGTCGATTTATCCGATAATAAAAAAATCAAGGTTAGTAAAATGTTTAACTCATGATTGATAAGTATGAATGGGTAGATTAAATACGACCTACGAAATAAATGATAGGATAGGTATGGTATGTATGGTATGGAATGTTTGACTTTTAACAGTCAGCGTAAGAAGAAAATTATGTCATTAAAAAGGAAATATCAAAAGTCTTGAGTGAAAGTTTTAGGTATTGGTTAAACTCTCGTACGATGAACTTGCATGACACATTTACTTAAATAGTATAAGTAGTGCATGAAGAGAGAGCAAATAATAAAGTAACATGAATGAAATGATTTGAATTTTAATCTGAAGGCATGCATAGTAAAAGTAATGGTAGCAAACATAGAATGATGCTCAACACTCGAGTTAAGTACGATTAAGTGAGTATGAAATAGTAGCCTTGTTGCGATAGCGATACTATAACTTAATATTTATGATAAGGACATGACCATATTCTAACTTTTATGTGACTATGAAAGTAATTAGAAGGAATATTAAGGATAACATATCAAGAATAATTTATTAGTAAAAGTAGAAGTAACCAATTCATCATGATTAATAAATGTATGAAAGCATTTTGCTTACTATACGAGGTAGATGAAAAACATATGACTATGTTTGTTCATGAATAAAGCTCATTTGCATAAGAGATGAGTGAATTCGTGCCATAGTATGCATAGTGGAGGAAATGAAGGAATGAGCAATCGGTAGCTAAAGGTAGTTATAGTTTGGTAAAAAATGAGATAGGTTTTGGGGACGAAACCTCCTTTAAGGGGGGTAGACTTGAAACACCCCAAAACCAAAGTGCTTAATTAGCTAGCTAGTAAGGCTTCTTGGGATATGGCTGAAATAAATAAGTAAGATTAGCTAACTTGGTTAGGGTCATTGTCAACTAAATAAATAAGCATGACCAAGTAAAAATAAGCAAGCAATCTTGAGGGACCAAATGTGTATATTGTAAAAAATGTTATAACTAGTTAGTGGAGAATGGGAGGAACATCAAAACAAGTCTGATGTTCGACATTTCAAGGGGAGAAGAAACCCCATTCAAGTTTTGAAGAAATTCATCAAATTGAAGGCATTTAGCTTGATGATTATGTGCTGGGTTAAGATTTAGCATCATCTATCCTTAACAAACATGTGGTAAGTCATAGAAATTGAATTGATGATTTTGCAAGTAATTGGTGTATGATAAATTCTTGAATTTGTATGAAATTTAGTATAAAGGTGTGTTAGAATCACCAAATAAAACTTTAGTTATGAACAATTTCAAGTAATTTGAGGTTTTACATAAAACCCATTTGGTGATGATGAAGATGGCGACATGGGGGGATCACCCATGTCCATTTATTGCGCAAATTGGATGTATTATGTAGTATGTGATGTGTACTTGTTATGTAGATTGAGTATGGTATGGAATTTGTTTGATATTTACTTGTGTTGATGAATGAAAGTGATAAGTAGGAAGAAAAACATGAAATGTTTGTACATTATGCTTAGAAAGTAGTACGCATACCAAGTGTTTGATGAAATGTCTAAATGACAATAATATATGAAATTATATGCAAGTAATGGGTAAACATGTATAGAACGTGAGAATAATGTATTTGATAGTAAACTAATTTGAGAAGTGTGTTTTGGATATTGTTCATGTGGATAGTATGTTGAAATGATGTTGGGTTAGTTAGTATGGGCTAAAGTGTTAGTTGTGAAAATATGAGAATGCTAGTGTGGACGGAATGGATTATGTATGTTATGTGTATGTGTATATAAGTAAGTGATCATGTAGTTGTATATGTCATACAATACGAGTGTGTAATGTGTATAATGTTAATAGTATGGTCTACCATATTAAGATGGATACATGTTCATAAGTTGAAAGTGTGTAAACAGGACATTTGACTTTCTGAAAGTCAACAACGAATGTATAGCATGGTTAGCCTTTGGACATAATTGTAATAGGAGAGAAGGCATGCGTAATGTATTATATGATCTATGTGTCGTGTATGATGATAATTGAGTTGCGTGAATATGGAACAAGGTGACTTTTAGTCTAGGCCTTATGTATGTGGTATTTGGTTAATAAAAAGCAAGTAATGTATGAATGGAAAGAAAGGAATGTTGGTATGAATGAGCATGTGTGCTAACCATAACGTGATTTTGATGACATGAAAAGGATAGGAATCACATTAGCATGACTCAAGAACATAAGGATAACGGGTCAAGCGGAGGCGAGGAAGCAAGCATGAACACGAATGCTTAAGGTAAGTGATTTCCGGAATCATTTCATATTTTTTTAAGGTAAAGTTACATACTAGTTATTTAAGCATGATAATTGAAGTCAAATAGGGTATGGTTGTATGAAAACGATGATTTTCGCTAGTAGAGCGAACGGGTCAAAATGATGTTTTATTTCTATACCGGAATGATAGTCTAAGTAATAACTACGGTATTATAACCGAGTAATGGGTATGATTGCACATGAGCACGCTAACCGAGAAACGGACACGTGAGTTGGTAGCCAAAAGACTCGATTGTGAGGTAGGAATAAACGGATAAACAATTAGAGTATGAAAATTGTACTAATGAAGTTCGATTACGTAAAATTAAATGGAATGAATAAGTCTAACGTATACCAATTATGGGGTGCTTAAATTACTAAGTACAAACCCCATTTGCTGCTGACGCAATATATTGCTGTCTACGCGGGTTTGATGCCGGAAACTCGTTTTTTGCATTTTTTGGCACTTTTGCTTGATTTCAAGGCCCATTTAGCTTCCCCAAAGGTATCCCAAGCCTATCTTAAAGTTTTTATAAAGTTCGGGTAGAACGAATGCTTATGGAAGGTGTACGAACACGTGATATGTAAACTAGATTATGTAAATGTGGTTGATACGATTTGGCTAAGTCTTATAAGTAAGATTCTTATTATATATACATGATGTTGTGTTTGTGATGCACTTAATGGTTAAGTAAGCATGTATAACTTATGTAATAGATTTGGTAGGGAGGTATGTAAGTTCGTAAAGGTCTTTTATAGACTTGAAAGAGTTAGATTAGATGGTTTGTACATGTGTTATTAATTTATACGTTTCCAAAGCATGAGACTCATACGAAGAAGTTCATGGTGTTAATATATAAGAATTTATAATGTTAACCGAATTTTTGAGAATGAAATGAAGTTTCAGGTATATTATCGTATACTCATCAAAGGATAGACTTTGAAAGAAATGCTCGAATTCAGAAGGATATCTAAATGGAATCTACAGAAGGATAAAACGCGACGTGATCTTTTAGTTATATATTTAGATCGTATAATGTTTCAAGTACTAATAATGTGAATGTATGTGGTGAATGCAGGTTGTATAAAATCACGGATCATCATCACGAGGTGTAAGTGGTCAGATCGAGTCACAAGATAGATTGTACGGGAATGTGTGATTGCGTAATTTAGTAAACATAAGTTATGTTTTATATTATAAATGAGAACGAAGAATGTATTTATTTTATAAGAATTATCTTGAAATAGACTTTCAAGTATGTCAAGACGTTTATAAAGAAAGAAATTTTAAGACTCGTATTTCCGCTGTGCCTTTATGGTTAAAACGTGCTTGGATGTTCTTCTCCTTAATTTTGAGATCGTGGGTGGTGTAGTTCTTCTCGTGGATTTTGAGTTGTCGAGACGCATACACGATAACCTTGTCTTGTTGCATAAGAACACAACCAAGACCAAGATTAGAGGCATCGCAGTAGACGACAAAATCGTCGTTTCCGTCAGGTAAGGTGAGTACAGGAGCGTTGCATAGCATACGCTTGAGAGTTTGAAAGGCCTCCTCTTGTTTGGAATCCCAAACAAAAGGCTTGTCCTTATGAGTTAAAGCGGTAAGGGGCACGACGATTTTAGAAAAGTCGGCGATGAATCGACGGTAGTAACCCGCCAATCCAAGAAAAGAACGGATTTCAGATGCATTCTTCTGCGTAATCCAACTCTTTACAGCTTCTATCTTTGCAGGGTCGACGTGAATTCCTTGATTGTTAACGATATGACCAAGGAATTGGACTTCTTCGAGCCAGAATTCACACTTAGAGAGCTTGGCATAAAGGCGATTTCCTTGAAGAAGTTCGAGAACTAAACGGAGATGTCGCGCGTGTTCGGCTCTCGACTTCGAGTAGATAAGGATGTCATCGATAAACACAATGACGAAACGATCCAAGAAGGCTTTACACACACGGTTCATCAAATCCTTAAAGACCGCGGGTGCATTTGTGAGACCGAAAGGCATGACCACAAATTCGAAATGGCCATAACGAGTACGAAAGGCGGTTTTCGGAATGTCTTCTTCTAACACGCGTAACTGATGGTAATCGGAACGTAGATCGATCTTAGAAAAACAAGTAGCACCTTGAAGTTGATCAAACAAATCGTTGATTCGAGGAAGAGGGTAGCTGTTCTTTATCGCGAGTTTGTTGAGTTCACGATAATCGATGCACATTCGGAAAGCCCCATCTTTCTTTTTCACAAAAAGAACGGGTGCGCCCCATGGTGAAGTGCTCGGGCGTATAAAGCCTTTATCAAGTAACTCTTGAAGTTGGCTAGATAGCTCGCGCATTTCGGATGGTGCAAGGCGATAGGGTGCTTTAGCAACGGGAGTAGCACCGGGAATTAAATCAATACGGAATTCGACATCACGAGTAGGGGTAAACCAGGTAAATCATCGGGAAAAACTTTTTAGGAAATTCACAAACAACGGGTACCTCTTTCAAGGTTTTCTTTTCTTTTTCTGGTTCACGAATGCATCGCATTGCTTTCGTAAACACTTGCTTGCTTGGGTACATGACAGAAGCATCAACTTCTTTGAGGGTGTTTCACCGTAAACATGTAGCTGATCACCGTTTGAGAGGTGGAAACGAATTATCTTATCGAAACAGACGACTTCAGCATAATTTTCGCGAAGAAAATCCATGCCTACTATGATATCGAAGCTACCTAATTGCATAGGTATGAGATGGTTCGAGAAGATGTGGTTGTTGAGATCGAGAGTACAGCCACGTAAGACGGAGCTAACAGTAACGGTTCTTTCGGTGGCGACTTCAACATCGAAAGCCTTTGGGAGTTTAGCGCGTTTACATTTTAAAAGTTTTTCGAATTCTAACGACATAAAACAGTTATCGGCACCAGTATCAAATAAAAAAGAAGCATAAATACCATTAACAAGGAACGTACCATTGACAACATTGTTGTCGTTCTAAGCCTGCCGGTGATTGAGATTGAAGGCTCTTCCATGCACGGCCTGTGGTTACTGCTGCTGCGGTTCACGGCTTTGTTTGGGTAGACATTGCTAAAGTGGTTCGGATCACCACAAGTGTAGCAGGCACATGCTTTTGGGACTGGTGCTTGCTGTTGGGGCTGCTACTGGTTGGTTTGAGGAGCACGGGGTGGTGCTGGTAGTGCTGCTGGTGCTTGAGGAGCTTGCTGACGAGGACTAGTACGTCAGCTGACAGTGAAGTGGCCGTAGATATTACAGTTGGTGCAGAAACGACAGTTGCCTCCAACTGGGTGATGGTAGGTACACTTTGAGCATAGTGGGTGAGGACCAGTGTACACACGCTTTGTAGGTGGTGCGTTTGGTGTAGCGGCTTGAAGCGGCTGAGAGTTTAACGGTACAACAACTGCACAATTCTTGCTTGGGTTCCCTCTTTTGCGACCTCGGCAATTGGACTTTGATTCTTGAGACGGCTCGGTAGTAGCGCTGGGTTCGGTGGTAGCTTGGTTCACGACCTTGTTGTGGTTCTTGAAGTATCCAGCCTGAACACGTTTGTCATTAATCTCGGCTGCAAGCTGAAAAGTCTCTTCTATGGTAGTAGTACACGCTACTTGGACGAAATCAGCAACGCAGTTAGGCAGAGCACGAAGATACTTTTTGATCGCTTTTTCTGTGGTGTCCACCTGACCGGGACATATGATACTTAGCTGCTTGAAGCGAGCAGTGAGACTTGCGTTGTCGGGTCCATCTTGCTTGGTATCCCAAAATTCATTTTCCAGTTTCCGAATTTCGTGGGGAGGACATAATTCTTTCATGATAACTTCCTTGAGTTCCTCCTCGTGAGCCCGTAAGCTTTATCGTTTCCGCACCTGTTGCGCTCTACGGTCCACCAATCAAGTGCCTTTGATTGGACCATACCGGTAGCATTGATGGTGCGAAGAGATTCGGGGCGGTGACCTCAATGGAATCGAACTAATGGAACACTATGCTTGGTCCGTCTGTGCCAGTGAAAGTGAGAGGCCCGCACGCTTTGAATTGCTTGAAGCTGAACGAGGACTTGGGCACGTCGGTTTTGGAATCAACCGAGGAGTTGCTGCTGACAGCCTGAACAACAATTTGGGGAATGACCTTAGCCATCTGCTTGGCTACTAGCGATGCGATACGCTTGTCAGCATTGTTGCGCTGGATGTTCCTCCTAGTGTGACATCCCGTAGAAGAGATCTACACGAAGGATTAGATTAGATGAGATTCGATTATAATAGGTTTAAAAGTTTAGCGTTTTATTACTTATTATCATTATTATTCAAGCAAGGCACAAAATCACGTAATCACGTATCCACATAAGCACATAAGCATGTAAGCACATAATCACGTAGGCATATAAGCATGTAAGCACATATACACATATTTTGCATGTATTCACAGATTTCACATAGACTCATCCGTAGACTCCAAATTTATTCGAAGAGGCGTAGACTCCAATTTCTCTTTTTTTAAGCGAGTAAGGCCGCGTATGAGGACATTCGCGTAAGAGAGTTGAGCGTTTTAGTTTGGTTTGTGATTAATTAGCGTTTGAGATTACGAGAGCTTGTGCGAGTAGTGTGTATAACGATAGAGTGTAAAAGCGATAAATCGAGAAATCGAATAACGTAAAATTCACAAATTCAAACACATAATTAAAATAAAACTCAATGATGTGTAAAATCAGCGATTGCAGGCTTAAATCAATTTGGAGCGTCCTGGGTTTTGAGACAACGACTACCCAAAGTGATTCGAAAATTCTCTGAGTTCGGACACACGATTTGGCCTAATAGACAAATGCTCTCGTGGTACTACGGTTAACGACATTTATCCTTCCAGTTACGTCGCGTTCCGAGTCATCGAAATAGTCGAGACTTTGGTGAGATTAAAAATCGAGGAGTGGAACTAGTTATTAAGATGCGGGTTTCACCCCTAACTTAGCAACTTCATCCCTAGTTGTGGTTGTGCTCGTCGATCAGGAGTTCCACTAGATAGAAATGGAGATTTTCGTCTAGGTTTAGATATTACTCCTAACTCAACGTTGTTATCTTGTGCGATAGAGGATGCGCGGAGTGAATGATCTTATCGAGAGTTCTTGGTTTCCACACCTAATCTCGACTTGATCACTCGTTTTGTGTGATACGAGCGTTTTCAAGCGTGTACATTGTGTTAGCCTTAGGAAAGGCATGTAAGCATTTATAGCAATTAGTTTAAGCATTTAAGTCAATGATTGGTCAAATTGGGTACTTCAACTATAGACTAGGTCGAACATGTCAATTCTACCTAATTCCTTATAGTTATGTCTCTGATACCAATCTGTTACACCCCAACCGATGGCGGAAACATCGGGGCGCAACACTAGGCGAATCAGATTGTCTCAAGAGAAATTCCATAACAACTAATATGACAATATTTTAAATAGTCAAGTTCCCATACAATCAACCAATATTTCACATTAATTCTTACAAAACATAACATCTCTTAAAACACATCAAAATTCGTCTTCCCTAGATTTCTTATTACATGTGTTTCTAAGATAAACCTAATCCAATTACAGCAGTAGAAAATCCTCAACCTGTCACATACGTTAAAATACAAGTCAATACAATTAAGTAAAGGTGAGCATACAGGTTTGCATAGATAATAGATATGAAAACGTTTAGCATACACCGCATGACATACGTAAGAGATGTGAACTATATAACTACTTAGATTCAAGTAAACCAACAAACCGCGAGTGCGAGGCACGCGAACAAGTGTCCACTTCCTAAAGAGAAAACAAATGTGAAATAAAAATGCGAGCCTTAACAACCCCGGGCCTCCGGTTGGCGGGTCAACCTCTAGCAAGCTATCATGTTAAGGGTGGCGTACTAGAAATTAAGTAACACATACAATTCAATATATTTCACGTATAGTCATGTATTAGCGGGTTGCGAATAAGAGTTTGAGAGTTGTGTGATGTGATTTGATATATGAACGTATGTAACACCCAAAAGTGTGTTTAAACGAAAAAGGGTTCAAGTAAACTCACAGTTGGTGCATTAAGGGAGAGAGATGGGATATGATATGGATTGAAGCAAGCTCCAGTTCAGCTTGTAAGCGAACAGAAGTGCATCAGTCTTCCGAAGTGCTTGGACGGTCAAAACTTGAAGGAGCAGTGGACAAGTTCGGGCGAAGTTGTACCAATTTCTTGGAATTGGTATTAGTTCGAGCGAACTTGACTAGTCGTCTTACAGATTGCATAAGTTCGGGCGAACTTGCCTTGTTTTGTTGAAGTTTGAACAAGTTCGACAAAATAAGGCAAGTTCGCCTGAACTTGACTAGTTTCCTTGGAAACAATACAAGTTCGGGCGAACTTGGTTGGTTTTCTTGAGAATTGAACAAGTTCGGCCGAAGTTGGTGATCAATTTGATGACAACTTCAGCGAACTTGATCTATTTGGAGCAAACTTGGCAGTTTTGGTCACTAAATCGTGCGTTTTCGCGTCGTTTGCTGAGGAGTCCATCCCTCCAACCTTAAGCTACTGAGCAAAACCTAGGCTGGAGATGTCTTTTGGAGCGAGTTTTAGCCATTTTACAGAAACTCAGGCTAATCCGGGTGAACTTGTTCATTCGTATGGGTTAGTCCAGTTTGTGCAAAGTGACGGTATCGTCCTTATGCTTCCGGATCTGAGATCTTGCTGGACAACGCCTCGTTCCACTTCATAGTGAACGAAACATACGTCACTTAGTCCGTATTTGTGTAAAAATCAATGTTCTAAAAGGTTTTTCTCAGATCCAACATTTTGCGAGTTGAAATCATCAAGATTTCTGTCTTGGGAGACGAGGCTAAGCCCAAATACACTCGTTTAGTGTAGATCTAAGTGAAAAGAAGAAGTTTTGTAGAAAAAGATGAAGATTTTCATAAACAGAAGCGTTTTGATGAAAACGGAGGTAATCCTTGTGCAAAATCGTTGTAAAACGTTGTTGTTTGCATAAAACGGGTTGATTCTTACTTGGAAAACAAAGGGTTTCGATATTGGGATCTCTGGAGCGAAGTTAGCAGCAAGGGGAGCATGAATGGAGGTGATGGGTATTTATAGGTGGAGAGAATTCAAGTGGCCAGACACCAAGTTCGGGCGAACTTGGCCAGTTCTGATGGAACCTGTGCAAGTTCGAGCGAACTTGCTGGTTTTGGGGGATTCTGAAGCCTGGTCAACTTCAGGCGAAGTTGGGATGCCCAACTTCGGCCGAACTTGGCCTGGTGGCTAGGTTTTGTTCGTTATTTTCGCGTTAGGTGTTCGTGGGTTTTGTATTAGATAGTTGTATTAAGCGTTTTAGCGAAGCGTTAAGCATTTTAAAAAATATAATAATAAGATTAAGCGATTCGTGCAAGTGAGAGCGTTGCGATAGCGAGTACAACCATAAATCATAAAACACACATAACACATAAATAGCATAATGTACATAAACAACTGCGTTTGTGATGCGATTTGATAAGCGATGTCGAAGGCACAAGTGGTTATTGTACAACAACACACTCGGCTCTTAAGGTAACATAGTTATTTGTGATTGCGTTGCGTTTAATCAGCATTGGACGTAATATAGTTGTGACAAATATATAATTAATTAACATAAACATTCCCATAATCGAATCTCGAAGTACAACGACCGATAATACGAGTTGTTACATAAAAATAAACGAAAGTATATTATTTTTAAAATTGATTTTATATAAAATAAAATAACATAAAATAATATAATATAATATAATATTAATATAATATAATATAATATAATATATTATATAATAAAATATATATAATATAATATATTAATATAATATAATATAATAATAAATAGAAAATTAGGCTACAAAGTCCAAATTTTTTTAAAAAAATGTAAAAAGTCATAAACACCAAAATGTCAACCATAAAACACACCAAAAACTCATAAAGAATAAAAAGAAGATTAGTAAAACATCATATATTTGGTTGTGTTTTGTGCTTTGAATGATAAAGTTTTGATTATCGAATGACAAACATTGTTATGTTTTATATTGATTAGCATGTTGTGTTTTAAATTCATAGTTCTACGATTGTGTGTTTGAAGTTTTTATAGACTATTATGGTTTTAATATGGTTAGTAATATTCACTCTGTTATTTGTGGGTTTAGGTGTGTTTTATGACTGAAATTATAGTGTTTTATGACCATTTATACTTTTTAGGAAATTTAGATTTTATAGTAATATAATATATCATACAATACAATACAAGATATTACTCCACGCACCTACCTTTTATTTAATAGAAAGACAAACGTAGTTATTATCATGGGACTTCTACTTTCGGCACTCAAAAACTTTTAATAAACAACAGAGTTAAATGCTTGGTTGGTCCTGTGGTTTGCAAATATTGAGACTTGGTCCCAGTGGTTCACTAATTACACACTTGGTCCCAGTAGTTTCAAATTTTGCACTCGGATGGTCCTTACCACTAACCTTTGTTAGATTTCTCAGTTAAGTATGTGTGAAATTACTATATTACCCTTGAAATAATAAAAATATAAAAATATAAAAAGAGGGGCCCACTACTCATCTTCTTCCTCACTCCATATCTCTCTTTTAAAAACTCAGCCACCACCTCTCCTTCACAAACCTGCAACCTCCACCTCCACCTTAAACCCACCACCACGTCCACCGCCACCTTCAACCCATCACCACCACCTCCACCGTCCGAACACGTGAGTCACTTCAATCTCCACCACCACCACCACCATCAAACCACAAGGTGACCTAGATCTGAAAATTGTTGACAACAGATGAAGAATATAATGCGATGATGAAGTGAATTGTCACAATTATCGAACTGGATTTAAATTCAAAAGGTCTTCGATGAAGGTGATCATGAATACTGATTTAGTTTGAATTCTGTGCACCCTTTCAAAGAAAATTAATAATGGACCTGGCTTGAATTTAGAATTTTAATAAATCATTAATTTGACTTCACCACCACGGTTTTAATAAATTACCAATTTTCGTTGATGTTAAAGCTCATATATGATACCTATACAAGTGGATTTAAGACTTATAAATGCCGTTAATCATGCTATAAAACCAGCTGTCGACGATGTGAAAGTCAGACGCCTGTTTTTTGCTTTCTTAAAGGTGGGGCTCCATGAAAACTCACCGACGTCTGTGGCGGTGATGATTCAATTTCCGGTGACTTAGTATGGCCATAAATGGTGGCCTAAGTTGGGGTGAAGGTCTTATGAGAGAGATGGGTTTAACTCTTGTATGAGGTTTGATTTCTGGTGATTGTGGTTTAATTCGACGAGAAGTTGGTTCAATCGTATGAGGTAATTTGTTTGAAATAATGTTGGTTGTTTGATGATTTTGGAATTTGACAGGTGGAGAAGAAAGGTGGAGGTGCTGGTTATGGTGATGGTGTGGTTGCAGGTGGTGGTTTGGAGGCGGTATGGTTAAAGGTTGTGGTTTAAAGGTGAAGGTCAGGTTGCAAGTGGTGGTTTGGTGGTGATATGGTTCCAGGTGATAGTTATGGTGACGGCGTGGTTATAATGACGGGTGAGGTGGTGGGTTGACGGTGGAGGAGGTGGTAGTGGTGGTGGGTTGGAGGTGGAGTGGTGGTGGTGGGTTTTACAGAGGGAGAGAGAGGGGTGGGGAAGAAGATGAGAAGGTGGGCCCATCTGTTTTTGTTTTTTTATGTGTTTAATTGTTTAGGGATAATTTAGTCATTTTGCACTCACTTAACTCAGAAATTTAACATTGGTTAGTGGTAAGGACCACACGAGTGAAAAATTACAAACACCGGGACCAAGCATGTAATTAGTGAACCACTGGGACCAAGTCTGCAATATTTGCAAACCATAAGGACCCCATTTATAAACAAAAATGGGGTCAGGTGGTATGAAATAAGTTACTGACATTTAACCATTATAAATTAACATTACTGTGATGCATAGAGTAGTTGTACTCTATGTTTAGAGAGGATTTAAAAAAATTACCTATTATAAATTTACAAAATTGTAATTCATAGAGTAGTTGTACTCTATGCTTAGGTAGATTTTCAAAAAAAAATATATATATAAATACACTTTTAACCTACAACTATTTTGATTTTTTACTTTTAACCAAAAGCTTTATATCTTTGTAATTTAACCTCATAACTTTTTTACTTTCGACTTTGGTACCGTGTACTCTTCATATTTCGCAAAAACTCGTTTTACGTTTTGTTCTAAATTTTGCGAGTTAACATAACGCAACGTTCATGTGTGGTTCAACGTTTTTACGTTTTGTTTTACGCTTTGTTCTAAATTTTGTGAGTTAACATTACGCAACGTGGTGTGTGGTTCAACGTTTTTACGGTCGTCTACTTTTTCCCGTTTGATAGGTTCCTCGTGGCGCAGGGTCCTAAATCGACTTAGTTATTATTTTCTATGTTTTATGTTTCGGTCTAATTTAACCGCATTAACATGGCGCAACTTCTGTGTTGGTGGTCTTTAGCGGTGTTGTGCCTTGGTACTATTTGTCACGGTTTTACGCCCCAACGCAACTCGGGGGGATGAATACTAGTTAATAAATAAATAAATAACAGTTATTATAATAAGTAAGAGACTAAACGTATATAATAACCGGAAAAGACAGAGGAACAACTTCTCGGTTAGTCAGGTATTGGGGGGACCTAGGGGTTTACCGTGTAAGCAGGTTTCCACGGTTATCAAAAAAATAAAATTAGATGTACTTACTTTTAAGACTTGAACCTTTGACCTTCCCAACTTAGGTGCTCTTAAAAACTTTGTTTCTGTCATTAGGCCACCAACCCCATTAGTAACGACTTCTTATTAAATTAGGCATGCAACCCACACTTTTAACATTCTTCCTTCTCTAATCTTCCAAATTGATCTCTCGAAATGATCATGATTTTAAAGACCGGTTTCAAAAATAGACCAAGCCATTAAACATAAATGAAGCACATATAAACCTCACAAAAAAGCCTTACCAAGTTTAGCTTTTTACATATTCCTTGATCAATCTACATAGGACTAGGGGTCCTAAATGGATCGGGTTCACGGGTTGGCAGGTTCAACCCGACCCGAACCCGAAAATTTTAGATGAACCCGAACCCGACCCGACCCGAAAATCTTGTCATATATATAACCCGAACACGACCCGAATATTAGCGGGTTGACCCGAACACGACCCGTTCAACCCGAATTTTCAAATTTTTTAATATTTTTCGCAAATTAATATATTAGAATTAAAATTTTACTAAAAAAACACAAAGGTATATAATAAAATTGGTTTTTAATTATAAAATTTTATGTCAATATCTCTTTTTAAGTTATAATTATGCATATAATACACACCAAAATTAATTTATGATATATAACATATTGTAAAAAATAAAATATGATATAAATGGGTTAGACGGGTCAACCCGTCAACCCGACCGGGTTGACCCGAACCTGACCCATTTAGCTAAACGGATTCGCGGGTTCAACCTGAAACTGACCCGAACCTGTTTAGACTAAACCTAAACCCGCGAATTTCGTGTTAGGTTCGTGTCGTGTTTTCGGGTCGTGTCAGAAATTCACACCCCTACTTAGGACCACAATCAGGCTTCCTTTGCTTTTGCTGATTAGGCACTTCGGACAACAACTAAGCAAATTTGTTCACGATCGATTGTTGTGAGATGTGGTCAATTGGTATTTTTGGTTTACAGTTTCGGTTGTGAGATGTGGTAGATTGGTATTTTTGTTTTATAGTGTTCAATGAGAGAGTTTTGAGGTTAGAATTGACAACTAGAAAAAGTGATATATACTATTTTTGAACTACTAACCTTTCTTCACCCTTTTTAACTCAAAATGATTCTTATGAGGCTCAAACCCTCACCTCTTTAGCTGGGGCAACACTATTGCCACTGGGCTACAAAGCCTTTGGCAGAAAAAGTGATTTTTTAGTAGAGGAGAAGGGGTGGGGTGTGGATTGTATTTTTATATATCATTGATATATGTTATCAATATTAAAGGTATTTTATTCATGAAGTAGGATTATATACAAACTTTAATGAAATTAAAAACTATAAGAAGCAATAGGCTAATGACACATAGCATACATTATAATTAATCACTAAGGGTATTTTCGTCTTATGTTATATATGTTGGAAATATTGGTGGGAACATACAAGTTGGTATGTTTCCTTATAAGGGATTCCCCTTATGGGCTTCCAAAGTGTTAAATGGGTTGAGAATGGGTCAAGCCCACAGGCGCGCTGAGCCGAGCCGAGCCGCGAGCTCGCGAATGGACGCGTTTGAGGCGCACTTCGCACGTACGCATCGTCGCTAGGAGCTTTTATTTTAGCTAGGGTCCGGTTCAGGTACGCTAGTGCTGTGGATCGAGATCGAATGCGATAAACTGGGATAGGGGATAGAGATGAATTCGAAACCAGTGGGGGTTATCCCTAGCAGTTCGAATTCGTATGGGTTATCTCCAGGAATTCGAATTCAAATCTGGTAGATGAGGGTTATCCATTCCGTTTTTCTCATCTCAGTTGAGATCTGAACCTATAAATAAAGGCTTCCTGCTACCCATTCTACACACAGATTTTCGCAGCCTCCCTCTTATGTTCCTGTTTCTTCTCCGGCTTCTGCGTTTTCTGGTTTCCATTGCTGTCGGAATACCAGATCAATTCTGCATTAAATTATGGGAGTTTACATTGCCGCTCACAGCAATACGAGCGCGTAAAATCCTTTAAGGACAGGAATCATCCGTGCAGTTCAAGATTCTCGGTTTCTTAAATCGCTAGGTTGGTTTTAGTTTTTTGCGTTTTATTTAAATTCGTCCGATAACGGGACAGTCTCCTTCTACCTTTCTTCAATCAGTTTGCTCAAGTTGGAACAAACTGGTTTGGCCAATAACTCGGTAATTAATAAGATTAATATTAATTTTCTGTTTGATTAAATTGTTTTTAACAATCTTAAAGGATTTTTTTTTGTGTTTAATCAACAGAATGAATGGACTCTGAACTACCAACAGCTAATCTAAGATTCAGAATCAAGGTTTGTCAAGTTGGACAGAATTCGATGGCCAGAATTATACTCGTTGGGCGGACAAGGTTAAGTTCATGCTAGTTGTGCTGGAACTCTACTGTATCCTTGATCAAACTTGCCTGAAATCCCCAAAGACCCTCCTCTTGAGGCTGGAGAGTCCCGGATCAAAACTAGGCAAGCAAAGACTTGTCCTTAGGGAGTTTACATTGCTGTCGGAATACCAGATCAGTTCTGCATTAAATTATGGGAGTTTACATTGCCGCTCACAGCAATACGAGCGCGTAAAATCCTTTAAGGACAGGAATCATCCGTGCAGTTCAAGATTCTCGGTTTCTTAAATCGCCAGGTTGGTTTTAGTTTTTTGCGTGTTATTTAAATTCGTCCGATAACGGGACAGTCTCCTTCTACCTTTCTTCAATCAGTTTGCTCAAGTTGGAACAAACTGGTTTGGCCAATAACTCGGTAATTAATAAGATTAATATTAATTTTCTGTTTGATTAAATTGTTTTTAACAATCTTAAAGGATTTTTTTTTGTGTTTAATCAACAGAATGAATGGACTCTGAACTACCAACAGCTAATCTAAGATTCATGAATCAAGAGTTTGTCAAGTTGGACAGATTCGATGGCCAGAATTATACTCGTTGGGCGGACAAGGTTAAGTTCATGCTAGTTGTGCTGGAACTCTACTGTATCCTTGATCCAAACTTGCCTGAAATCCCCAAAGACCCTCCTCTTGAGGCTGGAGAGGTCCCGGATCAAAACTAGGCAAAGCAAAGACTTGTCCTTAGGAAGCTGAAGATCTTTGCCTTGGCCATATCAAAAATTCTCTTTAGGATCGTCTCTATGACTTGTACGCGCCGGTAACAAGTGCTAGAGAATTATGGAAAGCTTTGAAAGATAAGTACAAGGCTTATGAAGAAGGTACTAACAAATACCTTATTTCCAAGTACTTAGACTTTCAAATGGTTGATGACAAGTCAATCTTGGAGCAAGTGCATGAACTCCAAGTTCTTGTTAACAAATTGACCGCACTTTCTATTCCGTTGCCAGAAATATTCCAAGTAGGGGTCATTATGGCAAAACTACCTCCTACTTGGAAAGATTTCTCAAAGAGAATGATGCACAAATCTAAGGACTACTCGTTGGATGAACTGTTGAAGCACATTCGAATTAAGGAGGAACCGCGCAACAGGGACAAAAGAGGTAAATTCAGATCGAGTGTGAATCATATTGTTGGAGGATCTGGGCAAAAGGAAAAAGTGGCATCAAAGAGTAAAAAGTTTACAGCACCAAAGAAAAGGGAATTCAAGAAGTCACATCAAACGACCAACCATCAACCAAAGAAATCGGGTAAATGTCATGTTTGTGGAGAAACCGGGCATTATGCACGAGAGTGCTCTCAAAGGAAATCTGGTTTTACAGTTGGTTCTACAAGTGCTGTTGATATTGAGAAAGTCACCAATCTAGTGGCCAATGTGGGTCTTGGAGACGTTAACATGCTTTCTCAATATACACGTGTTATGCCATGTAGAGGATGGTTCTTGGATTCGGGAGCCACTGTTCATGTTTGTGGGAATCGTGGCTCGTTTCTTACTTATGATTCTGTTACTCAAGGAACAGTGGTGGTATGTGCTAATGGACATCGTGTAGAAGTTCGTGGTAAAGGCATGGTGCGACTAAACTTTAGAGATGGTCAAATGGTTACCCTTCAGGATGTGTTGCATGTTCCTGGTATCACCAAGGGTCTTGTTTCTGCTGATAAGTTTGATCGAAATGGGTACAAGCTGGTTCTCAAGAATCTCCATGTGAAGTTTTCTCTAAATGACATCTATGTGGGTCAAGCAAAGAACACGGGTGGAATGTATCCCCTTGACCTAGCTGAAGATGGAATTGATGAAGAAGAAGACTCGGATGAAGGTGACGTTTCAGTGATTGATGGGTCTGGGAATGAAAGTGATAGTGATAGTGGTGATAGTGGTAGTGATAGTTTTTATCAACGTAATGCAATTGGTTTTGATTTGAATGAAACTATGTCTTCTGATTATATCGCTTGTTCAATTTCTTTATGGCATAAACGTTTAGCTCATACAAATATTAAAAACATTGAGAAAATGCAAACTAAAAGTTTACTGAAATTAAAAGATAAAGACTTTGAAAATGCGAAACTTGTGTGAAATCAAAATTCACAAAAAACCTTTTCCAAGTGTCCATAAACGTAATACATCACTACTAGAACTAATTCATAAAGATATTTGTGAACTGAATGGAGTCCTTACTCGTGGGGGTAAGAAATACTTTATCACTTTCTGCGATGACTTCAGCCGATACTTATATGTTTATTTATTGCATTCAAAAGACGAAGCTTTTGAGGTATTTAAAATATATGAGGCTGAGGTTGAAAAACAAAAGGAGAAACGCATTAAAATTCTTCGCTCGGACAGAGGCGGAGAATACTTTAACCGAAGATTTGATGCATTCTGCAAAGAGGAAGGCATCATACATGAGAGAACTGCACCATATACTCCCCAACAAAATGGTTTGGCTGAGAGAAAGAACCGAACCTTGGTAGAGATGGCTAACTGTAGTTAAATCAATCGGGTCTATCTCGTAATATGTGGGGGGAAGCTGTGTTAACCGCTTGTTATGTTCACAATAGGATCACTAGTCGTGTGATACCTACGAGCCCATATGAGTTGTGGAAAGGAAGAAAACTAAACCTAGAGTATTTGAGGGTTTGGGGGTGTCTTGTCATTATCGCGTACCTGATCCAAAGACACTCAAACTGGGAGAACGAGCTTACAAGAGTGTATTCATTGGATATGCTCTGCATAGTAAGTCTTACCGGTTGTTGGATGACGAATCAGGTACAGATGTAGAATCCAGAGATGTGGAATTCTTTGAGAACAAGTTTTCTAGAGATGATGAAAACTCAAATTACACCACATCTTCTAGTACTTCTGGAAAAAGAGTCGAACCTTCACCAATAGTTGAATAACCGAGAAAAGTACTAGAGTTAGAAAAGAGAAAAGTTATGGAGATGATTTCTTTTCTTACCTGGTTGAGGGAACTCAAAAGAAAGTGACGAGAGATGTCATTTTCGCTGTAAATTCTGGATGATGATCCTAAAACTTTCAACGAAGCAATGTCATCAAGAGATGCTCCTTTGTGAAAGGAAGCAGTCAATGATGAAATGGATTCCATTATGGGAAATGGAACTTGGGAGTTAGCTGATCTACCTAAGGGAAAGAAACCTATTGAATCCAAATGGATTTTCAAAAGGAAGTATCATCCAGATGGATCCATCTCTGCCTATAAAGCGAGATTAGTTGCTAAAGGGTATAGGCAGAGAGAAGGGATCGACTATTTGATACCTATGCACCTGTGGCTAGAATTAGCTCTATTAGAACTCTAATAGCGGTGTATGCTTTGAAAGGGCTGTACATCCATCAAATGGATGTAAAGACTGCATTTCTAAATGGGTGTCTAAATGAGGAGATGTATTTGGAGCAACCAGAAGGGTTTGTGATGCCTGGACAAGAGAACAAAGTGTGTAGACTTATTTAATCTCTTTATGGTTTGAAGCAAGCTCCTAAACAATGGCATGAGAGGTTTGACACCACTGTGACTGCTTTAGGGTTTCGATACAATAGTGCTGATAGGTGTATCTATACTAAATGTGAACCCAGTTATACAGTCGTGATTTGTCTCTATGTTGATGATATGTTGATCATTGGCACTCACCTTGAAAGTATTTCCGAAACTAAGAAATATCTATCCTCGAACTTTAAGATGAAAGATCTAGGAGAAGTTGATACCATTCTTGCGATCAAGGTGAAAAGAACTGAAAGTCAGATTTCTCTAAGTCAATCTCATTACATAGAGAAAATTCTGACTAAGTTTCAACACTTGAAGATTAAAAAGTTTAATACCCCATTTGATCCAAGTGTGAAACTTAATGTGAACTCAGGGAGAGCAGTGGCTCAACTAGAGTATGCGAGTGCTATTGGAAGTATGATGTATGCAACACATTGCACTCGTCCTGATATTGCTTTTTCTGTAAGCAAACTGAGTCAGTATACTGTCAATCCAGGGACAGAACATTAGAAAGCAGTGGGTAGAGTACTTGGATACCTGAAAAGGACCAGTAGTTTAGAACTGACATACACGTCTAATTCCAGAATACTCGAAGGTTATTCTGATGCGAGCTGGATTGATCACACCAGTGATTCAAAATCTACAAGTGGGTGGATTTACACTCTAGCAGGAGGAGCAATTTCTTGGGCGAGCAAGAAACAGACGTGTATTGCGCACTCAACTATGGAAGCTGAGTTCATAGCACTAGCTGCGGCTGGTAAGGAAGCAGAGTGGATTAGAGATCTACTTACACACATCCGTTTGTGGGATGTTCCAATGCCGTATATTCCCATGTATTGTGATAGTGATGCCACACTATCTAAAGTATACAACGCAGTATATATTTGGAAGTCAAGACACATAGGTCTACGGCACAATTATGTGAGACAACTTCTTGAAAGTGGTACCATCAAGGTTGTCTATGTCAAGACGAGTAGGAACTTGGCTGATCCGTTTACTAAACCTCTGACGAGAGATTTGGTAGTAAATACTGCGAGAGACATGGGTCTAAAACCACAATAGAATCGTTAGTGATGGAAACCCAACTTGAACTTAGTGCTCCTATTTCTCAAGTTTAATGGGTAAAAACGAAGTCACTTAACGATAGAAGGTACTATCAATTTTTGATAGATCCATGTGAGGTATGATAGTACGTCGTTGCCGAGAACAAGGGTGAGCTAATGCTCTTAACAAAGTTTTGGAGGCATCCAAGCAACGTGGATGATGTAAAACTTTGCCTATATGATCTAGGGGTGGTGCCGCCACGAGTGAAGATAAGTGGTTTGTCTTCTAAAGGTTATGAAAAGGATTTATAGCGCATTGCCATATTCGCGCTCAGTGAGAACGCAAAGTCGGCCGGTGATGTGTGGGGGTAAACCGAAGGGGGCTATCAGGTTAATGGTTTAATTCCATAGGACACCATCGAATCTGTCTCTTCTTGTTTATCAACATAAACTGGGTTTAATCTTCGTGACACCTAGTGACGTCATCTGCCTAAGTGAAAGGAAACATTCCAACTTGGTGGGGGATTGTTGGAAATATTGGTGGGAACATACAAGTTGGTATGTTTCCTCCATCCCACATTGGTGGGGGAGGTGAAAGTTGAGTGCCTTATAAGGGATTCCCCCTTATGGGCCTCCAAAGTGTTAAATGAGTTGAGAAGTGGGTCAAGCCCACACGCGCACCGAGCCGAGCCGAGCCGCGAGCTCGCGAATGGGCGCGTTTGAGGCGCGAATGGGCGCCTTTGAGGCGCACTTTGCACTTCGCACGTACGCATCTTCGCTAGGAGCTGAGGAGCTTTTATTTTTAGCTAGGGTTCGGTTCAGGTACGTTAGTGCTGTGGATCGAGATCGAATGCGATAAAGTGGGAAAGAGGGATAGAGATGAATTCGAAACCAGTGGGGGTTATCCCTAGCAGTTCGAATTCGTATGGGTTATCTCCAGGAATTCGAATTCAAATCTGGTAGATGAGGGTTATCCATTCCCCGTTTTTCTCATTCTCAGTTGAGATCTGAACCTATAAATAAAGGCTTCCTGCTACCCATTCTACACACAGATTTTCGCAGCCTCCCTCTTATGTTCCTGTTTCTTCTCCAGCTTCTGCGTTTTCGGTTTCCATTGCTGTTGGAATACCAGATCAGTTCTGCATTAAATCCTGGGAGTTTACGCTGCAACTGACAGCAATACGAGCGCGTAAAATCCTTTAAGGACAGGAATCATCCGTGCAGTTCAAGATTCTCGGTTTCTTAAATCGCCATGTTGGTTTTAGTTTTTTGCGTGTTATTTAATTCGTCCGATAACGGGACAGTCTCCTTCTACCTTTCTTCAATTAGTTTGCTCAAGTTGGAACAAACTGGTTTGGCCAATAACTCAGTAATTAATAAGATTAATATTAATTTTCTATTTGAATAAATTGTTTTCAACAATACAGATGTATTTAGAAAATTTCTAATATCATGCAATTCAAATTTCGTTACTGTTATATAGATGTATTTGGAAAATTTCTAATATCATGCATTTCAAATTTTGTAATTTATGTAACGCATTCATGATACGGTTATTTCAACAAGTTGATTCTTATCATCCTATTCGTATACAAATTTCATTTATTAGATTTGACTTTTCCTAGTTTGTAAAATCATCTTCCTCATTGGTGCTTCATTCAATTTTCTTTGACATGGAAGAAGAACCTTAATAGTACTAAAATAATTTTTTCTCAATGTTTGTTCATTTTTATTATGTTACAGAATACGGTACGGTTTGATGAATACACTTCAGGGATGGTTGGACTGATTATATAGATAGATGTGCTGATAATTTCATGATTTATATAAAATGCATGTACTGATTATATAATTGAATGTGCTAGTTATAAGACGTGGGTGTGCTGATTATATCATGATTTATATAAAATGCATATGCTGATTATATAAATGAATGTGTTGATTATATAAATGAATGTGCTGGTTATAAGACGTGAATGTGCTGATAATTTCATGATTTATATAAAATACTTTTGTTGATTATATAAATAAATGTCCTAGTTATATGACCTGGATGTGTTGATAATCTCATGTTTTATATAAAATGCATGTGCTAATATTAGGCCATACGTAATGGTTAATGCCCTTTAAGGGGCATTTTCCGCCACATCAATATTATAATGCTCCTCAAAAAAATGTGTAATAGTTAATGCCTCTTAATGGCTCAATTCCATCATTACTTTCCAATTTTGTTATCTTCATTGGGCATTATACTAGAAATGTCCCTTCCTCTTCATGCTCATATAAAGTCCATAGGGGTGGTATAAAGGGCATTATTAAGCCACTTCACGCCCTTATAATGCCCATTACTTGTGGTCGTTAGGACAATTGAAGAAAGAAAACAAAACTTGTTTTGAATTTGATTGATGGTTGTGAAATTTGGGGAGGAAGACTTTCTAACTGCGTGATTTTAGGAGAAGTTATCATATTGGGATTTCGGAGTGGTTAATTATAATAAATAAACACAAATACCATAAATACTCTGATCCTATATTATTACGACTCTTTATTATAAATTGATGAGGTGTCATCAATATCAACCCTAGATCTTAGATCTAATTTATGGACACATTAGATTTGTTCTTACGATTTTTACATTCAACACTATTTGAACCGGATCTCAAACTCTTTTACTCATTTTACATGTTTAAAAGATTTTGTTTTAAGAAAAGTTAGTTTTGAAACCCATATTTGTTACACAATGAACATACTACTTGAATCTAAGCATTTGCAGCCGCCTGCCTTTTCGATCACAAATCGATTGCTAAAGACCAGTTCTAAACCACAAAAACTATTATATATTACTAAAATTAGAAGTTACATGAAGAGTAATTTTTGTTGGTTCATGTAGATGGGTTAGCCCATTAAGCTTTCTTTTAGAAACAAATGGGTCACACTTCTTACAATATGTGGGTAGCCGGAATTCGTTGCTACGCTTTTTCCTTTCTGTTTAGCCAACCAAGTTCTATTCCATCCTCTATTATGCTTTTTTATTCTTTCTTCAAACCCTCAAAACTTATTTAAGAAATACATACTCTCGTTAAATTATCTCTAATATTTATCGCTTCGATCGACCTCTTCTTTTTTTATATTGTTTAATTTAGGTTCATCATTGTCATATTATTATTATATATATTAGTACTAAGTGGTCATGAACAATGAACAGTAATAGGAAAATTTTGAGAGGTTATTATACAAATAATTTTTATGTATTATTTAATTTATTAGTATTTGTTTTATTATTTTTTAGTAAGTATATTATATTTATTATTCGACTTCATCTTTTAATTGTAACTTGTGTTAACTTTCTTAAAAAATCTAAATTTGCATCTACATTTATTCCAAGTTATTTTCCTGGAGTTTTTTCCTAAAAGAGTATTGGTGGAAAAGTTATTTACCAAAATATGTGATTTGAAAAATAATTATTAAAATAGGTGTTTTGCAATGACTTTTTTCTCGAATTGGTGAAGGTGGAAAAAATATTTACCAAAATGGGTGATTTTAAAAAATATTTATTAAAATGAGTGTTTTTTTCTTATTTCTTTATTATTAACTAAACTATTATATTTTTTTTTTCAGTTAACCATATATGTTTTTAATTTATTTTTCTCCAAAACAAATTACTCGTTATATTTTATTTACTTTTTTAACTAACTAAAATATAATTTTTTTTTCTTAACGCTTTTTCTTTTATTTCTTTTTACATTTATATAAGCTAAATAATTCTAATATAAAGTTTACTCCTTGAGTTTTAGAGATGTAAACAATCACTAAAGTAGCACTTTCATGTTTATTTATTTAACTTTAACCGAACAAAAAATCAAACACAAATATGGTTTTCTTTTTCGTAAACAAGACATGTATTCATGTTTACATTAACTGAATGAAATAAATGTTGTTTGTGACCATTAAAAATAAGTTGATAATAAAAAATAATAATATAGTATCAAGTTGGCCAATAAAATTACGAACCAATCAATCCATATAAATATTTTGCCCACTGATTGTTAATAAAATTTATGTAATTATAGGAAACACTATATTATGGGTTTTCATTTGAATCGGTAATAAACTACACAGACAGTAGTAATATGAAAAATTACCCTTAAAAATATTATATTAAAATATTAAATGAGAGGTATTAGCATTTAAAAATTAAATTAATTCAACGATTTCAATTTATTTTAACGTGGGTTTCATTGTATAAAAAAATATAATAATTAATAAGTTAGTTAAAGATCTATATAATGAGATCGAAGAAATGAATATAAATGTAATAGGTTGATTAAATAAAAATAGAAGAATTAAAATCGATTAGTTAAAAATAAAGAAACATAGAAAAACACTCATTTTGGTAATTATTTTTCAAATCACTCGTTTTGGTAAATATTTTTTCCACCAACACCCTTTTAGGAAAAAAACTCATTTTCCCGCACGTTCTCACGATACGTTACTATGTGCATTGGATCGATTATATATATCCATATGAATTGTAACCCACGATGAACAATGAAATGTAATTTTTTACTTATTATTATATATATTATGATATTGTATTGTATTATTATAAATACTCTTTATTATATTTTGTTTTCCACTTATAATTCTTAACATAAGACATTTTATAAAATTTTGGCTATGTCAGTACGATGCCCTTATTTTTATCTACGTCTAGATTTAAATTTTGCTCAATAACGTAGAACTACTTTTTCAGTATCATAAGTTGTAGCAAGTGTCAGTGTCGGTATTGTGACGAACCGAACCAATTCAACCGAAAAACATCGGCAAAGACATCGAATATCGAAACCTGTGCCAATATTTGTTTTATCGTTTTTACCGATGTTAAAAGCGTGTCGATATCTTTTAAAGTTGTACCGGTATTGTGACGAACCGAACCGATTCCAACCAAACAAATCGGCACGGACATCGAATATCGAAGCTTGTACCATTATTTGTTTTATGGTTTTTGTCGATGTCAAATGCGTGTCAAAATCTTTTAGGTTATATAAAGACTTTATTTTTTGAGTTTTCTCTTTTGGTCGCTATACGAGTGTTGGGACAGTATGGTAGCGATACGATCTTAATTTATCAAAAGCAAAAACAATAAAAATAAATACCAGTGTTGACAGTCAGTTTTGGTTCGATTTGGTATGATAGGGGCACAATAGCCGTTTTCAATAACATTTGTATTTCAATGTTGAAAAAGTAAACATAGATTGCAAACCAACCGAATGTTATCAATTGAACAACATTGTGGTGTTATCGATTTTCATTTTTATTGTTTTCGATCAATGTAAGATTTTCTCTTTCGATTACTATAGCGAGTACCGATACCGTAACGAACTGAACAGATACCAACTGAATTCATGCCGCGAAGCGTGGGGAAAATCACTAGTTTTTATTATATTTAGTACTAACTTTTTTATTTATTTCTTCTATTGTTTTTCTATTTCGCTTAACTTATACACACACACATACGGTCGCAAAACTTGGATTAAAAAAATACGAGTAAATTGCTAAAATGATTCCTGAGGTTTAGGCATGTTTACCAGTTTCATCAAAAATGATTTTTTGTGCCAAACAACCTTTCACCTTTGGTATTTTTTGTCATTTTCATCCAAACTACTAACTTTGTTTACGTTTTTTGTTAAGTTGAAAGATATTTGGATGAAACTGGCAAATATAAAACCTCGGGGATGATTTTTGACAGTTTACTCAAACTCTTTATAATTTCTTTTATTTAATAATTTTGTCACATATACATAAAACAAAATATACATGCAGTTTTAGAGAAAAAAAATAATAGTTTTGTCATATAATTTTTATAAATTATCATCCAAACCACTAACTCAGCTTATTTTTTCTGTTAAGTTGAAGGATGTTTTAAATTTTATAAATTAAGACATAAATTCATTTCCAGTTTTTTTATATAGATTAGTTTTATAAAGAGAAAATAATATATAAAATAAATGTCAATGGTGTGCAACATATAACAGTCGATTACAACTTTTAGTATTTAATTAGTCGTAGAGATAGAAAAAATTGTAAAATGTTACATATTTTTTAGAGTAAATTGTCATTTTCGTCCCTGAGATTGGGCATGCTTGCCATTTTCGTCCAAAATGACACTTTGGTACTATTTTGCCCCCACATTTGTAACTTTTTGCCATTTTCGTCCAAATGCCTAACCTAGTTACTTTATACCGTCAGATGGGTTATTTTTTAAATTTGTTAATGATAAGGGGCTAACTTGTAAGATGAGAAGCAGTTTTGTCTTTTAGCTAACGTACAACACATTAAAGCTTGGTACAAGCTTTTAATGCACACACAATCACCACACCACCACCACCACCCCATCACCGCCACACCACCATCACCAGCCCACCAACACCGTCACCACCACAACCCCTCACCACTAGACCACCACTTAGTCACCACCCATCACCACCCCACCAACACCACACCATCACCATCGATCGAAGCCCAAATCCAACGCCACCACCATAAACCTTCACCTGTAAGCATCATCCTCGTCAATCTGCCATCATCTGCCACTGCTGTTCCGGCGATGGAGATGTCGGGTTAGTGGTCGGAATATTTTTGCAGGTTCTGGAGTAACGAAAGTTATGGTGATGAGGAAAGAGATGACCTGTTGGAGATGAAGTGATTATATGGTGTATGTTGATTGATGAATATGCGATGAAAAATCGGTGTACAGTGAAGGTGATGACAAAGATGAATGTTGATGATGTTTTGAAGTTAAACGGAGAAGACGTATAGTTAACGCGGAGTTCCGGCCCGAGATAATGAACGTTGGAGATGATGAACAAAGTTGTTGTGTAGATAAAATGTGGTGATGAAATAGGATAATGGTGGCTGTTATAGAGGTGAAATGGTGGTATTGTAACGGGTGCTCAGTGACGGTGAACGGGGAAAGTGTTGAACTGTGCACGACATATGTCGTGATGAAGTTGGTGGTAAACGATTAACAGTAGTGGTTCAATAGTGAAGATGAACGGTGTTGATGGTGGTCGGACTTCAGAGGTGGTTCGACGGATTGAAGAGTGTCGGTGATGAGGATAGGAGAAGATGATAGACGTGGGTGATCGTTGTGATGATACGATGTTGATTATGAAGATGACCGGTGTGACATCTGTGTATTTTAATCATCGTACTATTCTGAAGTATTTTGTAATTTTATAATATTGTGTTTATTCCAAGATTTGTGTATTTATATATATATGGTATTTCATAATTTCAATCCTTGTTCAATTCTGATCTTTCAAAATCACTTCTGGTAGTGAAATCGCAAACTGTTACGCAAACGTAATCAGTTTAACGCGACGTACACTCCGGAACAATGACATAAGCTAAACATACTCTAAATATCCTTTACATAACTTAGAAATAAGTTTGGAAGGGTTCGGTATGGCAAAAACATCTTTATTCAACTTCAGGGGCTATTTTGCAAATTTTGTGAAACTATGTCGTTACGCGTATTTCCTAATCCGGAACATGTACGCACATCCAAAAATTTTGTAATCATTAAAATCGTGTATTTTGATGATTGGAATGCAAAAATATCATTCGTTACGCATTTACGGTCATTTGCGCGTTCGTTACGATTTTTATCGTAATTAACCGAAAACCGCAATCGTATGACCGAACGAACCGACACCAGAGACATTTTTGGAAATATTTCAAGTTCCCTATGCTTTATCATCCTTATAAAGCTTTAAAATGAGGTTACGAGTGTTAAAAGCACCAAAATGCAACAAAACAAAGTGCAGGGACTAAACTGCAACTTTTGCAAACTGCTGCCTGCACATGGTCCTTACGGACCGTAAGCTTAGGAACATACGGTCCGTAAGCCATGCCCAGCACAGCAGGTTGCTTGGCAGCTTCTTGTTCATTTGTCTTGACATCTATAACTCGTTTTTGCCACAATTCTCCTGTAATGATCCTACAACATCTCCTAACACTTGGAATGATCTTGTGGCTTCAAGAAATCTATAAAATACCCCCATTGTTGCAACCATTTTCCTTGCTCATTCCTTCTCTTTCTCTCAATAACTTTAAGAGGAGACTCCCACATTGTTGGAGGTCTCCCATCTGAGTTTTCTAAGTCTTCTTCTTCATCATTGGCTGCTTTGAGCACAAGTAAGTGTTCTAACTTAGTCTTGTTCATTCAGTTTAGCTATTTCAAGCTAAAAGTCAAACAATGTTTGACTTTCAGCTTTGACTATTAATTGGTCAAAGCAAAGTTCAAATGAACTTTGCAACGTGATCGTAATCACAATGGTTATGATCCTTAGCGATCATGCCTACTGATTACCACATATACTAGTCGAAGTGACGAGTCAAAGTTTCGGTCAAAAGTGCGCATTATGTGCATTTTATGACGACAACATTTTTAGGTATCAAAACACTTTGTTTTGATATCAAATCAGTTTTCTAACTTATTTATACATGTTTTAACATGTTCAACTCGTCACTTTTAGTTTAGTGCTTGTTTAGGGTCATAAGTCGAGCGGTCTTGACCACCGCTTTGACTTTCGAATCCGACCCATTTGGTCGATCTTAGGATCCGACCAAACTCATATTAGTGACCATAGGTTGTATAGGAAATAACCCTCTGAGGTTATACCTTATGGTCATGTCGTTTGGTTAGCAATATGTTAAGTCACTTATTATGCTTTTAATAATGACCAAAATGCCATTTTTTGTATAAATCGACTTTAAGCATATGTAACATAAATTTTGACATATAATCTGATGTTACAACATTATTAAACATGTTTTGGCATATAATACTTATCATAACATATATCTAACCATCCAAACACATATTTACGTAAATAACACGTTAAAGTGTCTTAAACTACCTTAACGAGTCATAACGGGTCAAAAGCACTTAGGAATCTTTCCAAATCAGAATGTTAACTTTATTAAACCATTTCATATGAGTTCCAACACTCATTTGGTTTATAAGGTTTCCTTCTATCCGAATCTTCCGATTAAGGTCCCGACATTTACATAGTTATCCGATATTAGGACTCACTTGATTTTCCTGGACTCTTGAGCTTTGTATGTACATCTTGAACAAGGATACTTTTGCAATCCCAAGTGAATACATAGTCCCCTCTTTTAAGTTTTCAAATATTTTGGGGTGATACACATGTGCCTACTTGTTACCTTCATGTTTTCATGCTTTCATGACATAAACTTGCTATGTTCATCTAGTACACATATAGTACATGATTTCAATTATATTTTGCTATATATGTTGTCTAAGCATGCTAGCACATTGATTTTAAAGACACTTTTTGCAGCATATGTTGACTTAGCATATGAGCACATTGATTTAACTTACATTTTGCTATGTATGTTGACTGAGCATGCTAGCACATTGATTTCATGGACATTTCTGCTTCGTATGTTGACTTAGCATACTTAGTACATGGTTTAAAGACATTTTTCATGACATTGCTTACATTGACTATGACATTTGGTATGTTTAACAAGACATGATACATTCATTAACATTGATCATGCCGCTCGATAGTATGTAATGGTACCATAGGACTTGACAAATCCTGTTCCCCGCTTCCTAGGTTTATTTGAAAGTAGGGAATGACAGAATCCGAATACATTTTTGATAAACCTTTGACTTGATAAGGGTTTATCCGACAGTCTCAAGGCTTGAATGTATGCGATAAACAAAACTATGATAAATGTTCGTATAAAAAAAGCAATGGTTTTCAAAACTTAACTTTTGATTTAAATCTTTGTTTATTCAAAGACATTGTTTTGTACAAGACATTTGATTATATATGGCATTATTACATATGGTTTGAGTATAGACTTTTTACTTGCCATACAAGTCAAATGGACACTTCATTTGATATACAAGACATGGTTTACACTGACATTAGACATTGTTTACACATGACAATTGACATTGGTTTAAACAAAACATAACTTGATGATTTTTGGTAAGTGATTTAAATAACGAAATGTGTGTAATATAATAAAAGCATGGTGGATACGCCGCTGGTACTTCCTATATATAAGTGTTTTTATCATATTACATATCGTGGCGTTATCTAAAGCACTTCGATAAGTACAAGACATGACATTTTTACAAAACATGATATTTACACAAGACATGATATTTTATTTCAAAACAAGACATTTTTATATAATTCATCTTTATTGGATATTTATCCAACTATGCATCATTTTCTTTTAAACATTTGATTTTCTTATGAATTATTAAAAGAAAATACTTTATAAGGTTCATGACTACTTTTCGTTAAACACCTATTTTAATTTTCGAGTCATGAATCCTCATCAATAAAACCGATGTATCTCAAATGCATTTTTATGCTGACGTACCTATTTTCACATGTGTTTCAGGAGCTAATGTTTGAGGTTGACTCATGCGAAATTTAGGATGGACTTTGGGCTTTAGTAACTTAAAATCTACAAGACAATAATAATGTTGTTGTTATTTCACTAAGACAATTTAAATTTCCGTTTTGTTTTCCTTTACTCCAACACAATGTAATCAAACTTAATGTAATAACACAAAACTTTAAATACCATGGTTGTTGAAACAATACTTCTGTTACGACACTCCCCGACGTTTCCGCCGCGGTTTATTGTTTTACGCGGTCGGGGTGTGACAACCGGAGATGTTGAAGATGAAGCAGCTGATGATTAATGATGATGATAAAGGGTGGTGTAAAGGTGAATGGTGGCGGGTCAGTAATGGAGGTGACGAGCAAGTGGTTGGAGAGAATGATGAGAGAGAGAAGGAGATAGGGAGGGGAAGGGGGTTGTGGTGATGTGCAGAGTCTGTATGTATATATATATATATATATATATATATATATATATATATAATATATATATAAAAGATTTATTATTATTTTGTTATATACATTTAATTTAAAGACATTACAAAAATAACCCAATTTGACGTTATAAAGTAACTAGGTTAGGCATTTGGACGAAAATGGCAAAAAGTTACAAACGTGGGGGGCAAAATGGTACCAAAGTGTCATTTTGGACGAAAATGGCAAACGTGCCCAAACCTCGTGGACGAAAATGGAAATTTACTCTATTTTTTAAATGTGTTGAACACCTGGGAAATATGTTGACAAAAATAAATTATTTATCTAATTAAGATTATGAGGGTAACTAATTTATATTTATTCAGAGTTGTTTGAGTAAAGAAACTTTTGGTTCATAGCATTATACTTACTATTTGGTGGGTAATTTTAAGGTTTGGTAACGATACGTTGTTTGATAAGGAGCGGGGAACTAGCTTCTGTTTTCGTTAGGAGCGAATTTAAAAGAGTATAAGATGAATTGCAAACTTGGTACATATGATAAGATTTGTTTATTTGACCTTTTTCTATAGGGTTACTAGCATTTAGTTTTATAAAATTTAGAGGCTGAAGTAGATTTTATTTTTATAAAACAAACCTATATTAAAAAAATTGGAAATTAATTTTTGACTTAATTTATAAAATTTAAAACATCCTTCACCTTAATAGAAAAAATTAACTTAGTGGTTTAGAAGAAAATTTATAAAAATTATATGACAAAACTATTAACTTTTTTAGAGTAAATTGCCAAAATCGTCCTTGAGATTTGGGCGTGTTTATCATTTTCATTCAAAACAACTTTTTTGTACAAGTCCTTCACTTTTGGGATTTTTTTACCATTTTCATCCAAACATCTAATTTGTTTTATTTTTTTCTATCAAATATTTGGATGAACATGGCAAAAAATCCCAAATCTCAGTGACGATTTTGACAAAAAAAAGTCAGACGTTTGGATGAAAATGACAAAAAATCCCAAAGTGAAGGACTATATGGTACAAAAAAAAGTTGTTTTGAATGAAAATGGCAGACATACCCAAACCTCAAGGACGATTTTAACAATTTACTTTTTTTTTAATAAAACTTCATGTATATTTTGTTTTATATATATGTGACAAAAATAATTAAATAAAAGAAACTAGGTCGTAGTTACTCGCGTGTTGCGCAGGGACGCGGTTGGAATTCAGAACATCTAGCACACGGTGACAACCGATAAAAAAATTTGTAAAATTAGTTAAAATGATATATTATTAGGTTATGCTATTTGCGTCGTAACTCGGCTATCAACATCAAAATAATAACAAAAGGTAAAACGATATAATAAATAACAAAGGTAAAAATACGGTAAACGAAAAAGAAAACGATAGAAACTTGGTCAGTTTCGGTGCGCTCGTTATAGCAAAGAAAATAAAGTTAAAAAATATGTTTAAAAGAATATCGACGTGTTCGTTAAAAGAATATTAAACTAAAAAAACCTTTGCTACGCTTGTTATAGGAGAGAAAAAGAAAAATTAAAAAATATGTCTAAAAAGATATTAATGTGTTCGTTAAAAAACTTTGTGTTGAAAAGTAATTTGACTAAATTAAAAGAAAAAAAATTCAATAGTTAAATGTTGTAAATAAAAAGATTTACACTAAATGACAAAATAGAGTAAATGACAAAAAACGTTGATAACTTGTAAACATGTATCAGATGTATTATAGCACTATTCATCTTCTTTGCTATTATATATAGTATAATATAATATAATATAATATAATATAATATAATATATGTAGTATAATTATATATAGTATAATATAATATTATATAATATAAGATAGTATAATATAATATAATATAATACTATTCATCTTCTTTGCTTTATATAATTATAAAGAGATTGAGTAAATTGTTAAAATCGTTTTAAGTTTTTATATTTGTCAGTTTCATCCAAATATCCTCAACATAACTGAAAAGTAAACTAAGTTAGTGGTTTGGATGAAAATGGTAAAAAATGCCAAGGTGAAGGGCTGTTTGACAAAAAAAAATGTCATTTTGGATGAAACTAACAAACAAGTCTAAGCCTCAGGGACGATTTTGATAATTTAAATTACATACTCTCTTTTTTACCTATTGAGATATACCAATATTTTAATAATAATTATTTTTTATGTTTAATTATATCTATTATTTCTTCGACCGCATGATTTCTTTTTTTATTGTTTTATTTAGGTTCATCATTCTCGTACTTTTATTATATTTAATACTAATTATTTATTTATTTAGTTCTTCTATTGTTTTTATTATTTCCTTTAACTTATATATAATATATATATATATATATATATATATAAATATATGATTCGGTTTAAGAGAGAACCAATCCCAGTTGCGAGAACCATGAGAACTCCTATCATCCAATAGCATATTACACATCACTCATAACCAAATTAAATCAAAAGGGTATTTTAGTCTTTTACTTCCCATGTCACATCTTTTCTCTCTATTCTATTTAAAAGTCAACATGTCACATCTTTCTCTCTCTTCTATTTAAAATTTAACATGAGACACTATTGAGTCGTGATTTTTGGGTGAGTTCGTTTCGTAAGATCCTCAAATTTCGTAAACCCGAAATCGGGGTGTCGGGGGCGTAAAAAGATGTTTGCCGTAAAAAAATTGCAAAAAAGTTTTTGTAAAAATAAAATATTTTCGTTTGGCGTAAAATATTTTTTGTTTTTTTGTAAAGTATAAAACCATGCGTAAAAAAACTTTTATACCGGCGCGTAAAAAAATTTAAAACCGCGCGTAAAAAAAGTTTTAAACCATCGTGTAAATTAAAACCGGCGCGCAAAGAGAAGTTCTTAGCCGGCATCTAAACCGGCGCGCAAAGAGAAGTTCTAAGCCGGCGCGTAAAAAAAGTTTAAAACCGCGCGTAAAAAAAGTTTTATTAAAACCGCACGTAAAAAAAATAAAACCGGCGCGTAAAAAAAGTTTAAAATCGGGCGTAAAAAAGTTTGAACCCGCGCGTAAAAAAGTTTGAAACCACGCGTAAAAATGTTTAAAACCGGCACGCAAAAAAAATTTGAACCACTATGTAAAATAATTTTCTTACTGCATGATTAAAAAATAACATTAATTAAATCACAAAAATTAATTAAAGCACAATGATTACAACTTTAATTAACAATCATTAATGAGCTTAGTAAAAATACCAATTTACCATTATCCCACTAAAAACAAAAACTCATTAATTAAAGCACAATGATTACAACTACTTTATTGTATTTTAATCTCATCCATTAAAACAGTTTTGATCAACGACTTATATTGGTTCCTACGGTTCTCACAACTTAAGGTTGTTCTCATTTTACCCATCCCATATATATATATAGGGTAGGGATTCTAAGAGAGGTCCACCCTATTTTAGAAACTTGAGAAGCATTCTGGACCGCACATTTTTCTAAGCTTTTCGTAATATACACATACGTATAGTTTAAAGTTCACTATATACATATATGTATATTGGGTTATACACATATGTATATAGTCAATTTTAAACTATACGTATGTGTATATTACGAAAAGCTTAAAGAAAATGTGTGGTCAGAATGCTTCTCAAGTTTCTTAATTAGCATAGTGCTTCTCACATGATCCTAACCCTATATATACACACACACACACACATACATAGGGGAGGGTTATCTTAAGAACGCTAAATATTGTGAGAAGCGTGAGAACAAATAAGAAAACCAATCAAAATCAAATTGTTTTAATACAACCCCCATTGTAATTAAAATACAACATCAAACAAAGAATTTACAACATTAAATAATTAATTCATCGTCTTAAAATCACTCTTATTAGATTTTTTTACACATGCGTAAATAAAAATTTACACATGTGTAAATAACAAACTTACACATCTGTAAATTTTCTTTATTTACCAATTCACGTAAATTTAAACGTGTAAATTAAATTTCTAACATTATATTCGAATAATATAATAAGTGTAAAAAATTTGAATTTGAACTGTTTTTGACCAAGTCCTCACGATTTTTTATTCGTTCTCACGGTTCTCACAATATTTAGTGTTCTCATTTAATCATTCTCGTAATATATATAATATATATATATATATATATATATATATGTAGCGTTTGGTTCATTTCAGAACTCTTAATATTACAGAACTTTCAGAACCGCTGATAAAAAATTATTTTATTTATATATTTAACATTATTTAAGGAAATATTATATGTATTTTATGATTACATATATGAAAAACTAAATTATTTATGTGTAATAACTAATTTACATATGTGTAAGGAAACTAGTTTACATATGTGTAAATGAACCAATTCACGTATATGTAATTATAAAATTACATATGAAAAAAATGATAAACTACTCTTAACACACATGTAATCATAATAAATGATTAAAAAAACACTTAAACAATGTTAAATGTAAAAATATATTAGTTGAATGCTTGTTTATTAGTAATTCTGTAAGTTCTGTATTTATTTACAGTTCTAAAATAATCCTATTATACATACATATATATATAATATATATATATATATATATATATCATCTGTGATTCTCTTTACAACTTCTTAATTATTATTTTTTTTGTCCCATATCAGACTATGATAAATATATACACCCGAAACTGACCAGGTACACAACCATGCGAAACACGTGTAGATATTAGTAGTGTAACAAACGAGTGCCGAACGAATTTTCACAGTGAAGCGCGTGTGGAAATCCCGCTAATTTGTATACGTATTAAATGCCATTAGATTTTTCAAACTTAAAAGGTAAAATTATGACTGCTTTTAAACCATGAAGACTATTTCTATAATCAACTCAAATTATATTATAATTATAATGTAATATATATTAAATCACATCTTCTTAGTTATATGAAACTTTTAATATGTTTGATTTTGATCACAACTTTTTATTGATTTTTGATTCGGACAATAGTCCCTCTTTTAGTTACTATTTTTCAATTTAAAATTAAAACTTTTAGTGATATTAACATTAATATTATTTTATTATCTTAATTACTTTTAAGCATATTTTATTTTCTTTTATAACTTTTTAAAATACAATATTTTATTATTTTTATCTATGTCTAGATAAAAGTTGCAACCTGTTTATTTTTATTTACGTTTCGATAAAAGTGATTTTTTATATAAATTGACGCGGATTACTCGTTTTGTTATTTTTATAATATAGTTAATGCTTTATGAACCGAATCGGTAAAGACCGATGTCGTCACAAACCGAATTGGTCATTAGTACTAGTATCAGTATTATCTAAATTGGCACCCTTATTCGTTTTATGGTTCCCGGTCGTTATAAAACATGTGTAGATATCATTTTGGACGGATTTTTTAGGTTGTTATGTCATGGGTTGGTATCGTACAGGCGTTGCTGTAACGAACCAAAACGATACCAACTAAATGTCCGTCGCGACGCGCGGAGAATGACACAAGTTAATATTATGAAAGGAACTTCTTTAATTGTATAGTTATGTGACGAAAGAAAAGAAGTTTATATAAACGTAGAAGATTTTTCAAACACGCATACTATTTTCTAATCGACATATATATATATATATATATATATACATAAATCATGTAATGTCTCGTCTTAGTATCAAATACAAAGTCTCCTAAAAATAAGAAGTTATAAGAAGGATATTAAACGGACTCCGATTGATCTTATTCAAGCGACATTAGAACCGTCTCATTGAACTCTACGATGTACAATTTTAGGTTATTGTTTTTAGATATTTAGCTTGTAGATTTTAGACTTTTTGTTTATATCACTATGTCTTTTTTATTTATCATTGTGTTCTTTCTATGAAATTGTCTTTTATTTTTCGGTATTGTGTTATATTTTGCTTAACATTGTGTTATATTTTACGATCCATTGTGTCTTTGTACACTTCTTGTATTTAAGAGCCTCTATAGAATAACTTTACCAATTTCTCTTAACCTCGAAAAGAGCAAACCGGAAAAGATCGTTCAAAATACTGGTTTCATGAATTTTTCTTGTAGACGTAAGTTATTTTCATTTACTAATCTTATTCACACACCCTTCTAACGAATTTGAAACTTAGAACTTTTGTTAGATATAACAATAGGTTGAAACCAATTTTTATTTGATTGTATACGTAAGCAATTAAATCGTTCTAGATCGAACCAATGAAGTATACCGGTTGTTCTGTGTCACAAACGGAAATAATCACCTGCAACAAACAAAAATCATGTTTGAGACACATTGGAGAACACCTTCATACATCACATACATAATATCATGTTTGAGACACATTGGAGAAAAAAAAAGTTGTTTTATGAACCGGACCAGTTAAAGAGGCACTTTTAGGTTTTTTTTTACTCACTAGAAAATACTCCGGCGACACCTCAGCCCTCCGAGCACACGTAACCTCAAGTTTCACCTCATTTTCGAGCCCTAATTCAGCACGTATTCATCATCTTCTCTTTCGTTTGCCATTGTAACGAAAAAATAATCATGATTTTTATACACGAATTGCAGATGTTTTGGAGAGATTTTTTGTGTTACAATTGTATTGACAGAACAAACCCTAGAAAGTTTGATTTGACGTTAAATGGATGATTTATAGGATTCGTTGATGAACAGGTGTATTTTAGGTAGTGTGATTTTGGATTTGTAATGAATGGATTGGAACAACGAAGAAGGAGGGCATGACCATCGCGGGGAATACTGGAAGAGGAATTGGCGATGCTAGGGTTTCTTGTCGAGTAGTTTGTGTTCAGGTATCAAGTAGAGAATGGATATCCATAAATGAAAAGGCGGACCCGGAATTTTGGGCGGGAAAAGTAATCTGAGATGCAATATCAAGCTGACACGTGGCCAAACAAATTCTTTCATTATTATATATAATAGATAATAGATACGATTGCAAAATCATTTCTTTTACAACTTTTTAAATAATTTTTTTGACCCATATCAAACTATGATAAATATACTTGGTGTATATCCTTAACAATGATGTATCGAAACTGACCAGATAAACAACCATACCGAACACGTGTAGATGTATTAGTAGTGTAACAATGAGTACCAAACGAATTTTTGCAGTGAAGAGCGTGTGGAAATCCCACTAGTTTGTATATATATATATCACATGCCATAAGATTTTTCAAGCTTAAAAGATAAAATTATGACTACTTTTAGACCACAAAGACTATTCGTATAATCAACTCAAAATAATATTATACAAGGAACTTCTTAATTGTATGGTTATGTGACGAAAGAAAAGACGTTTTGTTTATATAAATGTAGAAGATTTTTCAAACAACATAATATTTTGCTCGACCTTGTGTGTTCTTTAACATTGTGTTATGTTTAATTTTGTGATTTATTGTGTATTTGTACATTTCTTGTATTTAGAAGCCTTTTGTCGAATAACTTTACCAATTTCTCATAACCTCAAAAATTGCAAACTGGAAAAAAACAAAACTTTTTTTCCCAAAAACTACTTCAGTTATACAACCAAGATAACAATCGATTTAGATTAAAACTTTTCCCGAATAATTAACTAGTAAAAACTGGTATTATTAACTATTATAGGAACTTCTTAATTGTATGGTTATGTGACGAAAGAAAAGACGTTTTGTTTATATAAATGTAGAAGATTTTTCAAACACACATAATATTTTGCTCGACCTTGTGTTTCTTTAACATTGTGTTATGTTTAATTTTGTGATTTATTGTGTATTTGTACATTTCTTGTATTTAGAAGCCTTTTGTCGAATAACTTTACCAATTTCTCATAACCTCAAAAATTGCAAACTGGAAAAAAAAAACAAAACTTTTTTTCCCAAAAACTACTTCAGTTTATAACCAAGTACATCGATAGATTAAACTTTGAAATTAACTGTAACTGGTTTATTTATTAGAACAATAAACTTCTTTATTATTTTTAGACACATATATTATATTTTTAACTTGCAAGTACAAGTTTACAGCATAACCTTCTTATTGAAAATCCCGCTCCGCTCTATCTTCCGAGCTCGCTCATCACTTCGCTCTTGCAACTTCTTGATCCGCTGTGACAACCCACACACATACTCTTGCGCACATCTTCCGTCGCTGGTTAGCCCCTCGAGCCCCTCCAGCTTCCATCTGCCAACTAAAAACTCCAAAATATCCGCATAATCACCCGCCGTGTAGACCCCTAAACGTTGGGCTACAGCTGAGTAATGACTGAATAGAGATGTGTCTTGACCATCGTTCATGAGATAAGCTGGCATTGTGATCCGCTTTCTCATCATTTCTGCAATTGCAAGCATGGTGGTTGTGGTATCCACTTCAAGTAGCTTTTCTACTATTTTAATGTAGGCGTTTTCGTGGCGCTTTTCATCGGATGCAATGATGCAGCATATACGGGCAAGTGTAGGGTCACCGTTCTCCTTTGCTAACCTTGCCGTGTTTCCATGTGATACGAAAGTGGCACGTTCTTGGAAGGATGTGTAAACAAAGCCCATGTAAGGGATTATTCTGTGTTCCTGGGTCCTGTAAGAGTTACTTGGTTCACGTTCGTATACAAGTATCTACTAAAAACGAACATTTGTAATATTCGTCAAAAGGATTGCAAATACCGTTTTGCAATCGGTTTTTCACCATCGCTTAAACCCTCGCTAATTAATTTTCGTTCCTGTGGTTTGTCCAATTATGTTAGTTCAGGTCAAATTTCAAATTTGTTCCATTTTCTTCCCTGACATTCTTGAAACATGCCAAGTTTCGTCAAAAAATAAAACATGAGGTAACTGCCATTTTCTTTCATGTGGTTTATCCAATTATTCGATTCAATCTTAGTTTTTTAGATGGAATTGACATGTTTCAAGAATGTCAAGGACTGAAATGGTACAAATTTGAAATTTGCTATAGACTGACATAATTGAACAAACTGTAGGGATGAACCAATGAGTGATGGTCAAATAAGAAAGACACATTTTTATTAAATAAGCTTTTTCCCTTATTAAATTAGTTAATTCATCTCTTGCCAATGGGGTGGTGACCCATTGGCAAAGGCAGAGCCTTTAAACATTTTGGGAGGGGGAGGTCTTGGGTTTAAGTCCCACAGACGACATAATAAAAGAAATTTGTCATTCAAAAAAAAAGTTAAAATCTGTATATCTAACTCATGAGTAAATTTAACATGCATAGGATATGTAACCAACCATATTTGTTATAGTGCTTATTATTATATTATACTATATATTAATTTACATCATTAGCTACAATAATCACAATAGTCTTTCTTTTGTTTTTAATTACAAAAATGTCATTCACACTAAATATTAACTTTTCTTTGTATGGCATTTAAGTAATTACTTAATATTTGAGTGACATTTGTAAGTAGAATACAAGACAAAATCTTCTCCTTTTTATTTTATGTTTTAACTACAAAGGTTTTGGTTTTTACACATTTTCCCCTCTCAAATTTTGTTAGTTTTATAGTATGAATGTTTTGATTACCAAAAGTTTTCTTTTTTACACTTTAGCCGCATAAAACCCATTTTATTTATTTATTTATTTTGTAAACCAAATAGGAAATTAACTAATCATCATGAATTCTACACTCAAATACCTTTTTATTATGTTTTTATATAATATTCAATAATTTGTGTGTTATATATTTATATACTTTCTTTCCGTTTTAGAATAACTGTAGTTTTATCTGATTCTTTTTATGAAATTTGTTTATTAAATGTAACAAATTTGGATGTGTTACGGTTTTACTCGATTTAATTTACTATGTAACTCTTGGTGTTCTGCAAATATACCGTCACAAGTGTTTTTATCTACATTTCATCACGAGTCATTTTTATCTAAATTTTTAATTGAGTTTAATTTACAATATGTCGTACCACCGCAACGCGCATAATATAAATTGATGAAAATTATAGGAAAATAAAATCGGTTTGTAAACACCAACCATTCCAGAAGCAATCAAATTCTGGATGGTCCTCTCTACCATCATCATATCCACCGACCAGAAAGATAAAGATAAGTACGAAGCAAGTCACCATGTCGGCTCTCTTCAGCGGTCCAAGCCCGTGTCCATGTAGCCCAAGAGCTTGCACTGGCTGCGGTCTCATCACGAACCCCATCAAAGGTGTTAATAAACGTCTCATATGTTGGCAAAGCGTCCTCTGTGATCATATTACCTATAAGAACCACAAGGTAGTCGTCAGGAAGATTGGCCGATTGGTCGCGCAGTGTCTGCACCTCGGCCTCAAATTGATCAGTTGTTTGTGAAGAGTTTGGTAAGAAGTCACTAGGCTGCCAGCACTTTTCTGTTGGTTGAGAAAAGGGAGGACGGAGTGGGCAGCCCATGGCTCGAGGGACTTGAATAACTCACGTTTTTCCAGTGGCATTGAGTGTGTGATTGCATGTTGACATGTTGTGGTTGTATGTATCTTATGGAATTTGGGGTGTTGAGTGGTGGTCTTGCCAAATAAGAGGCATGACGGTGTGAGAGGTGAAATTTGTAAAAAGCTTTAAGGGTGATGTAATGCATGGCTTGAATTTCTTTTGGTTTTCATTTCTGAATTGGAATTGGATCTGCATTTATAGGGTTCAACAGTTAACAGGTCTTGTAAATGCATTTATATCCACTCCATTAAAGGTGTTGATCAGCACCATAAATTTATTGACCGATCACGGTTTTCGACCCCTGGTCGGAAATCTCAAGCTTCGCCACTGCTCACCATAAAGCCACGTGCTATATGACGGTCTGCCGATGCAGTGCATGTGTTATTTTACTTTGTGTAGGTAGTTCTTTTGAGTCTTCATTTTTCTAATTGCAGTGCAAGGTCAAATATGGGTAGTTATCCATGTTTGAAGGTTTTAATCTTAAAATGAAGTTTAAAGAAAATTAAAGAGTGTTTTCATCTAAATTTTCAAAAAACAAAAAAAAAATATAAAAAACTATTTACCAAAATAGTGTTTTCATCTAAATTTTCAACAAAAAAATGTTTTAGTGTCCCTTGAAACCTATTTATCAAAATAGTATTTTCATCTAAATTTAGAAAAAAAAACTTATTATTAGCTTTCTCATTGTGTCTCATTTATTTATTGATTATACTTTTTAAAGACACATTCCCTCCGCACGAGTTGATTCAGTAATCTTTGTTCCTTTATTCAGAAAATATTTTTATTTAATTAATTATATATTTTTATTGTAGTTTTTTTCATCAACAAATTGCACTATTTTTATCTTTATTTTATTTTCTTGCCAACTCATTATGTTTACTTTTTCAATCAGCTGAGGCCATACAGAGACATATTAATCATCTCAAATAAAATAGAACAATAAATAAGAAGCATAGCAAAGCTAATAGAACATTAAAAGTGTTAAAAACAAACGAAAATAAAATGTCAAATAAAGTTCAGTCACTATTGATCTCAATGTCAAACTAAATAAAAGAAAATTAGTACAAAAATCAACCTGCTTAGTAAACATTATTCATTTTTATATGCTTAGATGAAAATATTGTTTGAATTAAGACGAGGATGTCTACAAATTCCTCAAAACAAGTCTTTTTCCCACCTTTAAAAATCATTCCATTTAGTATTAATTATATTCAAATACCGTACTGCATCGAGCATTTTCAGTATTGATATAGATACCGTTACCCATATTTGACGATTAGCTCATCCCTAAACACAACTTCAATTTAGAAGTCTTGCATAAAATTTTGATTGGCAATAAAGAAGTTAATAAACAAGTTAAAGGGAATTCAAATAAACAATTCAAAAACTAAACAAACGTATCCTCAAGTGTTGCATTTCAGCTTCGATCCTTCGATGTTGCCGTCGGTTAATGTTAATCCAAACTAGGTTGATTTTAACGTAAGAATTATAAAAGGGTAAATGAATAATTTTTTTAATAAAAAGAAAAGGATTATTTTATTTACACCATACCCTATTTTTGATTTACACCATACACTACTAAATTAATTACATACAAAATACTCTTTACCATTGATAACCAATAAGATTAATGAATTTAACCATTTTAATTTGCGCGATTTATAGTCTTCCTATGCTTCTTGGAATTTGAAATTAATACCCAACTATTTAATTCATCAATGCTTATAATAAATCAATTGTATAAATCTTGAAAACAAACATGACCGAAACAATCTTAGTTCTGTGATAAACAGTAACACCCATCAACTAATATTGGTTTCATGAATTTATTTTATCAGACCGTAAGTTATTTTCATTTACTAATACTATGGGTTTTATATTTATATATACACACAAAGTTTAATAAAAAAAATCATTATAGATAACACTATAATACAAGAAAAAAAAAATAAAATAAACAAAACAAAACATCATAGATAACACTTAAAAATTAACAACTATTCTCGTTGTGTATAAAACTTTTATGGTGATTACAAGGGTTGAGTTTTTTTATAAGATTCTGTTGGGATTGAACCTTTGGAAAAGAACAGATGATACATAGTCAAAACATACCAACCGAGCTTTGATCCAACCATCAGAGGTTCTAACCACTGATAAGTATTTACTGCTTTCAATAAACACATTGTTTCCTATCATCTGACAGAAGAAACTCTCAACCGCTGATAGAAGATCACAAGAACAGAGTATAGCCAACAGTGCTTAGTTTAGTATTAGATTAATTAATGTAACAGTGCTATGCATTGATAGTTTAGTCTAAGCAGTGTTTGTAATTAGTTACTTCTTGTTAGCTGTCACTATCAACCCTGACGTCATTGAAAGACGATCAGTGGTTAGACAATAGTATAAATAGGCGCTCAATGTAACAATTAATACTCGTCTTCTTAAAAGATCAATTTCGCATATCTTCTTCATTTCTTACTATCAAACGATCGTTATTGGTCTAAGGGGGAGTTTGTGAATCACATGCATATTACTTGAAAGTATGATGGTGATGAAAACAAACGACCGATTGATTGTTGTAAAAGTTTTCCATTAATCCGTCGCATTTATTTTTTGTTTTCAATTATTTTCCATTACTTGAAACAAAAACAGCAATCAATTCAAACTTAGATCCTGACAATTGGTATCAGAGCTTCGTCAATCGATTTTGATTTAAAAGTCAAATTGATTTGAACAAATCAGCTCTTTGTTGCTAATTTCGTTTGATAAGTTTTGCTTGAATACAGAGTTTTATTACTACAAAAGTTTTTAAAACACAAATCTGTTGTAAACAAGAGAAATAGCACAAAACACACCGGAATCCAATATTGGATCACGAATAAGATTAATGAATTTAACCATTTTAATTTGCGCGATTTATAGTCTTCCTATGCTTCTTGGAATTTGAAATTAATACCCAACTATTTAATTCATCAATGCTTATAATAAATCAATTGTATAAATCTTGAAAACAAACATGACCGAAACAATCTTAGTTCTGTGATAAACAGTAACACCCATCAACTAATATTGGTTTCATGAATTTATTTTATCAGACCGTAAGTTTTCATTTACTAATACTATGGGTTTTATATTTATATATACACACAAAGTTTAATAAAAAAAATCATTATAGATAACACTATAATACAAGAAAAAAAAAATAAAATAAACAAAACAAAACATCATAGATAACACTTAAAGATTAACAACTATTCTCGTTGTGTATAAAACTTTTATGGTGATTACAAGGGTTGAGTTTTTTTATAAGATTCTGTTGGGATTGAACCTTTGGAAAAGAACAGATGATACATAGTCAAAACATACCAACCGAGCTTTGATCCAACCATCAGAGGTTCTAACCACTGATAAGTATTTACTGCTTTCAATAAACACATTGTTTCCTATCCTCTGACAGAAGAAACTCTCAACCGCTGATAGAAGATCACAAGAACAGAGTATAGCCAACAGTGCTTAGTTTAGTATTAGATTAATTAATGTAACAGTGCTATGCATTGATAGTTTAGTCTAAGCAGTGTTTGTAATTAGTTACTTCTTGTTAGCTGTCACTATCAACCCTGATGTCATTGAAAGGCGATCAGTGGTTAGACAATAGTATAAATAGGCGCTCAATGTAACAATTAATACTCGTCTTCTTAAAAGATCAATTTCGCATATCTTCTTCATTTCTTACTATCAAACGATCGTTATTGGTCTAAGGGGGAGTTTGTGAATCACATGCATATTACTTGAAAGTAGTGTGGTGATGAAAACAAACGACCGATTGATTGTTGTAAAAGTTTTCCATTAATCCGTCGCATTTATTTTTTGTTTTCAATTATTTTCCATTACTTGAAACAAAAACAGCAATCAATTCAAACTTAGATCCTGACAATTGGTATCAGAGCTTCGTCAATCGATTTTGATTTAAAAGTCAAATTGATTTGAACAAATCAGCTCTTTGTTGCTAATTTCGTTTGATAAGTTTTGCTTGAATACAGAGTTTTATTACTACAAAAGTTTTTAAAACACAAATCTGTTGTAAACAAGAGAAATAGCACAAAACACACCGGAATCCAATATTGGATCACGAATAAGATTAATGAATTTAACCATTTTAATTTGCGCGATTTATAGTCTTCCTATGCTTCTTGGAATTTGAAATTAATACCCAACTATTTAATTCATCAATGCTTATAATAAATCAATTGTATAAATCTTGAAAACAAACATGACCGAAACAATCTTAGTTCTGTGATAAACAGTAACACCCATCAACTAATATTGGTTTCATGAATTTATTTTATCAGACCGTAAGTTTTCATTTACTAATACTATGGGTTTTATATTTATATATACACACAAAGTTTAATAAAAAAAATCATTATAGATAACACTATAATACAAGAAAAAAAAAATAAAATAAACAAAACAAAACATCATAGATAACACTTAAAGATTAACAACTATTCTCGTTGTGTATAAAACTTTTATGGTGATTACAAGGGTTGAGTTTTTTTATAAGATTCTGTTGGGATTGAACCTTTGGAAAAGAACAGATGATACATAGTCAAAACATACCAACCGAGCTTTGATCCAACCATCAGAGGTTCTAACCACTGATAAGTATTTACTGCTTTCAATAAACACATTGTTTCCTATCCTCTGACAGAAGAAACTCTCAACCGCTGATAGAAGATCACAAGAACAGAGTATAGCCAACAGTGCTTAGTTTAGTATTAGATTAATTAATGTAACAGTGCTATGCATTGATAGTTTAGTCTAAGCAGTGTTTGTAATTAGTTACTTCTTGTTAGCTGTCACTATCAACCCTGATGTCATTGAAAGGCGATCAGTGGTTAGACAATAGTATAAATAGGCGCTCAATGTAACAATTAATACTCGTCTTCTTAAAAGATCAATTTCGCATATCTTCTTCATTTCTTACTATCAAACGATCGTTATTGGTCTAAGGGGGAGTTTGTGAATCACATGCATATTACTTGAAAGTATGATGGTGATGAAAACAAACGACCGATTGATTGTTGTAAAAGTTTTCCATTAATCCGTCGCATTTATTTTTTGTTTTCAATTATTTTCCATTACTTGAAACAAAAACAGCAATCAATTCAAACTTAGATCCTGACAATTGGTATCAGAGCTTCGTCAATCGATTTTGATTTAAAAGTCAAATTGATTTGAACAAATCAGCTCTTTGTTGCTAATTTCGTTTGATAAGTTTTGCTTGAATACAGAGTTTTACTACTACAAAAGTTTTTAAAACACAAATCTGTTGTAAACAAGAGAAATAGCACAAAACACACCGGAATCCAATATTGGATCCATGTTCAAACCACCTATGTTGAAATGAAATGAGTATTTTATTTGGCAACGTAGGATGGGTCATATTCTCGCCCAACGGAACACCGGATGTTAGAGACCCGTTGTATTTGGACCACACGTCCCCATGCTTCCAAGTACATAGGATCCCCACACTCAAGTCCCTAAGAAACTCGAAAATTACTCTGAACAGGATTTCCTCAAAATCGAATTGGATGCTAAGGCTTTTAGCATCGTTGCTTCGGCTTTGCCCAATTAGATTTATGCGGGATTACTTCATTGTAGTAGTGCTAAAGAGTTATGGGATGCTCTTAAAGAGCAATTCGGTGGTACTGAAGAGGTGATCGAGAATAATAGAGAAGTTTTAAATCAACAGTATGAAACGTTTTGTCACGTTAAGGGTGAGTCATTAACCCAACAGTTCGAACGATATAGTTGTCTCATCAGTGAGCTCAAATTGGTAAATGTGGAATTTCCAAATTCGACTGTCAATAGTCGTTTCTTGAGATCTTTACCTGAGAAATGGGAGACTGTAGCTTATGTCACTCGAACAGCTATTGGTTACAAGGAAATGACCTTGACACAACTTCATGGTCGACTTCTCACATATGAGAGAGACTTGAACCAGAAAAAGAAGTTACAAGAGTCAGGGAAAATGACCAATGACTAAACTCTGGGAAACACTGCTCTCTATAGTCATGAGGAGGGGTCTGGCAGAGGAAAGGATGAGAGTTTTGATCATTACATTGACATAACTTCTGGAAACAATTTCAACTCTGATCCCTGTACACCCAATTTTGCTTTTGCTGCAAATTGTGAAATGTAACATCCGTCAAAAAACGGATTTACCAAACCCGCTCCGTTTATCAACCGAACAGTCAGTCAAAAATTTCGTTGCGAATTAAATGACAATCTGAGTTTTGAGATGAATGACCTACAACACTTTGAACCCATGGATTTGGAAGAAATGGACAACCTACACCAATTGGCATTTTTGAGTGTCAGGGCTAGTAAGTTTTACAAAAGAACTGGTAGGAGGTTTACAGGTTTGCATGGGGGGTTAAAAGTTGGGTTAGATAAATCAAAGATAAAATGTTTCAAGTGCAATAGGATGGGACATTTTGCCAGGGAATGCAGAACTCAAACTGCATGACCAATTATTACACATCCTGGCCCCAATCCTCAAAGCACTGTCCAATATTCCCAGTTTGCCCCTGCACAACAAATGCAAAACACTGCTCATTTTTCAAATCCTGTAACAACTGTCCCTATTCATTATGTCCAAACCTCTGCTCCCTAGATTCAATATGTTCAAGCCTCACCTCAAGTGCATGTGCAACAAGTTCCACATGTCACTCAAACTACTCAAACCACTGCTACACCAGCAGAGGTTACACAACAAAGCTTCTTTACCCAAGGTTTGTTGGCTGGAGTAGTTTGCCTGAGTATTTAACTGATGAAAACTTTGCTCTCATTGCCAAAAATGATTTTGAAAATGAAAAATTGTGTTTAATGGCTCTTGAGACCATAGTTGAAGGTAATGAGTCTGTGGAACAGGAGTCAAAATCTGATGTGGTTGAATGTTGTGAAGCAGTGGTTACACCAGAAGTTACACCTGTGGTTGAAACGAATGTTGTTGATGTTGAAAAAGACAATCTATCTGACCCATGGGACAAAAAGGTGTGTGAAGAAGAGTGTGATTGTGCTCTTATGGCTGCTTCGAAGGTATCACCTTAGATCCTTAAAGATCTATGTTCTGAAAAATGCATTATTGCTTTTGCAAACATAAAACAGGTGAATGAAAACCTGAGAAACAAAATTTTAGAAGATGAACTTAATTTTGAAAAACTTGTTAAAGAGTTGAAAACAAAGTTAAGTGAAAAGATTCTAAAATGAGTATCCTGAGGCATGAATCAAGCATAACCAAAGATCAGCTCCAAACTATGGTAGAAAAATACCAAGTTTGCAAACAGGAGCTAGAATCTACCCAGATCACTTATGAAAAATGGGTAGAGTCTTGCAAAGGTTATGAGCTTATGCTTGGTACTCAAGTCAAGAGCAACATAAAGTTTGGTATAGGCTTTAGGGAATATGACCATACTTGTGAAAATGCTGAAAAATTTAACTCTGAGCTGGTTGAAATAGTCCCAACAAACTTGGCTGGTGAAGAAATTAAAATCAATGATAAAGAAGGAAACAAAATTGTTCTTGAAAAACCAGAGGTTTCACCAAAAGAAAAAGAAATTGAAAAATATCAATTTAAACCAACCTGGTCAGATTAATGTGATATTTTGGAAAACTTCAAGCCAATGGACTTTTCAACTCTTGATGGTATAAAAGCCCCAAAAGCATTGGTGAGTCCTATCAAAGACTTGCCAACAGAGGTTACACCATCTGTTCTCAAAAAGTCTGATAAAAAAGGAAAGAAAAGGTTAACACTTGTTTTGTGAATTTTGTGAAAAGAGAAATCATGATACGGTAGACTGTTTTCTTTTGAAAGCTAATGATGTAAACAAAACATGTGTAATACCTAAATCTTCTAGATGCACCATCTGCAACAAAACAAATCATCAAACTCAAGAGTGTGTCTATCTCAAAACCTATCATCAAAAGGTAAAAGAGATTAGAGAAAAATCTCTAGAAAAAGAAAATTCAAATTCTGCCAAACAGAAATTTAAATCATGTGAAACATCTGTCACCAATGCTTTAAATCAAACCTCTGTTCGCAGAGAAATTCAAGTAACAGATGCACCTCCATCAAACCAATTTCCAAGAGGTAAAAGCTAGCCTAATTACCAAAAGGTGCCTATGACTTATGTGACTTACAAAAAGCCTTCTAAGCCAAGGGTAAATAGGCATCCTTATGGTTACCAACAGTTGATAGGAGGTAGCTCACAGCAGTGGTTACAAAAGCTTGATCTAACCACTGCTCATCAATCTGAACTTGAGTCTGGATCATCTGATACCCCATCCAAAGCCATTTTGGCTTTTGAGACTCACCTGAACTAATTATTTCAAAACATGTGCAGGGACCTTCTACTTGCCTTGACAGTCTTTGGTATGAAGATAGTGGAGGCTCCAGGCACATGACAGGATGTAAAGCCTGCTCAGAGATTTTAAAGCTCATGGAGGGGGTGATATATCTTTTGGAAATAATTCAAAAGGGAAGGTGTTAGGGTCAGGATGTGTCTCAGTAGGAAAACTCAATTTTGAAAATGTGAATCTCATTGACAAACTAAAATTCAATCTCTTAAGTGTTTCACAGATGAGTGATAAGGGTTATGCTTCATTCTTCACAAGAAAACTTGCCAAATAGTAGAGCCAGAGGTTGTCAAAAAGATTGATCAAATCATTGCAGAGAGCAAAGCACAATTGACTGCTCATAGAGTAGGAAATGTGTATGTGGTTGATATGGTAAAGGATAACCCTGTGTCAAATGCATGCTTGTTCTCAGTTGCCTCAAGCAAAGAGACAGAGCTATGGCATAAAAGGTTAGGGCACACAAATCTAAAAACCATCTCCACTCTCTCAAAACAAAGTCTGGTAGAGGTTTGCCCCAAAAACAATTTACTTGTGAAGAGCCTTGTGTTTCCTGTTTAAAAGGTAAACAACATAAAAGCTCTTACAAGTCAATTGAGGAGTCCAAAACAAGTCAGTGTTTACAGTTGCTTCATATGGACTTGTTTGGACCTGTAAAAATCATGAGCTTAAAACACAAAAGATATTGTCTTGTGGTAGTTGATGATTTTTCCAGGTTCACATGGACTTTCTTTTTACACTTGAAGAATGAAACAACAAACATTTTGCAAACTTTGTCAAACAAGTTGAAAAGCAATTTGATATTCCTGTAAAAATCTTTAGGAGTGATAATGGGACAGAGTTTAGGAACAAGGAGTTTGATGCCTTCTGTGAGTTAAAAGGGATTGTTAGACAATACAGCACCCCTAGAACTCCAGAACAAAATGGGGTTGTTGAAAGGAAAAACAGAACTTTAATTGAATCAGCAAGGACCATGCTTGCAGACTCAGGTTTACCCTTGTCTTTTTGGGCAGAGGCTGTAACACTGCCTGCTATGTCCAGAACAGAGTTTTGATAAACCCTAGGCATTAAAAGACTGCCTATGAACTGCTTTACAAAATCAAATCTCTGCTCTCTTATTTCAAAGTCTTTGGCTGCCCGTGCTTCATTTTAAACATCAAGGATTCAATATCCAAGTTCGCAGCCAAAGTTGATTGTGGTTATTTTCTGGGATACTCAACCATTACCAAAGCCTACAGAGTTTTTAACTCTAGGACCAAGTGTGTTGAGGAAACTCTAAATGTGAAGTTCAATGAACTCTCATCTTTGAAAATCCCAGCAAATGGACCTGCTAAATTGTTTGATTTGTCTAAATTTACATTTGAAGATGTGTCTGTCAAGACTAACCCTGCAGGTACCCCACAATCATTATTTCAAGAGCAAGGATATGATTGCATTCTTCCAAGCTTCAAAATTAATCCCACAGGCAGTGGAGCAGATGTTAGTAGCAATGGTGAAAACTCTGCCAGTTCAACAGTGGTTAGTACTCAAACCTCTGCCAGCTCTTCAAACCAAACATCTGTTGATAAAAGTCCACAACAAATGGACAAAAGTCAACCCACTTTCACTACCATTCCACCAATCCCTTCACCACCATTCCAATCAGAGGCTAGACCATCAATTTCACCAGCATAGGTTAGCTCAGATGATACACATTTGCAAGCTTCACCTCAAAATGCCATTGTCCCATATCAAGGTGATTTGATCTTCCTCAAAAGCCATCCATTGGATCAAGTTATTGGCAACATAAATGCGGGTGTGCTCACAAGAAGCCAAGCCCAAAACATTTGTCTTTTTGCTCGTTTTCTATCACTCACACAGCCTGTCAAGTACCAAGAGGCACTGAAAGACAACAGCTGGGTAGAGGCCATGCAAGAAGAGCTCCTACAGTTCAAGAGACAACAAGTATGGGAACTTGTACCACTGCCAAAAGATGTGAATCCCATCGGCACAAAGTGGGTCTTCAAGAACAAAACTGATGAAATGGGTATTGTTGTCAAGAACAAAGCAAGGATCGTGGTTCAAGGCTACAGACAGGAAGAAGGGATTGACTACGATGAAACTTCTGCTCCAGTAGCAAGGTTAGAAGCCATTCTCCTGTTCTTAGCCTTTGCTGCTAACCACAACATTAAGGTGTATCAAATGGACATCAAGAGTGCATTCCTGTATGGAAAGATAAAGGAAGAAGTATATGTTTGTCAACCTCCTGGATTTGAGGTTCATTTTCATCCTGATCATGTTTACAGGTTAAACAAAGCACTGTATGGTCTAAAACAAGCACCAAGAGCCTGGTATGAAACTCTATCCACTTTTCTCTTATCCATTGGTTTCACCAGAGGGAGGATTGACAAAACCCTATTTTTAAAATGGAAAGGAAAAGATTTGATACTTGTCCAAATTTATGTGGATGACATCATGTTTGGATCCACATGCACTGCCATGTGTGAAGAGTTTAGAAAACTCATGGCAGCAGAGTTTTAGATGAGTGCAATGGGTGAGTTGCAATGTTTTCTTGGTTTACAAGTCAAACAAATGCAAAAAGGCACTTTCATTCATCAAAATAAGTATGTGAAAGAACTACTTAGAAATTTGATATGGATGATTGTAAACCTTGCAGCACACCCATGGCAACATCCAAGCTAGTCACTGTAGATGGCAAAGATGACCTTGTTGATCAAACTTTATACAGAAGCATGATTGGGTCTTTATTGTACCTAACTGCCTCAAGGCCAGACATTATGTTTGCTACTTGTGTTTGTGCCAGATCACAATCATTGCCAAGAAAATCAGACCTTATTGCTGTAAAAAGCATATTCAGATACATAAAAGGTGCTCCTACACTTGGTATCTGGTATCCAGCTAATGGTAACATTGAGCATGCATGATATTCTAATAGTGACTTTGCTGGATGTAAAATAACAAGGAAGTCCACATCTGGGGGAGCCCAATTCCTAGGAGATTGCCTAGTGTCTTGGCAAAGCAAAAAGCAAGTTGCAGTATCCACATCCACTGCTGAAGCCGAATATATAGCTGCTGCAAGTTGCACTGCTCAAATTTTGTGGCTTCAAAATCAACTCCTAGATTTTGGTGTGACTGCCTTAAGGACTCCTCTCAAAATTGATAGTCTAGCAGTAGAAAACATCATCAAAAATCCAGTTTCACATTCCACCACCAAGCACATTGACATCAGACATCACTTTATGAGGGATGGCTATGAAAAAGGTTTGATTCCTTTACAACATGTCCATACCAAGGATCAACTAGCAGATGTGTTGACAAAGGCACTCGATGCATCCACATTTGGAAGTTTGATATCTAGGCTTGGAATGCTAAACATGGATTAAAACAAGTTCTCCTTGTAATTCATGCGTAAATTTTTTTTATAGCAATAAAATGTTTTTAGAAAATCAAAATCCATCCTTAAAAATAGTTAAAATTGCATTTTTTCAATAAATCCTTAAAGTTTGTTCAAAGCTCTGATAGCACAAAAACATTGTTGTTTAGAAAAATCTATCCACTGATGCAAACCTCTGATAGGGTTTAAAATTTGGTCACAACCACTGATAGATTGCTCTAACAGTGGTTAGTCAAACAACTGTTTTCCATTGACAGAGGTTACACGTGGACAGATGTTACTCGACAGATGTTGCATCAGACACCACGTCATTTGCACTTTTTGAAAAACCCTACAAAACCCTGTTCTATCCCCAAACAGAGGTTTCACTTTTCTTGTGCGATTTCAAATTTTTCAAAACCCTTCTCTCAAAAATATTCCAAAATCATGGCTCCTAAAACAAAATCGAAGAAGAAATCGACACAAGAACAACCCCATTTATCCTAATCATCAAAACACCACACAATTACACCGCAATTCTTGAAGAAACCGACGCAAACACTCGTTATCATCCAATGATCCGGATTCTAAAAGAATCAAAATTTAAGTACATGTTGGAAGTCAAAGCCCGAGTTTACATCGACTCTTTAAGGAATTTTGGGCAAATGCTAAAGTAAACTCATCCGCTGATGGTGTGCCCTATTCCATCACTTCCAAAGTTGGTGGCACACGAATGCAAATAAGCCCACAATCTATCTCCCAAGTTTTCATGTTAAATGATATGCAACATCCGGTATCATTTCCTTTGAGGGAGATGCAGCATGAGTTTGTTGAAAGAGGTTACACCGGGCAGTTAAAAGGTATGACAATCTTCAAACCCAATTTTCCAGCAGAGATGAAATTCTTTTTTCACACAATGCTTAGCTGTGTCTCTGCAAAAACTACTGCTTTTAATGAGATCCCTTTAAACATGCAATATCTGGGATTTTCAATCTTAACTGACTCTGATTTTAACCTTTCTCAGGTATTATTCAATGATCTCATTAATAATTTTATAAATATTGAAAAAAGAAAAGCTTTCTTGATACATCCTCGATTCTTGAGTGTTTACTTGCAAGACCAGATTAAATCAGATGCAAGTAAATAAGGCGCCGTAACCAACCCTGGCCGCCTCAATCATGAAACCTTTAAGCGAATAACAAATCAAGACAAAGTTTCCAAAACAGAAGCAGAGGAGGCTGAGCCTATTTTACAAGAACAAAATGTTCAAGCTCAACCTTCGGCTGCTGAGCCTACTGCTCTAGGTGATCAGGGCATCACAACCGCTACCCTGAAACCCACACCTAAAATCTCCAAAAAGAAACCATCCAGAGCATCCCGAAAACCCATCAAACCCAAAAAGGGTCGTCCGGAAGATGAGATCCCAGAGGTAAACCCAGTGACAACACCGAAGTCACCAACCACTGCTGCTACTTCTTCACAGCAGATGGTAGAAAGATCTCAACCCGGCTTTGAAACTCCTCCTGCATCCTCACAAAAGGATCAGGTTGTAGGCACAGGGACACCAAATTATGAAGCTCTAGGATCACTTGGTTCTATCTTCCACAGCCCCTCTCCCAGGGCAATGTCGCTTTCTACACAGCCACTCTCACCATTGACATCACTTCCACCAACAATGTTACCCTTGCTGAATGCAATAGATATTGAGCAGACATTATCCAGTACTTCTCACCAACTCATCAATGAGAATATACTCCAACAAGAAGCTGGGTCTGACTTATTTCTAATTGCTAGCCCATCAGTAAATGAAGAGGCTACATCCCTTGGGTTACATGTAACCCTTGGTGATAGTTCAACAACGGCAACCACTACAATTGCTGAACTCCCAAGCTCTCAATTGGACAGTGGTTACATAGCTAAGACCTTGTTGAAGGCAACCGCTGCTGAGGCTACTAAGGTAACCTCTGTTCCAGTGGGAAGTCCCCGGAACCAAGAAAAAGGGGCATCTAAGATTGAAGCAAGTGGCAAAACACATGCTCATGATATCTTAGATAAAACTACCATATCTGGTAGGAGTTCAGATGATCCTATTAAGTTAGGTGATAAGCTAAAATACCAGAAATTGACGGAGAGGGTTACCAATGTTGAAACCACTGTTGATGAAATTAAAGATCTGTTGAAACAGTTGATCACTATTCAGAGTCAACCCCCTGTTCCAACCACTGCTGAGCTCAAAACTGCCATAAATCCAATCTTTCAACAAGAAAAACATTTCCTGGAGCAAAAACATAAACATCAGATGATGGAACTCAGGAATATGGTTGATGCAAGATACAATGATACTGTTGCAGATATCAAGGCAATCAAAGCCCACTTGCTCACCACCACTGGTAAATCTCCTTCTACTGTCATTTTTGTGAGTCCAGATGAAGCCATAAAGGGGGAGAAACCTTTGGAAAAATAAAAGTTGAAGATGGATGATACAAAGGCAAGGCCTACAGTGAAAATCCCTAAGCCAGATGGCTCAAAGAAACCAGACTCAACTGAAGATATCCTGGCAAGGGCAAAGATGTTTCACAAGAAGACTGTGTTTGATGAAGGCAAGGTGCTGGTTGAGAAAAAGATTGATCAGCAGTTAGAAAAGGGAGAGACTGGTACCTCAACAAAGAGGAGATATTCTACAAAAGCAAGACAACCAGAATCCACACCTCTCAAAACTAAAATGGCTACCAATCCAACCACAAAAACCTCTATCGTCACAAAATCAACCACACCTCACACAACTCCCATATCCACCCCAACAGATGTTACAGCAACTGTTATGCTAACATTTGTTGACACAGCAGAGGTTGGAGCAGATGTTATCACAACCACTGCCGTCATCACCTTTCCCACTTCCACACAAATACTACCAACACCACCCAGAATTCCAAGCCATCCATCGTCACCATCAATCAGTTTTAAGAGAAGGAAGGTAACAAAGGTCATAAATGAAGAAGAGATCCCTGCTCCTATGCCTCTTGCATCTACACCAATGTTAAATCTAACCTCTGCTTCCCCAGCTACAACATCTGTTCCTTCAAAAGAAGTGGTTCCTGCAGCTATAAAGTTTCCTCTTGATTTGCCTGCAGTTAAGAAAGAAATCAAGTCTTTCTACGCTGAAGAAGATCCAAACAAAAGACATTTCCCATCTCTTCAAGGTTATCCAAAGCCTGCTAATATTGATAAGTATCTGGAAAGAAAGGCAGGCAGAGGATATTGTTAAGAAGTTGTCTGAAGGCAAAGTGATAGAGAAGTGCAGAACCAATACTAGTTTCAGCTGAGCAAAGTCCAATCATTGGAAAGATTTTCAAAGAATCTATGAAATCAGATTTCTGAAGCAGATGATAAAATTTTGAAAGATAAGTACATCTCTCACATCATGGAATACAAGAAATATGCTGCAACTAGGGCACATTTCAAAGATTGGTCTGTGAGTGAGCTTCAAGAAGAAATTGCAAGAATAGCAGAACAACTAAAAGATCCTCACAACAAACCTACATGCCCAGATTGGAACAAATACAAAAAGAATGTACCTGAAAAGACCTTGATGCTCAGAAGAATGAAAGAAGAGCTAATTCAAAATCATTATGCATCAAAGAACCAGGTAATGAGATGGGGGTTGTTAAGAGTGTTGGATACCTACAAGAAGCTGGAAGCCAGAAGGAAAAAGGATTCATCAATGCCTCCTAAACCTGATTATACCAAAGAAGATGCTGCTCTCAAAGCCCAACTTACTAAATAGCGCAGCTCAACATCTGCCCAATCCACACATGCCTTGCTAAAGCGGAAAAGGCAAGGGGAGATGTGAGATAAGGTTGACAAACAGTTTGAAGAAGTATTCATCAAAGAAGGTATATATCCACAAAAACTATGATAATTTTGACAATGAAACAAATATATATACCAATGACAAACTTGTATTGGGCTCGGTTCCAATGTATTTCTTGTGACACAACTTGCTAATTCAATCTTATGGTTTAACTAGAAAACATAACACAAAGAATAAGCTCGTTTGTAGAAATTTTGGCTGTATAATGACTATAAATAAAAGCAAACATATCACTGCTCTTCCCGACCTTATAACAACATACCCGTCCAGGCCTATTATAAACTTACCCTATAAATATGTACAAAATCACCACATTCATTGCAAATACGTAAAACAACGTATTGCTATATTCTCTCATAATGTACATGTAGGTCATATTTCCTACATACAATAGACCGTATATATGAAGAAAAAAAAAACAGTTTTTACATATATAATCTAAATAGATAGAAGTAAAAAGGGCATGCAACATTTAAATAATAAAAAGTATCATAAATAATCAAATGTTTTAGATATGGTTTTTTTTTGTATAATGTTCTTTAGTTTTCTATTCAATGAAAATTGAGAAAAAATGATTTGCATGCAACTCCTCTATGTCCAAAAAAACAAAACTTTGGTTTCGTTTACACTACTAGAGTAAATAGTTTTTGCTACCGCATTTCCGGTCGCAAAACAGTGGCAATTTCCCTATTGCCATCATTTTGCCACCAAAAACTCCTTAGTAAATACACACGTGGAAATTGTCCTATTGTCACCTATTTGCTACCCGTTTTATTGTCTGCTACCATTTTATCACCTTTTGTTTGCCACCGTTTTGCTTCCGCGTTTTGTCACCATTTTTACTGCTTGCTACCACTTTTTGTCACCACTTTGCTATTGTTTTGTCACCATTGTTCTACCGCTTTTTGTCACATTTTGCCACCACTTTGCTACCAATTTTTGTCACCTTTTTCTACAAATTTGCTACCATTTATATCTACCTTTTTTTGCCACCGTTTTGCTACAACACCGTTTTGTTACCGTTTTTGTTTCGTCACTATTTTACTACCACTTTTGTCACATTTTCCACTATTTTGCTACCACTTTTTGTCACCATTTTGTTATCACTTTTTGTCACCATTTTGCTACCGCCTTTGTTTTGTCACCATTTTGCTACCAATTTTCGTCACCTTTTTCTGCCGTTTTCTACCGTTTATACCTACCCTGCTGCCATTCCATTTTAATTCCATAAAAATGTAACCATTTATTGTTAGGATCTCAGTTTGAATTAGTTGTGATTGTTTGGAAAATGGTTTTAACGAATGAAGATAAGACAGAGTGAATTCTAGCGGAATAAAACTTTGTATCACAACTAATGGAATCATCATGCTTTTAAACTTATAAGTTTAGCATGTGAATCACAAACTCCCCTTCAGCCCAATGAAAGTTTGTTGGTATAAAACGTAAGAAAGATGATTGGAAGGAAATGCGAAAATGATCTTTTGATAGATCATGGAACAGTACAATGTACTATTCTATTTATACTACAAGTCAAACCTCTGAGCATCTTTGCTGATGTCAAGGTTGATAGTGACAGCTAATAATAAACTAAATAACTCTAAACACTAATTAAGCTAACCACTGCTATTACAGAACACTCTTACATTAATATAAAAGAAACACTGATGAGTCTATCCACTGTTAGTGTTCATCAGAGGTTCCACATCAGAGCTTGTATTCAGCAGCTCTTGTAATGTTGTATTAACTAGATCAATGGCTTGCATCAGAGGTTGTAAACTCTGTTATTCTGGATCATCCATTGATGTAGTTTTGGCTCTATATCATCTGTTCCTTTGCAAGTGTTCAACCCCAACAATCTCCCTCTGGAACAGATGATGCCAAAACACATTTATTGTTGATCTTTATTTCTCAACATGAATTCTCTTATTTGACATTTGAACTGCAATTCAAAGTTAAGAGACTCAACATCATCAGCATCCTTTTCGAGCTCCAGATTCATTAGATCTTGGAGGTCTTCTGCATAGAGCCCCGATACATCATCCTTTCTTATCTTGGTAACATCACCATTTGATTTGAGCAGAGTCAATTCATGGGTGTCTTTGTTGACCTTCCACTTTAGAATTTTTGGATTAGATGACTTTCTAGGATGCTGGCTTATTGTTGAGATTGATTGTTAAATCTGATTAGCAATCTTTGATAGTGTCTCTCTTAGCATATCACTTGCATCATCAGTATGAAACTGGTCTTGATTCTTGATGCCCTCTTTGATGAAGTCATGTTCAAACCTTCTCACATCCTCCTTAGTCAACTGCTTTTGCTTCTTACTGATTTAAGGCAAGGATGGAAGGAGCAGATGTTGAAGAGGATTTTTGATAAGGCTGGATCTTTTGAACAATAACCTCTGCTGAGTAGTCTGGTTTTCTAGGCACTGATGGATCTCTTCTTCTCAGCTCTTCCAACTTGTTATAGGTGTCCACTACCTTAACCTTTGACCACCTAGCAATCTGCCTTTTGTACCATAGTTTGCAGCAACCAGCTCTTCTTTCATTCGTTTGAGTTTCAAGGCTTTGTCAGGCACATTCTTCTTGAATTTATTCCACTCTGGTGGAGTGGGCTTGTTGTTTGGATCTTTCGGCATCTCTTGCATTCTTTCTACTTCTTGTTTAAGATCACTCACAGACCAGTCTTTGAATTGTGCTCTTGTCGCCTTGTATTGTTTATGCTCCATAATATGATCTATGTAGTGTTTCCTTAGACTATCATCATCTCTTTCTGATAGTTTCTTGCATAAGTCTTTGGAGAAGTCTTCAATTCTTCTATCTTTGCTAAGCTAATATTGCATGAAATTTTGTACTTCTCTATCACTCCTTCCCTTTGTATCCCTCTTGGTTATATCCTCTGCTTGAATGGCCTTCAATTGAAGATATTCATCAATATGCTTAGGCTTTGGATATCCTTGTAGGGATGGGAAGTTTCTCTTTTTTGGATCCTCTTCAGAATAGAAGGATTTGATCTCTTCCATAACAACAGGTAGATCAAGAGGAAATTGAGTGGTAAGAGGAAGAAATATAGGCGGTTTCATAGTGGTTTGAGATGATGTAGAGATTGGAAGAGATACTGAGGTTGAGGTCAGTGGTTGTGATGATAGTGGAAGTGGAAGTGGTGAAGGAAAGATATTGTTATCATCTATCACATTTGTCTTCTTCCTTCTTTTAAAAGTGAGTTTGGGTGGTGGTGGTTGATTGGGAATTCTTGTGGGAGTAGATATTTGGTGAGTGGTGGTTGGGAAAGTGATCATGGTAGTGGTTAAGGTAACATCTGTTGTAACCATACTGTATCAACAACTGTTGACACAACATGTGTCACAACATCTGTTGGTTCAGGATTTGATGAATTTGCTGGTGGCGATGATGGTTTTGATGTGCTGATAGATTGATTAGTGGTTTTGGAAGGGGTGGATTTGGTTGTCTAACCTTTCTAGTTGACTTTCTTCTTTGTTTTGAACTACCAAGGTCTTCCTTCTCCATCTGAGCAGCCTTTTCTTTTTCAAATCTGTTTGCACCTTTTGTTTCCAACCTCTCTTTTCTCTTTTGCTTTTCATCAGCAAAGAGATTGAGAGTCTCATCAATTTTCTTGGTACTATCTGGCTTAGGGATTTCCACTACTGGTTTGGCTTTAGGATCATGCTTCAATTTTAACCCCTCTTTATCTTTCTCCCCCTTTTAGCATCAGCTGTTTCAACAAAGACAACTGTAGGATGAGAAGTGCTAGTGGTTTGAAGAAGATGAGCTTTTATGGCTTTGATGTCTGCAAGTGTATCATGATATCTTGCATCAACCATATTTCTGAACAGCTGCATGTGTTGTTCATGTTGGAGATCAGCATGCTGTCTTTGTAGTTGAAGCAGAGGATACAGTTGTTGTCATGGGTCACCAGTGTTTGGTGCAGAAAATTTGACTTTTTGAGGTTTCTAACATCTGTTGCATCATATTTTTTATGTCAACAATAGAGGTTTCAATGTTTGATACTCTCTCCGTCAAATCTTTATATCGTAGTTCATCACCTAATTTATTAGGATCATCTGAACTCCCACCATGGTGGTTGTATATGGATTCTCAATGGAAGTAAATCCCATGTCCTCAAAACCAGATCCCCTTTTCTTGGCTCTGGGACCTCCAACTGGAACAAAGGTTACCTTAGTAACAAAGGTTTCAATGTTTGATACTCTCTCCATCAAATCTTTATATCGTAGTTCATCACCTAATTTAATAGGATCATCTTAACTCCCACCGGTGGTGGTTGTATCTAGATTCTCAATGGAAATAAATCCCATGTCCTCAAAACCAGATGCCCCTTTTTCTTGGTTCTGGAGGCCTCCAACTGGAACAGAGGTTCCTAGTAGCCTCAACAGTTGTTGCCTTGAAGGGATTCTTAATGATGAAACCGCTGTCCAATTGAGAAACAGGAAGTTATGCAATAGTGATTGCTCCACTTGAAAAATCACCAAGGGTTACTTGTTACCCAAGGGATGTAGCCTCCTCGGCTGTTGATGGGATAGCAAAAACATGAGTATCAGACTCAGTCACATGTAGAGGAAAACTCTCTTTGATGTGTGATTGAGAGGAACTGATATTTGTTTGATCCATGTCTATTGAATTCAACAGGGGTAAAATTGCGGCTAGAATATTTGTAGGTGAGGGTTGTGGTGTAGAAAGAGACATCGCCCTGGGAGAGGGGCTGTGGAAGATAGAACCAAGTGGATCTAGAGCTTCATAATGAGGTGTCCCAGTGCTTACAAATTGATCCTTTCGTGAGGATTCAAGAGGAGGCAGGCTTATAGGTTGAGATTTTCTACCATCTGCTGTGAGGAAGTAGCAACAGTGGTTTCAAGTGAGTGGTGATGTAACTAGGTTAACCTCTGGATCTCATCTTCAGAGGACTCTTTTTGTTTTAGGGTTTGGTGGGCTTTTTGGATTTTGTAGTTTTCTTTTTGGTGATGGCTGGTGTAGGTTTCAAAGCACTGGTTGTAGTACTTTGATCACCAGGAGCAGTGGGCTCAGTAGCAGTGGGTTGAGCCTGTGATGTTTGTGCATCTAAAATTTGCTCATTCCCCTGTACTTGTGTTTTTAAAACTTTTGAATGGTTGGTGATGCGTGTAAAAGTTTCATGTGTAAGGCTACCATGAGAAGTCACAGCACCTTGTTTAGCATCAGCTTCACCCACCTTGTTTTGAATGATAACACTTAAAAACCTTGGATGCATTAGAAAAGCTTTGCCCTTTTTAATGTTGCCGATGTTTGTCACCAAGTCATTGAACAATACTTGAGAAAAGTTAAAATCAGATTTGGTCAAAATTGCATATCCCAAGTATTGCATGTTTAAAGGTATTTCATTAAAAACAGTTTTCTTGGCTGAAAACATGTCAACAATGTATGGAAGAAAAACTTCATTTCAGTAGGAAATTTAGGTTTATAGATGGTTTTACCTGTCAATTGACCTTCATACCCTCTTTCAATGAATTCATTGTGCAAGTCAGGGATTCAAAAAATGTAGGATGATCTAGGTCATTCAAACTAAAAACCTCTGAAATGGAAGCTGGGCTTATTTGAAACAGTGTTTTGCCCACAGTGGAAACAATAGCATAAGGTTTCTTCTTTGTTGAATGGATCTCTGCATTGCCTAGAACTGTCGTAATGTATCTTGATAAATTGAGGCTTTGATTTCCATGATGTTCTTGTATTTTGACTCTTTTTAGACTTTGATCATAGCATGATACTGTCTATTTGAGTCAGTTTATTCAAGAATTGGTGTGTAATTGTGGGGTGTTTTAATGATGAGCGTCATAATGAGGGATTTGGGTGAGGAACAATTGCGAAGAAGAAGAAGATTTAAAGAGAAAACCGCTTTTAGAATTTTGAAATCTATACGCAGAGTGAAAACCTTTGATTGGAATAAAACATGGTTTTATAAAGTTAAAAAGTTAGTGATGATGTGGCAAAGATCTGACGGCTAACATCTGTCCATGTGTATCCTCTGATAGTGAATGGAAGACAGGTGTTATGGAGAATCCACCGTTATGTGTCATTAGTGGATGGGAACAATGTTTTGATTTTACACTATCAATTAATAGTTATCAGTGGATAAGGTCAAAACAATGGTTGGACCAACCAGAGGATACACTTTTAACAGTTGATAGAATGTCAAGCCAATCAGTGGTTTTAGAAAAGCAATGGTTATGAGAACTTCATTTTTAAGCTATTTTTAGGGATGGATTATTGATTTTCTGAAAACATTTTATTGTTATTTACACATGGAACACATAAAAATGTTTTTGTTCCATGTTTAGCATGCCAATCCTAGAGATCAGACTTTCAAAGGTGGATGTATCTAATGCTTTTCTTAGAACATCTGCAGTTGATCTTTAGTTGGAACATGATGCAGAAAAATCAAACCTTTTTCATAACAATCTCTCACAAAGTGATGTCTGATGTCAATGTGCTTTGTGGTTGAATAGGACACTGATTTTTAATGATGTTTCAGCTGCTTACCTATCTAACTTGAGAGGAGTCTTTAAGGCAGTTACACCAAAATCCAGCAATTAGTTTTGAAGCCACAAGAGTTAAGCAGTGCAACTTGCAGCAGCAATGTATTCGGCCTCAGCAGTGGATGTGGATACTGCAACTTGATTTTTGCTTTGCCAAGACACTAGGCAATCACCTAGGATCTGAACTCCTCCTGATGTGGACTTCCTTGTGGTTTGGCAACCAGCAAAATCATTGTCTAAGTAACCGGAAAGCTCAATGTTTCCATTAGCAGGATACTAGATACCAAGTGTGGGAGCACTTTTTATGTATCTAAATTTCCTCTTCACAGCAATAAGATTAGACTTTCTAGGTGCTGACTGGGATCTGGCACAAATACATGTTGCAAACATGATGTCTGGCCTAGAAGTTGTTAGGTACAATAAAGACCCAATCATGCTTGTATAAAGAGTTGATCAACCAAGTCATCTTTATATCGACAGTGACAAACGTTGAGGTTGCCATGGTGTGCTACATGGTATACAATCATTCATATCAAATTTTGTGAGTAGTTTTTATACATACTTACTTTGATGAATGAATGTACCATTGTGCAATTGTTTTACTTGAAGACCGAGAAAACATTGGAGCTAACCCATTGCACTCATTTCAAACTCTGCTTCCATGAGTTGCCTAAACTCTTCACACATGGTAGTGCATGTGGATCCAAAAATGACGTCATACTTATAAATATGGACAAGCATCAAGTCTTTTCCTCTCCATTTTAAAAATAAGGTTTTATCAATGTTACGTCTTGTGAAACCTTTGGATAAGAGAAAAGTGGAAAGGTTTCATACAAGGCTCTTGGTGCTTGCTTCAAGTCATAAAAGCTTTGTTGAGCTTGTAGACATGATCAGGATAAAATGCATCTTCAAATCCAGGAGGTTGACAACTTATACCTCTTCTTTGATCTTCCCATACAAGAATACACTTTTGATATACATTTGACACACTTTGATGTTGTGGTTGGAAGCAAAGACTAAAAACAATCTGATGGCTTCTAACCTTGCTACATGAGCAAAGGTTTCATCATAGTCAATGCCTTCTTCTTGTCTATAGCCTTGAACCAGAGCCTTGATTTATTCTTGACAACAATACCCCTTTCATCATTTTTGTTTTTGAAGACCCACTTTACGCCAATTAGACATACATCCTTTGGTAGTGGTACAAGTTCCCATACTTGTTGTCTTTTGAATTGTAGGAGCTATTCTTGCATGGCTTCTACCCGACTGTTGTCTTTTGGTGCCTCTTGGTACTTGGCAGGTTGTGTGAGTGATAGAAAGCCAACAAAAAGAAAAATGTTTTGGGATTGGCTTCTTGTGAGCACTCCCTCATTGATGTTTCCAATGACTTGATCAGATGGATGACTTTTAAGGAAGATAAGATCTCCTTATATGGAATGGTGGCATTTTGAGGTGAAGTTGCAGATGGGAATCATATGAGCTAACATCTGTTGGCAATTTTGAAGAGCCAACATCTGTTTGGAATGTTGGTGGAGGTATAGGAGAAATGGATGTGTGATTTTGTTGATTTTTGTTCACACAGTATGGACTTTTATGAACAGTGGTTTGATTTTGTGCGCTGGCAGAGGTTGTGGATCAACAACTGTTCATCCAGCAGTGGCAGAGTTTTCACAGTCGTTATTAACATCTGCTCCTCTGATGGATGGATTGACTTTGAATCGTGGAAGCACACTGTCATATCCATGATCTTGATGAGAAGAGTGTGATGACCTGCATGGTTAGTCTTGATAGACACATCTTCAAATGTAAATTTATCTAGATCAAACAGTTCAGCAGGATTTGCTTGGATTTTCAATGAAGAAAGTTCATTGAACTTTACATTCAAAGTTTTTTCAACACACTTGGTCCTAGAGTTAAAAATTCTGTAGGCTTTAGCAGTGATTGAGTATCCAAGGAAATAACCACAATCTACTTTGGCTGCAAACTTTGAAATTGAATCTTTTAAGTTTAAAATGAAGCATGGGCGGCCCAAAACTTTGAAATATGAGATCAGAGGTTTGATTTTATAAAGAATTTCATAGGCAGTCTTTTGATACCTGGGATTGATCAAAATTCTGTTCTGCACATAGCAAGCAGTGTTTACAACCTCTGCCCAAAAAGATAAGGGTAAACCTGAGTCTTCAAGCATTGTTCTTGAAGATTCAATTAAAGTCCTGTTTTTCCTTTCAACCACCCCATTTTGTTCCGGAGTCCTTGGGATGCTATACTGCCTAACAATCCCTTTTGACTCATAGAAAAAATCCATTCATTATTCATAAACTCTGTTCCGTTGTCACTTCTAAAATTTTTTACTGGAAGGTCAAATTGCTTTTCAACTTGTTTAATAAAAATTTTGCAAAATGCCAGCAGTTTCATCTTTAGAGTGCATGAAAAATGTCCATGTCAACCTTGAAAAATTATCTACAATAACAAGACAATATCTTTTCTTTTTGAGTCTCATGATTTTTACAGGGCCAAAGAAGTCCATGTGCAACAATTGCAGGCACTAGTTTTTTGAACTCTTCAATTGACTTGTAAGAACTTTTATGTTGTTTTCCTTTTAAACATGATACACAATGTTCTTCACAAGTGAATTGTTTTGAAGGCAATCCTCTGACAAGATTTTGTTTCGAGAGAGTGGTGATAATTTTCAGATTTGCGTTTCCAAGTCTTCTATGCCATAACTCTTTTTCTTTGCTAGAAGCAACTGAGAACAGGCATGCATTGGACATTGGATTATCCTTCAACATATCCACCACATATACATTGCCACTCCTATGAGCAACAAGTTGTGCTTTACTCTCAGCAATGATTTGATCAATCATTTTAACAGCTTTTGGTCCTACAATTTGACATGTTTTCTTTGTAAAGAAAGATCCATATCCTTTGTAAATCATTTGTGAGACACTAAGTAAGTTGAATTTTAGATTATCAATGAGATTAACATGTTCAAATTTGAGTTTCCCAGCCTGAACCGTCCCTGACCCCAACACCTTCCCTTTAGAATTGTTACCAAATAATATATCACCCCTCCATGTGCCATGAAGTCTTTGAGAAGGGCTCTACATCCTGTCATGTGCCTGGATCCTCCACTATCTACATACCATAAATTATCAAGGCAAGTAGAAGCTCCCTGCACGTTAGTAAACCATTAGTTTAGGTGGGTCTCAAAGCTAAAATGGATTTGGATGGGGTTATAGATTGACCACTCTCAAATTCAAGAATATGGATATTGTTTGATTTGGTCTTTGTAACCACTATTGTGAACCATTTCCCGTCAGTGTTGGTAATCATGAGGATGCCTATTGACTCTTGGCTTTGAGGGTTTTTTGTAAGCCTCATAACTAAGTGATAAATAGGTTGGCCATATCCCCTTGGATACCTGTTTGCAGGTGGTGCATCTGTCACATGTACCACTCTGTAAACAGAGGTTTTGTTCAGTGCTTTGGTAACAGATGTTTCAACAGGTTCAAAGGTCTGCTTAGATTTATTTCTAACAGAGCTTGAATTTTGATTCACCAGAGCTTTTGATTTAATTTCTTTTACCTTGATGTCAAAGGTTTGAAGGAAAACACACTCTTGAGTTTTGTGGTTTGCTTTCCCACAGATGATGCATTTTGAAGAATTAGGTATTATATTTGTTTTGTTGATATCATATGTTTTTAAAAGAAAACAATTTTGAGTGACATGATTTCTTTTCTCATACAAATCACAAAACAAGTTTTTAACCTTTTCTTTCTTCTTTCCATTCTCAGACTTCTTTTCAACAGATGATGTAACCTCTACTGGAAGATCTTTAATGGGAATCACTCTTGCTTTTGGTGCTTTGACACCATCAATGGTTGAAAAGTCCATTGGCTTGAAATTTTTGAGAATGTCACATTCATCAGACCAAGTGGGTTTAAATTGATATTTCTCAACTTCCTTAAAATTTGAGGATCCCTCATGTTTTTCTAAAATGATTTTGTTTCCATTTTTATCAGTGACTTTAATCTCTTCACCAGCCAAATTTGTTGGGACAGTTTCAACCACACCAAATTCATTTACAGTAACATTTTCAGAAACTTGGTCATTTTTCCTGAAACCTATGCCAAATTTTATGTTACTTTTGATCTGGTTTTCAAGCATGACCTCATAATCTTTGCAAGATTCTACCTACTTCTCACAAGTGATTTGGGTAGATTCCAACTCCTTTTTGCAAACATGATATTTTTCTATCATAGTTTGGAGTTGATCTTTGGTTATGCTTGCCTCATGTTTTAGACTGCTGATTTCTGAATCTTTGTTAATCAATTTTGCTTTCAACTATTTTGAGAGTTTTTCAAAATTTAACTTGTAGGACCGATCCTTGATGCTAAGGAACCTAAATTTGATATCTAACGTCCATAATAGCGGAATATATGTCGTGTTTACCATTAGACAAGAATTAATCAGTTAATCATCAGTTTCATTGATTAAACGTTGAGATTACAAACTGATAGAGCTTCGCCTCTGAAATGCCAAAGTTACAAATGAGGATCACAAGCTAGGTATTTATAGACTTGCAAGTTCGCCCCTGGGGGACTCAAGTTCGCCCAAACTTGCCTTAGCAAGTTCGGCCGAACTTGGCTATACATGAAGTTATGGGCGAACTTGTTACATCACTACATAAATACTTCATATACCTAGCCTATCCAGCTCTATACTATACAGACTCGATATAAGACTAAGACATAGACATTATGCACCAACAGACTCCCCCTTGGATATAGTCTTCGTCTTGTATCAGTCTTCAAAATTCTGTCTTCATATAAACATTAACGCACATGACCGAAGAAGTTCTTGTACGGCTTCCTTCGTCGTTCTTGCTTTGGATCAGGCGTTTGATCAGTTGGCGATGGTCTTTTAAATTAGCCATTCTTAGAGAACTTTGCCTTACCGCTTTTTCCATTCTTTCTTTAATCGCCTCATTTCTTTTTTCCTTCTTTAAAACCTCAACTCTCTCTAGATCCCTCCACTTTGTTTGCCACATCTTTCCAGAATTGACTTCGCGCGCATAACAAACGTTCACAACCTTTTGAAACTGCATCGCTTGTATCTTTTCTCGTTCTTCAAAAATAATCTTGTTTTAGAACAGGTTTTGATGTCTTTTCTCGAGCAGTTCACAAGCCACATAGGATCTAGAATCCTTGTCGTCCTCCATAAACCTCTCATACCCTGATGTCCCATCACTTCAACCCGTTCCTTGGTAATATCCAAATGTTCTTCAAACTTCAACACAATCACAGCTTCACACGTAGCAGATCTATTTGCCACCACTTGAACAAAGGATAGAAGTCTTGTTCAATCAGAATTAGCGACATATTTCTCATGGCTCTTGGACGTTTCATGATTAACGTTATGCCTTTTTCTCCCGTTTCTTGTTTGTCTTGATTCTGCGGCCAGGAATAAACGGCTTCCAATAATTGAATCCTTTAACTGCTTCATACTTATCATCTTTCACAACAACTGATCACAACCTTCATATGGTATGTAATGTTCACTGTTTGTACCAACTCTTCCACATCCCAATACGGTAATGTCTTGAAATCAGCAAGGTATTTGAAGTATTGCACTCCAAACTCCCTTTTGATTGCATATACGTTCAGCTCCTTGAACCAACCCCAACTCAAAATATCCCCCAAAGATACGTCGTTGTCTCTGGTAAATAATACTAGAGGACGTCGAAACTTACGTTCATCGTGGCATCTCTTTAAACTAGGACTTCGTTGCTTGAGCAATTTCCTCTTTCGTCATGGGTTTAGGAACTTTACCCTCTCGGACTGATTCAGCAATTATTTCCTTCAGCATGTCTTCATCAAGCTGCTTGTACATTTCTTCAAACGAAGGAAAACTTTCTGAATTAGAACCAATGTACTTTTCTTTCTGATCAGTTTCATCATCCGAAGACTAATCTTCAACAATAACTCTATTGTATTCATCTGCTTCGAATCTTCTCACATACTGATAGTCATTTGGCTCGAAAGTGTTTACATTCAACACTTCTTCGAAATCAAACTCTAAATTTTCAACTTCAACTTCAACTAATCTCGCAAGATCTTCTTTCGCGTAGTTATGCACGTACTCCCCTTCTTCCACATTATGTTCTAACATCAACATTAATGGCTTCGTGGGTATTGCAGAAATAGGCTTAGCAGATCGATCAACATCTGTCTCATCAATATCATCTGAAGGCCCTTTCTCTCCTGACTCCCCCTGACTTTTGTCTTCCATTTTATTTGACTCGTCATCCATAAGTGAAGTAAAGTCAAAATCTTCAGAGCCTTTCACTTCGTGATCTTTATACATGTACCACCCTGATCAAAATCATCACCATCTTGATCATAATCATCATCATTATCACCAACATTCCAGTCTCCTTCCTCACCATCCTCTTTATCATCTTTCTCAGCTTCTTCATCGCCTTTATCTTCAGAAACAATGATAGGATCAGAAGGCTTGACAGATTCGTCAACCTTTGGAATATCAGACTCAGAAGCTTTCGAAACATCTTCAATTGGTTTATCTATAACATCAGAAGACTTAGAGCTTCACCTTCAACCCTTTACCTTTGCCACTCTCAGCCAATTCTTTCTGAGATCGTTCTTTGGCTTCCTATTGACTAGACGATCATATTCTTTGATGAAGTCGATACCCAGTGCATTAGATAACACTTTCTGCATCCTAGAGAATCTTCGATCATTTAGGGCTTGAATTGACTTTAACTCTGAAATTTCTGTCTGCATCTTTTTATTCGCATCTTGCAGACTTTCAATCAACGTTTTAAAATACTCTCTTTCATTTTCTAACACCTTTACGTTGTCATCCAACATTTCTTTTTCAACAGCGCTTTGATTCATCTTGTTAATCATCTCAAACTTTTCAGCTTCATTCTGCGCTTCTTTTACTTCTAACGCCTTCACGCGCTTTTCCAGAAGTTCAACATTTGTCTTTGGAAAGAACTCGTTTAAATCTTGCAGACTTATCGGATCGCTATGCATATCACCAAAAATATTAGGCTTTCTTGGAGTTTTTGGTGTTGTCTTTGGCGTTGCAGCTTTTGGTGTTGATTTCCTTGGAGTAGAACTTTTAGGAACAGAAGTCGTTGCAGCAATTGGAGACTGAGTAATAGGAACTTCGAGTAAACCAGCCATAGGAGATTCTTGTGTAGGAGGTTCTTGTGTGGCTCCTGTCTCCTGTGCACCAGAAGGTTCTTGTGGGGCTTCTGTGCTTTTCATCTTTCCAATATACTTTCTGCTTGCTGCTTTTCTTTTCTTGCCTTTCGCTTGAGGAGATCCGGTGGTCTTTGTTGATGAAATAGTAGCAAACTTTACACGTTTTACCTTTTTCTTAGGCCTATCCTCATCTGACTCTTTTTCTACATTAGGATCAAAATCAGCATCCAATTCTCCTAATCTCTGTCTCAGTCTTTTCTGGCTCTTTCACCGGAATTTCTTTATCAGAATCATCTTCTTGTTCAGAAGTAGCTGATATAACATCGTCTTGAGTCGTTTTCACAGTCTCTTGACTCTCAATAACAACTGCATCACTTGATCTAGCAACTGCTTCAACATTCTCTGGTTCATCTTCGTCGACAAGCATAGTTTCGACTTTCTTCACAGCACGTTTCTTTTTAGGCTTATCAGCTTTGCCTTTAAGAACCATTCGCTCCTTGCCTTTGGTTTGAAATCTTTAAACACTCCTTCTCAGGATTAAGCTCTTTCTCATCGTCACTACCATCTTTTCTCCATTTGTTGTCTGGTGGCGCAATGTAATTAGAATCTTTGATCGCTCCAAAAACAGGCTTTGCAACAGGAACTGAAGCTTGCTTTTGAAACTTTATGAGCTTCTTCACTGTGGTCTCATCAAGATGAACTAGATAAAGCACCTCATTCGGATCCCGTGCTATATTCTTGTATTTGCCATCAATCAACATCTGCACAAACCTCGGATAGAGACATAGTCTTGAATCCTCCATATTCTTGGACATATGTGTAAAGACAAGCTTTGAGAAGTTGAACGGCTTTTTCAGAATAATGTCGTTGCCATGCAAGCTAAATAGTCTTGAACATCGTCAAGGCCCGCCTTTCAGTGACTAAATGTGTGAATTATAGCATGCATCAGAAGCTTGTAGGGATTTGGCACTTCCCTTTCTTCAACGTTGGCTTATTCACGCTTCCTTTGTATCCCATTCTGAAGAAACAGCCACGAACCATCTTCTCGTTAAGATAAATCGGATCGTCTTTATTGTCGTTGAATTGCAGAATCCGACGAATATCATCTTCAGTCACAGTAATCGGTTTGACTTCATTGCTGACTTGCACGGTTGAAGTAATCGTCTTCTCATCTTCACTTAAACTCGCGTTCATCCAGAAATGAAAAAATGTGAGATCTGTATGATACTGTACGCTCTGTGATCGCTCGGCAAATAGGATTTTCCTCTAAAAACTTCAATATACTGTGTATTCTTGTACGATGGACAGATCGACTTATCGAGCGTAATACACGTGTTATGAGTCTTAGAGAACTCTACTGAGATTACACACGCTGGTACTTGTGCCTAAAAATGACGAAAAACAATTAGCACAATATCGAGGAAAAATTCAAAAATTTTCTAACACATTTATCAAGTTCGGGCGAACTTGATTGAGTGTTAATACATTGTGTTTTATCCAAGTTCGCCCGAACATGCCTTAATAACATGCTCAATTTTAACCATAAGTTCAGGCGAACTTATAACAGGTAACAACATTTATTATAACCAAGTTTGGTCGAACATGAAGATTCAAAACATTTCAATAATCAAGTTCGGTCGAACATGCTACTAGTTTTTTTAATTCTGTTTTATTAAGAAGTCCCTTATTCAAGTTCGGTCGAACTTGACAACAAGTTCGGCTGAACTTGTCATCTTCTCAACAAACCTGTTCACATATTTAATGACCATTACAATCCAATCAAAAACGATTACACAGTCGATTTTAAGTGTTGATTCTGATTTTAAGTTCAATTTTGTCCAGAAACACCTAAATCTATCAATATTAGCAATTTCAAATCTAATTGGTTCGATTATGGTCCAAATACGGTTCAATGATCAAATCAATACCTCTGCCATTGATTGTGGTGTGCAAATCACCAAAACCAATTGAATTTGGGCAGCTAACAATATGAAATTGCCAAAATTTCTCTATTCTCTCTCAAGATCAAGTTCGCTCAAAGAACTAAGTTTGCTGTTAAATGAGTTCGGCCGAACTTGAATGGTATTTATACCATGTCAAGTTCGGGTGAACTTACATAGCCCAATGCAAAACAAAGCCCATCAGAAGTTCGAGCGGACTTATCCTTTATCAATAACAAGCCATCTATCTGCAAGTTCGGTCGAACTTGCTGTTTGATAAACTTGATTTGTTTAGCAAGTTCGCCCGAACTTGCCAAACCACAATTTTAAACTTTTTCAAATTTTACATTTTAACCCATGATCTTTTCAACTTTTTACCAATTATGAAAATCCACTCGGTTGACCAAGTCCAAGTTAATGACCTTGGTTAACCGATTTGTCTGCCGAGTCCAAGTTAATGACCCTGGTTTGACCCGTTACGAACAAACTGTTGATATTTTCAAAAAACAAAGTTTCAAATTAATGAACTTTTATCTTTTGACTTTTCAGATTTTACAGATTAGCTCCCAGCCGTTGTCAAAGAGATTCCCACCAGTTCTAGCATCTTACCAGACTTTGAAGACCCCTTCTCCAACATTGGTTTGCTGAAAACAATGGAGAAAAATCTTTTTGTATTTTTGTAAGTTTATGCTAAATACATTGAAAATCTTTTTGATTTTAATCTGTAAAGCTGATAAACTATGTACAGGACAATGTAAACTATGTACAAACATATTTACAGGCATATTTTTGTGAATTCGTATCTAAGGATCTTATCAGTTGATTGAGACATATCACCAGTACCGTTGACCTTTAGCTAACTTTAAGCTTTAAACTTGTGATTGTCGATATGTTTGTCCACTTAAACTTTACCACATTTCTCAACTGTTTCAAGATATGTTAAAGTATGATTTATGAAACTTGACTTATCTGTGGTTCACACTTCTTGAATATACTCCCATATCCAGATTCCCTAGATTTCATCTTACAGGTGAATATAGCGTAATTGATATCTGTATCTGGGTTATGCGAGACCTTGAGAGCTCAGGTTAGTACTACTGTACAGACAAATAGATGAAGGCTCTCTTTAGGTGTGTTCCACTTAAGGAATCTTTTCTGTACTGCAAATGATTACATTTTGCGATACTTTTCAAGTTTTGCATACAGTTTGGGGTTTATAGCGAAAGCATTATAAAATTTCTAGGCTATTGCTTCCCCCAAATCAGAAGAACTTGTATAATACCCCAGATATCAACTATCTATAAAGACCTCGTATCTCAGAATCAGGTAAACTTTCTAACGAAATTTCGGAGTACTAAGTCCATATATCCAAGATATGTTAATCCACAAGATTAAGCAGTTGCTAAATTTAGTTTATATCTCGAAAACAGTTTACTGAACGTGTTTAGCCTATCGACACATCCACAGTAAGACTCGTTTATCACTTTTAACTTTTTCATTTCTTTAGCATACTGTGATAGTCCACTAATGTACTTTTCATTTCCTTATATGACATTGAATTCTTTTTTGTCTTTTTCAAAGTTTTTGTACATTTTGAATTTTTCATATGTTTTTGGATTTTAAAATTTTTCGAATGTTTTTATATTTTCTCTAACATTTCTCCCCCTAAAATCAAAAACATCCTTTTGGATTTTAGTTTTTAACAAAATTCTAAATTAGAAAGATATTTACAAACCAATGTGGATCACCGACTCGTCGTCCGGTCCGTATTCAACCTCAGCGTCCGCACCTGTCAGCAAATTTTTCATACTATTAATTCTCAGCAAGTATTTAAACCGTGACAAAGAAAATGGTTTGGTATAAAAATCAGCCTTTTGTTCGTCGGTGTGGATTTTTTCTATTCGCACCAATTTCTTTTCGTAGCAATCATGAATGAAATGATAACGAATTTCATTGTGTTTGTGCGTGAGTGATGAACCGGACTTTTAGTTATATCTATGGCTGCCTTGTTGTCAACAAACATCGGAGTGTCTAGAAATTGCAGACCATAGTCTCTCATCTGCTGTTGAATCCACAGAATCTGTGAACAACAGCTGGAGGCCGAGATATACCAGCTTCACAGGTAGAGAGAGTGATCGTAGTCTGTTTCTTACACTGCCAGGTTACCATTATTGTTCCGAAGAACTGGCATCCCGCTGTAGTTGATTTGAATTCAACTTATCTACACCAAAATGAATCAGCATAGCTGTGAGGTCGAAATTGTCTTCTTCGGGTACCACAAGCCGGTGCTTGGGCATCCTTTCAGATATTTGAAGATTCGCTTCACGATCTGCATGTGTAAGATCCTCGGGCTTGACTGATTCTGGGCAGAGGCAGGTTGGATACATAATATCTGGGCGCGATGCCGTCAGATACATCAGCGATCCAATCATCGATCTGTATAATGTCTCGTCAACTTTGGCTCCAGTCTCATCAACGCAAATCCCGTGATTTAGAGCAAGAGGCGTAGATAGAGGCTTCAAGCTTTCCATTCCAAACTTCTTCAAGATGTCGTGAACATACTTAGTCTGATGAATGAAAATACCATCCGGAAGCTGATCTACTTGCAAACCAAGAAAGAACGTCATTTCGCCCATCGAGGACATTTCGAATTTCTTTTTCATGATTCCCTCAAACTCCTTCAAAGACTATCATTTGTAGATCCAAAGATGATGTCGTTGATGTAGATTTGAACTATAATCAGATGACCATCAACTTCTCTGGTGAAAAGAGTACTATCCATAGTTCCTCTGATAAAGCCGTTGCCGACGAGATGTTGCGATAACGTCTCGTACCAAGCTCTCGGGGCTTGGTGTAGACCATAAAGAGCTTTATCCAGTAGGTATGCTTTCTTCTTGTTGAGTGGATCGACAAACCTCGGTGGTTATCCAACGTACACCTTCTCGCGTAATTTTCCGTACAGAAAAGCTGATTTGACATCCAATTGATAGACCTTAAATCCTTTCCATGATGCAAAAGCTATAAAGATTCGAATAGATCCAAGCGAGCTACTGGTGCGTAGACTTCCATGTAATCTATCCCTTCCTACTGGTGAAATCTCTTGACAACAAGCCTAGCTTTGTTACGAACAATAACCCCTCTATCATCACGTTTACACTTAAAGACCCATTTTGTATCAATCACTTTCTGATTTTCTGGTAGGTCTTCAAGATTCCACACTCCCAACTTCTCAAACTGCATAATTCTTCTTGCATTGCTTGTACCCAGTTTTCATCGGCTAAAGCTTCACTAACAGTATTTGGCTCAATCTGAGAGATGAAACATGATAGAAGCAGTAGTTCTGGGTTGGAGCAACGCGAGTGTAGAAACAACTGAGTGCTTTGTTAATTTGACCTCGAATTCTAATACCATTTGAAGTTCTCCGATTATAATTGTTGACGGATGATAGGAATATGATCGCGACAATTCTTCACTTGGAACGTCTACTGAGTTTTGCTGATTCGTGATGTTGAGATCAACGACCAATTCAACTTTGGAGAGCTTGATGAAGCTTCATTTCTGTTGCTGGGCCTACAGATTGATTAAGAAGACTTGTTATCTACTCCACTTCTTCGTCGGAAGAAGATGATTCCCCATCAACATCAAATGTTGGTGCTTCATCTGAGTCAGAATTCTGATTCTGAGGCATACTGGGCTCCGTTGTTATATTCACTGGTTCAGTAAAGGCATTTGTTGGAGGAGTAGTAGGTGTTTCAGAAACATCTTCAATCGGAACACCACTATTACTTGAACTTGCGCCAGAAGGATCCAACACGGGTTGATTAACCACAATTGGTCGAACAATTTGTTCTTAATTCGCCGACTGTAGAAGATAATATAACGCTGCAACTTCATCGTCAGACGGTTCTTCGTGCAAGTCAAATGACTTCCAAAGGTCTTGATAGTTAAACAGCCACGCGTCACCTCTCCTTTGAATAGGATCTGTATAGTTGAAACAATCCACGTGTGTGCCTCAATTACTTTTCTTAACGAAGGAACATATACTCTTCTTAATGGACTCGCATATCCGACAAAGAAACCTTCAAGATATTTAGCTTCGAATTTGCCATCTTGGTCTATTACGGTACATGGCGCACCGAATGGCTCTAAGAACTTCAAATTTGGCTTCCGTCGGTTTATCATCTCAAAACATGTTTCTTTGTTGGTTTGACAGTTAGAACCCTGTTTAGTGTGTAGCAAGCCGCAACAACCGCTTCACTCCAGAAGCTGATTGGAAGTTTAGAATCTGCAAGCATGGTTCTCGCAGTTTCAACCAAAGTTCTGTTTTTCCGTTCAGCTACTCCGTTTTACTGTGGAGTATAAGGAGCACTAAACTCGTGTAGAATCCCTTTTGCGTTGCCGAATTCCTTCATTTTGTTATTCTTAAACTCTGTGCCGTTGTCACTTCTAATGCGTCTGACCGGCAGATGATAAAGGTTATCGAGTTTCTTGAATAGAATAACCAAGCTCTCGAACGTTTCGTCTTTTGATTCTTGAAAGAATACCCACGAATATCTCGAATAGTCATCTATCATGACCAAGCAGTATAAGTCTCCTGAAATGCTTTGAACATTTACAGGATCAAATAAATCCATGTGGAGACGTTCTAATGGCAACTTGATTGAGTTCAGAATTTTCTTCGGATGAGATTTCTTGATCTGCTTTCCCTTTTTACATTCTAAGCAGTGATCAGTCATATTAAAGCTCCGAAGATTTACGCCTTCTACAAGATCATTATAAACCAAGAAATTCATTTTTCGCAAATGAATATGCCCCATTTTACGATGCCAAAGAATAGAATCCTTTTCAGTAGCCTTTGTCACAAAACATTGTGCTGATTTTGATGAAGTGATAGCGATGCCCATATCAAGAACATATAGATCATTCTCACGTGGTGCTCGCATCAAAATCCACTCATCTGGTATTATGAAACCCGACTTCAAGATAATACACTCTTTGTCGTTGAAGTGGACTGTGAACTTCTTGTCACAAATTTGCGATATGCTCAGAAGATTATTCTCAAGTTCTGCAATATAGTTGACGCGATCGAATGAAACAACGCCATTGGAGAGTTTTGCCTCGGGACTATCATTCCACCCTGGTTACCCACAAATCCAACATATCCACCATTGATAGCTTTTATATCGAATAGCAACGCTTTCATTACCGTCATATGTCTGGAAGCTCCACTATCCAAAATCCACTTAGAAAGTACGGATCTCTAGAGCCCCTGCACATTTCAACAATCTATTTAAAAAGCTAGACCCAAGCCTTTTTGATCTTGGGTTGAATTGGATAACCATTGTCAAAATAAAACTCACACTCATCAGCCATAATCGAATTCATAGTCATCATCTGGATTTTCTGAGATGTTTATGTTTGAAAACTTTACAGTCTTTTTATCTTTTGAATTGTTACCACTTGTAGTTTTGACAGTTTCAGATGTGGTTTCAATTATGATTTCAAATTTTGATTCTTTCATGCTACCACTAGTCTTAACAAGCTCAGGCTTAGTGATCTCTGATGTTGTTGACCGTTTCTTTGCAATCCAGGCTTGAGATTTTATGTTAGCCTTCTTGATGTAAAAATTGTTTTCATTAGCCTTTGAAGTTTCACCTTTTTCAAAAATTGAATTTTCAAACTTAGGTTTGACTTCAGCTTTTGATTCATTTCTTTTCAAAATCTTTATAGGTTTTACAAACACTGGTTGCTTCGGTTTCACAACATTTGAACTTTCTTTCCTTCGAAGATATGCCTGCTTTGATTTCGGACAATATCGTGCAATATGACCAATTTCGTTGCACTTGAAACAAGTCTGAGAATCATGTGGATGTCCTTTAATGGGTTTTACACCACTTGTTTTGGCACCACTTACAATTTTGGCTTTATCTCGAAGTTCTTTATGTTTCTTAAACTCATCGTTTGATTGTTTCCCGATCAAACTTTCCTCATGAACCGTGTTCGTCCCATATACAAAATTCATGTTTTTATTCTTGTATTTATGAAATGGTGACGGTTTCTTTTTAGGTTCATCTGATTCTTCTAATCCCAACCCAGCTCTCGGTTTTCCGGATGATCACCATCATTCTTTCGGTAGTTATTTCTTTTAGGTTTGGAATAGAATTTCTTTTCATTAATCTCCAGATCATCTGATGTGACTTCCACGAGTTTAAAGAATTTGTCTAATAATTCTTCCTTCACATTCTGAATCGGAAAACTGTCATCAAAGTATAATCTATCAGATTGCTTAATCTTGTACATGACAACATTAGGATCATCAGATAGATCATTCTCCGATGATGTATCGTCATCTTCGGATTGTGAATCAGAATTCTTTGAGCTAGAGTCAGCGCTTTTAAAGCTGCCTTCATCAGAATCATTCAAAACATTTTCAACAACCTTTTTAACCCCAACATTGTCATCATTTGTTTTAGTATAGGTTACATCAATGTTCTATGGCAACTCAGTTTTCTTCTCAGATAACAACTCAATGTTGAGTGCCTTATCTATCCCATCAGTGGATTTGCGACAATACTTCTCTTAAAGGGGTGGCAGAACATTGGTGTATTCTTTACCAACTTTCTTTTTAGGTTTCTCTTCCGATGGAATTGTCGGGAGAATGTGATCAATGACATATGCATTACATGTGTAACTTCTCAAAAGTTGTGGAACACGCTCTGTTTCAATTGTCATGTCCTGGAGTTTTTGTTTAGTTTCAGCAATGGTGTTAATGTAAATATTAATCGCTTTTTGCTTATCCATTACTGTTCCTTTTAACATCCTTATGGTATCATGTTGTTCGATGTTATTTCTATCGAGCCTGCCGTAATCATCTTTCATTTTGTCATACGCTTCCTTCATTGTGCGATAATCGTATTTCAACAATTCATCATGCACATTGTTTTCAGCGATGATCTTTGATTTTTCGGCACATTTGACACATGGTTGAGTACATTTTGTACAAGGTCTCTCAACCTCTACAACTTGTACTTTGACAACTTCTTTTACCTCTTGACCTACCTTGGTTAGATTTGCCATTAAAGCTTTATCTGCCATGTCTTTGAGGTTTTTCGGCATTCACTTCTTGTGTAACATTGATGATCTCTTCATCAATTGTTTTCTCCTCAACCATTTGTTCTTTAAAGCTTCTATCAAAATGACCTGCAAAACTATCACACGAGTTAGGAGATAAAATTCCTTGTTTCCGCATGTGGATATATTCCTCTTCTTCTCGTTGTTGTTGCAAATATTGTTCCAAGCAGAATCTGTTCTACATGCCGCCTGCTTCTGCGCCGCTGCGCTGCTTCATGTCTCTCGTTTATGCAACCATAGCTTTCTCATTGCTGCTGCTATTTGGTTTCTCTTGGATTTAACATGAGTCTTATTTGGAATGGCTTGTATTGAAGTGACTTCTTGTAATACTCTTTGCCTCCTCCGAATGGACTCTGATTTCCCGTTGCTTCAGGGTTTTTGCATTCTCTCTTGAAGTGACCCTTTTGGCGACATCAAAAACATGTAACCTTTGACTTGTCAAAGCCCAACTTGTTGCTTGAATTTCCGATATCTCGGCCAGTGAGAGCAACAAACTTTGTGACCATTCGGATAATAGATGCTAAAGACCACCTGTTATCCATCAACTCGAGTTCTTCTTCATCCACTTGGTCATAATCTTATGCCGTCATTTCGGGATTTCCAATTTTACCGGCTACAAGACTTTTGTATGACTCCAGTGGCGAGAAGAGACATATGTTGTTTAGCAACTTGTTCGGAAACAACATTGTTCAGATTCACTGCAATATTGCATTTGTATACAATCGGATCAGAATTTTGCTGTTGATTCTGATTTGCTTGGCTTTGATACGATGAAATTGAACTAGTGCTTGAGAACGAACTCTGTGGACTCTGATCATAATGAGGCTGTGATTGACTCTGGTTCTGTGGAGAAGCATTTATGTTTGCACTAAACGTTGTCCCAATTTTCAGATTAGAAATGTTGTCTTGCATTCCATTTTTGTAGTACAACCCAACGTCTTGAACTACATTAGCGTTCTTTGACTTTGCAATCTTCAAGAGTTCCATTTCATGGCCTTCGAGTTTATCGATAAATGCTGACAGCTTGAAGAAATCCTATTTATCACTATTCTTCAGAACCATCAAATAAGTAGTCCATTCACCATCTGGTAGTGCATCAGCAAGCTTGTCGATGTATTCTTGTTCTGTCTTCTCGAGACCGTGTCTTCGCATTTGAACTTTAAGATTACAGAAGCGATCGGTCATTTGCTTCATGGTCTCATTCTTTAACATGGTGAAGATATCGAACTCTTTCAGAATAAGCGCCTTTTTACTTTTGATCATTTGGGCACTCCTTGATACTTCTTCTGTAATGACAACCAAAGATCTCTTGCAGTAGTATACTCTGGTAGCAAAATTAGGATATCTTCTTTGGCAGACTGTTGAATGAGACTGATCATCTTTTTCTCAGCAATGTATTAGTCTCTCTGTACTGTCGAGTAATTGTACTTTTCAAGAACTTGCTGATGTTCATCTACCGAAACAGTGTAGCCTCTTTCAATTGACACCCAGCCAACGAAGTGCATGGCTTGCACCCAATAGGTAAATTTCTCCTTCCATGCTTCATATTCGTCCATGCTCATCAGCTTGGGTGGTTTAACAGTCGTCCACATCTCGTTATCAAGATTGACTTGATGAATCACGTTGGCATTCGACGAACTAGCTCCGAACATAAAAGCTCTTTGAATATCATCCATCATGAATAACGAGACGTGCACACTGAAAATTTTCAAAAACTTTTGAAAATGTTAGAAATACTACAAGTTCGGTTGAACTTGTAGTTTTGAATGAAGAATTCTTGATTTTGTCACAAGTTTGGTCGAACTTGTGACTTTTGATTTGAACTTATGAAAATTTTGAAAAACAATTCAGATCTAACTTCGAGCGAACTTGCACACTGGAATTAGTTAAGAAACTAGCAAGTTCGGCCGAACTTCGCTAAAAACTTTTGAGATTTTATCAAGTTCGGTTGAACTTGATAGAAAATCAATGAAGATTTTACAACTTCGAGCGAACTTCACTAAATTTCCTCCAAAACCACTCAAGTTCGAGTGAACTTGCTAAAAAATCACTTGAAAAGTGATGTTTTAGACCAAGTTCGGTCGAACTTGGTTAACAAGTTCGATTGAGAGGGTTTTCCAAAAATGGTTTTTTCAAAATTTTGACATAAATTTGGTTGAATTTGGTCTCCAATCTTTCAAGGGTTTATCTTTGTTGTATATTACATGATATTCAAATTTGAAAAGATTTTGACCGTGAATTCTTCATTTTGTGTTCAAAAGTTAAGAAAAATAAAAGAATGTAGATGAAATAGAAGTGTTCTTGTCTTGATACTATCAAATCAGGTTGTTCTAGCTCTGATACCACTTGTAGGACGGATCCTTGATGCTAAGGAACATAAATTTGATATCTAATGTCCATAATAGCGGAAATATTACACCGTGTTTACCAATAGACAAGAATTAATCAGTTAATCATCAGTTTCATTGATTAAACGTTGAGATTACAAACTGACAGAGTTTCGCCTCTGAAATGCCAAAGTTACAAATGAGGATCACAAGCTAGGTATTTATAGACCTTGGACCAAGTTCGCCCAAACTTGCCTTAGTAAGTTCGGCCGAACTTGGCTATACATGAAGTTATGGGCAAACTTGTTACATCACTACATAAATACTTCATATACCTAGCCTATCCAAATCTATACTATACAGGCTTGATATAAGACTAAGACATAGACATTATGCACCAACATAACTCATCTTCTAAAATTTTGTTTCTAAGATTTTCATTCACCTTTTTTATGTTAGCAAAACCAATTATGCATTTCTCTAAACATAGATCTTTAAGGATCTGAGGTGATACCTTAGCAGTAGCCATCATGGCACAATCACAATCACCTTCACACACACTGGTATCCCATGATCAGACATAGATTTCACATCTTCATCAACATTCTCTTTTATAACCACTGTTTCATCATGAACTTCAAACACATTAGATTTAGACACTTCTTCCACAGATTCATCACCTTCAACTATTGTATCTAGAGCCATAAAGCAAAAACCATTTTCTAATTCAGTTTTGGCTACTAGAGCAAAGTTCTCATCAGTTAACTCCTCAGGCAAGCTACTCCAATCAACAAAACCTTGTGTGAAGAAGCTTTGTTGGTTAACCTCTGCCGGAGCAGTGGTTTGAGTAACTTGAGTGACATGAGGTGCAGGTTGTACATGCACTTGAGGAGATGGTGCTTGAACATACTGAATCTATGGAACAATGGTTTGAACATAGTGCAGTGTGCAAAGTGAGTAGTGCTTTGCATTTGAGAAGCAGGGATATATCTGGGAATAATGAGCAGTGCTTTGTGTGTGTTGAGGTCTAGGGCCAGGGTGTGTCACAATAGGTCCAGATGTTTGAGATCTGCATTCCCTAGCAAAATGTCCTAGTCTATTACACTTATAGCACTTAATTTATTTTATCCAGCCCAACTTTTAACCCCCCATGCAACCCTGGGAATCTTCTACCAGTCTTTTGTAAAATTTACTAGCTCTAACACTTAATAGAGACGTTGGTGCAAAATGTCCATTTCTTCTAAATCAGATGGTTCAAAGTGTTGAAGATCATTCAACTCAAAGGATAAGTTGTCAGAGGTTTGGCTTTCCCCACTAGCAGCAAAAGCATAATTGGGTGAGTAAGAATCATAGTTGAAGTTTCCTCCTGAAGTTTTCAATAAAATGATCATAACTCTGATCCTTACCACTACCAGAACCCTTTTCTTGGCCTAAAAGAGTTGTGCTACCAAAAGCATAGTCATCAGCCATTTTACTAGACTCTTGTAACTTCTTTTTTTGTTCAACTCTCTCTCATATGTGAGGAATCTACCATGAAGTTGTGTAAGATTCATTTCTTTAAACACTACAGATGTTCGTGTCACGAAAGCTATGGTGTCCCACTTGTCTGGTAACGGTCTATTGGCAGTCGAATTAGGAAATTCAGTGTTAACCAGATTAAGCTCACTTATGGACAACAAATCGCTCGAACTGTTGGGTTAGAGACTCTCCTTTGACATGACAAAAAGTTTCACATTGTTCATTTAAGACTTCTCTGTTGTTTTCAATAACTTCCTCAGTCCCACCGAATTGCTCTTTTAAAGCATCCCATAACTCCTTTGCACTGTTACAGTGCAACATGCCAGCATATATTTCATGAGGCAAGGCTGAAGCCACAATGCTAAAAGCCTTAGCATCTAACTCAATTTTCTGGAAATCTTGCTTGGAGTAGTTTTTAGAACTTTTTGCACTTGTTTTGTTGGGTCCACTGCACTTGGAATCATAGGAACATGTGGTCCAAATACAACGGACCTCCAGCAACCGGTGTTTTGATGAAGCACGTATATGACCCATCCGACGTTGCCATATGTAATACTCATTCCTGACAAGCATCGATGTTTAAACATGGATCCAGTGTTGTTGGAATCCTGTGTGTTTTGAGACATTCTGATTGTTTTAAACAGATTTTGTTTTTAAAACTTGGAATGTAATTAAACTCTGTTTTCCAATGAAAACAAACAAACTAATTAGCAGGGAGAGCTGATCTTTCAAATCAAATTGATAGTTAAATCAAATTTTGATTGACCAAGCTTTGATACCAATTGTTAGGATCTGAGTTTGAATTAGTTGTGATTGTTTGGAAAATGGTTTTAATGAATGAAGATAAAACAAAGTCATTTGCAGTGGAATAAAATTTTGTATCACAACTAATGGAAGATTGCTTTGATCATCATGCTTTTAAACTATAAGTTTTGCATGTGAATCACAAATTCCCCCTCAGCCCAATGATAGTTTGTTAGTACAGAATGTAAGAAAGATGAATGGAAGGAAATGCGAAAATGATCTTTTGATAGATCATGGAACAGTACAATGTACTGTTCTATTTATACTACAAGTCAAACATCTGAGCATGTTTGCTGATGTCAGGGTTGATAGTGACAGCTAACAATAAACTAAATAATTCTAGACACTGATTAAGCTGACAACTACTGTTACAGAACACTCTCTTACATTAATATAAAAGAAACACTAATGAGCCTATCCACTGTTATTCTTCATCAAAAGGTTTCACAGTAGAGCTTGTATTCAGCAAATCTTGTGTGCAGTATTAACTGGATTAGTGGCTTGCATCAGAGGTTGTAAACTCTGTTATTCTGCATCAATCTGCTGATGTTGTTTTGGCTCTATATCATCTGTTCCTTTGCAAGGGTTCAACCCCAACATTTATACATGCGGCCATTCCATTAAAATGTAACCATTTATACGTACCACCTTCCTCAAAATATACATCCAAATCAAAACATCAAATAACCAAATCCAAACTATAAGTTTTTATAGTTATTTTTTGCTAACATTATTAGTACTTGTTCCTACATGACACACCAAACCAAATATATGATATAGCTTCTAATGTAAGCCCCAACATTACCACAAATTCAGAAAGCTGGAGCAACAAGGAGAAAGCATCATTTCTTGGTTGTATAAAACTAGATAGCACTATTGCGTGTTGTGGCAGGTCAAATAGATTAAGGAAGTACATGATAAAGACAAATAATAACCCGTCCACAAACTCAGTGTTAATATTGATTAGAAAAGGAATATTATTTTCAAGAAAAAAATTCAAGTTTACAAATGCACAACGGCATACCAAGAATGACTGCTAACGTAGCTGACGTCAACAATACTCAAATCAATCCTAACAATACTCAATCAATCCTGTTCTGTAGCATGAACCTAAACCTTTTGGTAAGTGTAAAAGAGATCTTTGCTGGATAAACAAATACATGAATTACTATCACATAAAAGTAAAGCATTTGTTGGTAAAAGGTAAACTGTTAAAATTGCATGTTGAATGTGAAAAAGAAGCAAAAAGGGAGATACCTGCTACAAACCCAGAAAAGAAGAAGTTAACCCATGCAAAAGTGAGGGCCTAGCAGCCATGCACATATCAAAGGTATGAACTGTTAGATAAAGTATGAACTGTTAAATAAAGTAGCAGCCATGCACAGATCGAATTTATATTATTTCAGTAACCACCTATGTTTTTAAACACAATGATTTTGGAGGGCTTCAAAGATTTGGATATTTTATCTTCTTTGGGTAAGGCAACAAAGTTTTGACGACCTGAATTGAACGGGGAGTCATGGGCTCCATTTTTGGACTTGCAACAGAGTTTCTGTAGTGTGTAAGGGTCATCGATCCATTTCCATTTCCAGGGTACTTATTACACATACTAAAATTCCTAGCTCTACTCAATCTGGCTCTGACCCATAAGTGGAGTCCCTTTCTGTGGGTAGCAAGTCTTGAATAACTGCATCTCACAGTCCCAACCAGTAGTTACAGCTCATAGATACCAACTAATTTTGCCAAACATAATCTTACTCTTAAACTTCAGTAGTACCAAAGGCTATAGGTGACTGAATAACTAAGTCAATATATCAAACACTAAAGCACATAATCCAGTACGAGATACAATCATGATGCACCTCACTATACAAAGAAAAACACATGTTCATGAAGAATATCATACATTTATGTTTTTTTAAGAAGAGTAATAAACCCCATATACAAAACACTAAAGTAGTGTAGTAATAATAAACTGAACAATAGGTTAAAAGTCACGAGTTTGAAACTGTCCCAGATGTTGCGTATACATGCAATGAACAAGCAGGGATGCTAACTCGATTGCAACATGAGCAACAATCCAAGCGGAGCTCGCCATCGCATTTTGGATGTTATTGAAAATTTGAAACCCAATCTGTTTTTCACACCATCAATGAAATCTGGGATATTGTCAATAGTTCAGAACTTTCAATATCATTTAGCATCTTTAGAACCACCTATGACATATGAATGGCCTAATTTGAGCCACGAGGTAAATGTGTTTGCAGGTTCAACCCAAAACTGACCCAAACCTATTTAATGCTAGGTTAGTTTGGTTTCATAAATTCACACATTGAATGTAATATAGAAAAAAACATTTGTCTACCTCCTCAACAGTTTGAGTAGTTTTAGCAGAAGTTTCCGTGAATATTAATTATTAAACCAACGATCTTTGGCAAATTGTTCTCCTTCTGTGCTAACAGCTCTTCTACAGCGCCTCTGTGTTGGAAATATTTAATCTTGACTTGGTTATTAGTTAGTTTTATTAATTAGTATTTTGGTTGTCAAATAAATGGTAGGATTAGTCATAGTTTTACCGATTATTAAGGATGAAAATTAATGATAGATAGTGGCTAGCATTTAGGAGAAAGTGGGGTAGAATTTGTTATTTTTTGTTGATTGTTTCAAGACTACGTAAAATACAACATTCACTTTGCTATATTATTTTATGCTTCTGCCATACACAATTTCATACGTAAGTATTTGTGTGTGAATTAGGGTGTGTAGTGAGTAGGGTCTAAACCAACATTTGGTATCAGAGCGGGTGAAGACCGGAGACGCCGTTTTGAGAGTTGGTGGCGAGAAATGAGCACAGCCTTTGGCTGTAGAGATGAAGAACAAAAAGAAAGAAGGAATAGGCGATTTAATCGTTAGAAAGAAAGGCTGATGTAGGTCAGCGAAACAGAAAGAAAGTCGGGTTCAAATTTTGAATCCTTAAGAAAGGAAGAAAGAAGAGGCGCCACATAAAAGAAGAAAGAGGCAAACGTCGCTTAGCAAGAAAGAAAGCCTCGCAAGAAAGAAAGAGACCGGTGCGGTAAGAAAGAAAAAACAAGCATCGTCAAGTAAGAAGAAAGAAGTCGAATGGAGTGAGAAAGAAGAGCCTCGCCCGAAAGAATGTGAAAGGAGACCGTAGCTACCGCGAGAAAGAGAAAGAAGACCGTGACCGTGACCCAGCCGGAAAGTGAGTTTCCGGTGTGAGACAGAGAAGACCGACGAGCCGCAAAAGACCGGCGGCAACTAGACCGAGACCGAGATTGTGAAAAAAGACCCAGAGTTCAAATTAGACCGAGTATTAAACCGAAGACCGAAAATGTTCACGTTAGAAAGAGGAAGACCGAACCTATGAGGTTCGTGTAGCAAGACCGAGATAGTCAAGATTAAGGGGTTGATTGTTGGAAATATTTAATCTTGACTTGGTTATTAGTTAGTTTTATTAATTAGAATTTTGGTTGTCAAATAAATGGTAGGAGTAGTCATAGTTTGACCGATTATTAAGGATGAAAATTAATGATAGATAGTGGCTAGCATTTAGGAGAAAGTGGGGTAGAATTTGTATTTTTGTTGATTGTTTCAAGACTACGTAGGCTATATATAGCCCTATGAGTTTATTGAGTAAAATACAACATTCACTTGGCCATACACATTTCCATAAGTAAGTAATTGTGTGTGAATTAGGGTGTGTGTATAGGGTGTAGTGAGTAGGGCCTAAACCAACACTCTGTCGTAGAAACGTGTTACAGACCTTAATGATTCTTGACCCGCCTAACAGAAAGAGGAATTTCATACCCAACTAACGAGAGCTAACATAATAAGAGGAGTTTCACATATAAAGTTTTTTTTTGGTTTGTTATCAGTTGTGATCATCAGGGCGCCACTCGAAATCCTAACAGAAACTCTTTCCAACCTTCTCGTAACAATTAGAAACTGTGGCGGGTTCGTTTTTCATAAGTTTGCACACTACAGGAAAGGGGACGCCATAAGTCTCCCGCCTTGAACCCAATGGTCTAAGCAAAACATAGCATTATCCCTTACCAATCTCACAAAAAGACAATGTTTGCTTCAAAGTCCGGTGACATTTTCTAACTAATGGTAGTATAGATACGAAATGAAAATTAGAAAGTAGTGTGACTAAATATAAAATGCAAAAGAAATAATACAACAAAATACATGAATGATATAGTTGATTTTGTGCGGGTCGAAGTTCCAGCAGACCCGTTTTGACTTTATTTAGGCTATACAATGAATCAATTGGTAGCATTGTACATCATTTTTTAATGGCAATACAAAACTTCTCATTAAATCGCAACAAAAAAAAATTAGCCACAATAAGGACCCAAAGTTACAGCAATTGATACTACCTTACCTGGCAATGAAGGCCACTACAACAGAAAATTGAACATCAAAATTACATACAAAATTGCCTCCACTCGTTCCAGCATACCCTGTATGTTACACCCTGGTCGTAGCGGAAGCGCAAACGTGTGACTTAACGGTAATCATTGCAATCAATCGTGTAAACATAATCATAACCAACAACGATGCCATGTATTACATATATTCAAATTCAAAGTTTACAAGTTTCCAACAAGTTCATAAGTTATCCAAAACAATATTTAGTTAAGTTGCATCACCAAAATACGTTTGTTATAATCATAGATTAAATCGAGTTTTGACCCTATATGCCCAAACGAGGAAGGGATATAAGAGGCAAATCCTCAAAAGTCAGCCATCGTTGTATCTTCCGGGATCCATCACCAGTTACGCCTTGTTTCATGAAATACATGTAGTTTGAAACATCAACAAAAGTTGACGAGTTCATGTAGTTTTGTTTTCGAATATGTTGTCATAATTGTAAGCCAATATTGAAATCCAGGTATGTAAAATAATTATGGAATTTAAGGATCTATCAGTGGGTAGCGAGCCCTCCGATACTATGCACCATAAGTAAACAACCAAACTGAGACACTTTGTTCTCAATTAGGATCACAAAAGCACTCCATGTTAACAACTAGGAGTGGAGCGTGCCTCAAGCTCAATAGATGTACACCTTTTGCACCTTGTCACTAAGTGATTAATGGTTACTAATGTTATATTGTTATCAATCCTACTTACACACATCGATCTTGTATCGTCTAAATCCATAACTAACATACCATATGTCTTAATATGTATTTCCCCCGAGTGTTATAAAACCGAAAACGTTTAAAAGGAAAGGGGGACATGAACTCACTGATTTGGTTCCTTTTGTTTCGTGTAAACTCACTAGTGTTCTCTTGGTGTTGAACCGAAACCTACAAGTGTTCTAAATTCCATTGGACACTTAAGTCTATGCTTGTTCTATTACAAGTTCCCATCTTGTGTTATTGTTCTTAATTGGGTTCTTGATTAATTATTTCTTGACTTGTTAATATATATTTGTTATCGAGTTTTGAATTGTGTGTGAACGGCGTCGCCCGTTCCTTGACCTCGTGCCTAGCACGCATGTCACCCTGCCTAGACCATGTCATTGGGCCTAGCCCATGTCTTTGTGTAGTTGGTGCCATGTTATATTTTTCAAATAATATATATTCACTAATGGTTGTTAAAATTGATTTTGTGTATTGCCAGCATGTCTTTGGTCTGGGCCTAGCCCATGCCTTTGTGTAGATGGGCCTAGCCCATGTTATATTTATTCACAACTAAATATATGTATTTTCTAACTAAATGGGTTGTTAAAATAATATGATTTTTGACTTACACTTGTATTTGTATATTTATACTTTTCTAAGTATTCTTGTGTTAACTTCTTTGATCAAGTCAAATATGTGTTTAGTTATATTTACTTTCTAAAATAAATATGTATACTTTGTAAAATAATATTTTCAACATTATTTGAAGTATAAGTATATTTTTAGGTCACCAAGTGTATACTTAGGCAAGTATACATGTATTTATGTATTAATGTTCATGTAATTTCCATTAAGTGACAAAAGTCCTTTCTAGTGATTTTTATATTTTTCGGAAATTAGTTTTCTTAAAAATAATATATTTTTAAAGCATATATTTTATATATATATATATATATTTATATATATATATATTTCTACAACCTTGTTAAATATATATATATTTTGTGTATAAGTCCATCCAATTGTCCAAGTCCAAATTAATCAAAAGAATATATATAAGTTTTTATATATTTTATTGATTTGTCCATGCACCCAAGTATGGGTGTTTTTGTGTTATTCTCTTGAGTATTTTTCAGGGTATTTTGGGGTCTGTGTATGTACATACTCCATTGGGAGTATTTATTGTTTTGAATCCCCTAATTTGTCTACTACCATATAATACACTTAGTATACACATAGCACACAAATACTTGGTGACTTTTAAATATATATTTTCCTTAATATATAGTTATACTTGTTTTTATACTTTAAGAAATATTTATTTTCTTAGCTTGTATTTTTATATAAAAATAGGTATGACCATGTTTAATTTATTTAAACATCTTAAAATCAAAAGTTTAGTAGCAAACTTTATATTTTTCTAAGTGTTGAATTTTTATAAAAATTTGGCCATAGTTTCCCCTAGATTTAGAGTTTTCCCATGTTTAAAAACATGTTTTAATTCTTCCAAAACTCACACATTAACTACGACAATGTTCACAAGTTAAACAACTTCATACAAGCTCTTTTCATATGAGGATGAACTCAAAATTTTGTAAAAACATGTAGTCTTTTAAATCTAGGTTTAACTTGTTTGTTTAGCTTCAAAGACACAATTTATCCACTAATTACACAACTTTGTGAAAAATACATGTTTAACAACTGTTCATATATTTTCAAGAATAGCTTTAAATCCATGTTCATGTCTTGTAAACCATTTTAACTATTCATTAGTGAAATATATCAAGTTCATCAATTTTGTTCTTCATGGATCTTTCAAGATCCATGTATACACTTATTAGATCTCTACGATCTAAAAAGTCTACATATGATGAGCATCAAGCTAAGCACAAAATAATCATATACAATATTATTACACTTCAAGATTGTGTTGGGTATTCTTTAGATCTTTAGTGTTCTTCATGTGTCATCATTTTAAAGTTTATGTTTCTTGATGGTTTATCTTGTACACTTATAACATACTAGTAACAAGAATCAAAATGTTGGTGCATAATGTCTATGTCTTAGTCTCGAATCTGTATTGTATAGAGCTGGATAGGCTAGGATAAGGAGTATTTATGAAGAGTCTTAGCCAAGTTCGCCCATATGATAACATGTTTGAGCATGGTCGGCCGAACTTGCATAGGCAAGTTCGGGTGAACTTACACATGTTGGGCCGAACTTGTAAACCCTTATAAATACCTAGCTTGATGTCTCATTTGTAACTTTGGCATTGTAGAGGCGAAGCTCTGTCAGTCTGTAATCTGAACGTTAATCAATGAAACTGACGATTAACTGATTAAATCTTGTCTATTGGTAACACGACGTAATAGTTCCGCTATTATGGACGTTAGATATTAAATTTAGGTTCCTAAGCATCAAGGATCGGTCCTACAAGTGATATCAGAGCTAGAACAGCCTGATTTGATAGTATCAAGACAAGATCACTTCTATTTCTACTCCATTCTTCTTTTTCTTTAACTTTTGATCACAAAATGAAGAATTCATGGTCAAAATCTTTTGAATTTTGAATATATCATGTAAAATACAACAAAGATAAACCCTTGAAAGATTGGAGACCAAATTCAACCAATTCATGTCGAATTTTGAAAAAACCATGTTTTTGAAAACTTTCTAGAACGAACTTGTGGCCATGATTCGGTCGAACTTGGCTAAAACATCACTTTTCAAGTGATTTTTTAGTAAGTTCGCCCGAACTTAGGTGATTTTTGAGGAAGTTTTAGTCAAGTTCGCTCGAAGATACTGAATTTTCTTTAATTTTACATCAAGTTCGACCGAACTTGTGTAAAATCAAGAAGATTTTAAGTAAGTTTGCCCGAACTTGTTGTATTTCATCAAAGTTCTTTTGAACAAGTTCGCTCGAAGATCTGTAGGTTTGATGTTGTAAGTTCGACCGAAGATAAACGATTTTTTTAAAATAAAACTAACAAGTTCGACTGAACTTGTTGGAAAATTTCAAGAATTCTTCATTTGTCACTACAAGTTCGACCGAACTTGTAGTAGAACTAACTTGTGTTCAAAGTTTTGAAAGTTTTTCAACGTATACGTTTCGTGATTCACAATGGAAGATCAACTAAGAGCTTGTATGTCCGGAGATAGTTCGTCAAATGCCAATGTGATTAATCAAGTCAATCTTGATAACGAAATGGGAACGACCGTCAAACCGCCCAAGCTGATGAGCATGGACGAATACGAAGCATGGAAAGAGAAATTTACCTACTGGGTTCAAGCCATGCACTTCGCTGGCTGGGTGACAATGAAAGAGGCTACACTATTCCAGTAGATGAGCATCAACAAGTTCTTGAGAAGTACAACTACTCGACAGCTCAGAGAGACGAATACATTGCAGAGAAAAAGATGATCAGTCTCATCCAACAGTCTGTCAAAGGAGACATTCTGATTCTGTTACCAGAATATACTACAGCAAGAGAGCTTTGGTTGTCATTACAGAAGAAATACCAAGGCAGTGCCGAAATGATCAAAAGCAAGAAGGCTCTCATTTTGAAAGAATTCGATATTTTCAGCATGCTAAAGAATGAGACCATTAAGCAAATGATTGAGCGTTTCTGTCACCTCAAAGTGCAAATGCGAAGACAGGTCTTGAGAAGACGGAACAAGAATACATCGACAAACTTGCTGACGCACTACCAGAGGGTGAATGGACAAACTATTTGATGGTTCTGAAGAATAGTAATAAGTGTGATTTCTTCAAGTTGTCAACGTTTATCGATAAACTCGAAGGCCACAAAATGGAGCTTCTGAAGATAGCAAGTCAAAAAACGCTAATGTAATTCAAGACATCGGTTTGTACTACAAAACCGGAATGCAAGATAACATTTCGAGTCCAAAAATTGGAATTGCTTTTAGTGCAAACATAAATGTTTCTCCACAGAACCAGAATCATTCAAAGCCTCAGTATGACCAAAGTCCACAAAATTCTTACTCGAGCACTGGTTCAAATTCAACATTCCAAAGTCAAGTAAATCAGAACCAACAGCAAAGTTCTGATCCGAATGTTTACAAGTGCAACATTGCAGTGAATTTGAACAATGTTGTTTTAGAAGAAGTTGTAAAATAACATATGTCACTATTTCGCTACCGTCTTAGAATCTTATGAATGTCTTGTTGCCGGTAAGATTGGAAACCCCGAGATGACTGCAGAAGATTATGAGCAGGTTGACGAGGAAGAACTCGAACTAATGGACATCAAATGGCCCATTAGCTTCGATCATCAGGAGAGTGACAAAGTTCGTTACACTCACGGGCCGTGACAAGGAAACTCCAGCAAACAATTGGGTTTTGACAAATCCAAAGTCACTGTTTTAGATGTCGACGGAAGGACATTTTAAAAGAGAGTGTAAGAACACCGAGGCAACCGGAAATCAAAGTCCTTTTGGAGGAGGGAATGAATATTACAAGAAGGCGCTTCAATATAAACCATTCCCGAAGAAAACTCAGATTGAGATCCAAGAAAAGCCAAATAGTAGTACCCGAAGAAAGCCATGGTTTCATCTACAGAAGATGATGGTTTTGACTGGAACTCTTATATTGGGAAAAAGACCGGAGTTGCTTTGATGGAAGAGATAGTTGAAGATAATTCTACAGAGGAGGCAGTGCACAGCTGAGCACGGCAGCAGCAGAAGCAGCAGCTTTCGAAGAAGCTATTCTGGAACAATACTTACATCAACAGTAGGAAGAAGAGGAATATATCCATATGCAGAGAAAGGAATTTTATCCTCTAATTCTTGTGACAGTTTTGCAGGTCACTTTGATGGAAGCACGAAAGAACAAGTGGTTGAGGAGAAAAAGATTGATGAAGTGATTGTTGATATCACTCAAGAAATGAAAGTCGAAGACCTCAAGGACATGGCAGATAAAGCTTTAATGGCAAATCTAACCAAGGTAGGTCCAGAGGTAAAGTTATCGAGAAAGAAGTTGTCAAAGTACAAGTTGTAGAGGTTGAGAAACCTTGTACAAAATGTACTGAACCATGTGTCTAATGTGCCGAAAAATCAAAGATCATCGCTGAAAACAATGTGCATAAAGATTTGTTAAAATATGATTATCGCACAATGAAAGAAGCGTATGACAAAATGAAAAATGATTATGGCAGACTCGACAGAAATAACACCGAACAACATGATAGTATAAGAATGTTGAGTGGTACAGTAATGGATAAACAAAGAGCAATTAACATTTATATCAACACCATTGCTGAAATCAAACAATAACTTCAAGATATGACAATTGAAACTGAAAGAGTTCACAATTGTTAAGAAGTTATATCACTAACACGTATGTTATCGATCACATTCTTCCAACAATCTCATCGGAAGAAAAATCCAAAAAGAAAGCGGGCAAAGAATATAGAATGTTCCTCCACCCCTTTGTGAGAAATAATGTGTTAAATCTGCAGAAGGGATGGACAAGGCACTCAATGTTGAGTTACTTTCTGAAAAGAAAAACGAGTTGCCAGAGAACATTGATATAGTCTATGCTAAATCTGATGATGATAACAACGCTGTGGTTAACAAAGTTGTTGAAAATGTTTTAAGTGATTCTGATGATGGCAGCTTCAAAAGCACCAACTCGAGTTCAAAGAATTCTGATTTACAATCTAAAAATGATGATAAGTCGTCAGAAGATGGTCTAAGTGACGATCCTAATATTATAATGTACAAAATTAAGGATTCGGATAGACTATACTTTGATGATAGCTTCCCGATTCAGAATGTGAAAGAAGAATTGCTTGATAAGTTCTTTAAACTCGTGGAAGTCACATCAGAAGAATTGGTAATCAACGAACGAAAATTCTGTTCCAAACCTAAAAGAAATAATTACCGAAGAACGATGGTGATCATCCAGAAAACCGGAGAGCGGGGTTGGGTTTAGAAGAAGAAACTGATGAATCTGTAAAGAAACCGTCACCATTTCATGAATATAAAAACAAAAACATGAAGTTTGTATATGGAACGAATACAGTTCATGATGAGAATTTGATTGGTAAGCAATCAAATGATGAGTTCAAGAAGAAGAAAGAAATTCGAGATAAAGCCAAGGTTACAAGTGATGCCAAAACCTCAAGTAGTGTTAAACCACAAATTAAAGGACATCCACTTGATAATCAGACATGTTTCAAGTGCAATGAAATTGGTCATGTGGCACGACATTGTCCGAAATCAAAACCGTCTTATCCTCGAAAAAGAGAAACAAATGTTGTTAAACCAAAGCAACCAGTGTTTGTAAAACCTGTAAAGATTTTGAAACAAAATGAATCAAAACCAGAAGTTAAACCAAAGTCTGAAAAGATTTTTGAAAATTCCATTTTCGAAAAAGGTGAAACTTCTAGGTCTAATGAAAACAAGTTTTACATCAAAAAGGCTAATATCAAATCTCAAACCTGGATTGCCAAGAAAAGTTCAACAACATCTGGTGTTGTTAAGTCTGAGCTAGTAAAGACTGACAACACAAAAGAATCAAAGACTGAAATCACTAAGTCTAAGCAGGTAAAGACTAGTGAGAATGTGAAAGAAATTAAAATAGAAATCAAGAACGATAATGTCAAATCTGTAAAAGATAAGAAAAAAGTGAAATTTTCAAACATTAACATTGTTGAAATAGATGATGAATTTGATTTTGATAATGTTGATGAGTTTGAATATACTTTTTTTGATGGTTATCCTGTAAAACCCAAGACCAAGAAGGCTTGGGTAGAGCTTTTCACCTAAAATTTTGCAGGGGCTCCAAGGATCCGTACTTTCAAAGTGGATTTTGGATAGTGGAGCATCCAGGCACATGACAAGAATGAAGGCATTGCTATTCGACATTAAAGCTATCAATGGTGGATATGTTGGATTTGCAGGAAATCAAGGTGGAAGGATAGTCGCTGAGGGAAAACTCTCTAATGGCGTAGTTTCAGTTGATCGCGTGAACTATATTGCAGAACTTGAGAACAATCTTCTGAGTATATCGCAGATTTGTGACAAGAAGTTCACATTTCATTTCAACAACAGAGAGTGTATTATCTTGAATCCGGGATTCAAAATTCCAGATGAGTGGATTATGATGCGAGCACCTCGAGAAAATGATTTATATGTTCTTGATATGGGTGTTGCTACCACTTCATCACAATCAGCAAAATGTTTTGTATCAAAGGCTACTGAAAAAGATTCTATTCTTTGGCATCGAAAGATGGGGCATATTCATTTGCGAAAAATGAATTTCTTGGTTCATAATGATCTTGTAGAAGGCGTAAATCTTCGAAGTTTTCAGATGTCTGATCATTGCTTGGAATGCAAGAAGGGAAAGCAGATCAAGAAATCTCATCCGAAGAAAATTCTAAACTCAATCAAGTTGCCTTTAGAACGTCTCCACATGGACTTATCTGGTCATGTAAATGTTCGAAGCATCTCAGGAGATTTATATTGCTTGGTCGTGACAGATGATTATTCGAGATATTCATGGGTATTCTTTCAAGAATCAAAAGACGAAACGTTCGAGAACTTGGTTATTCTATTCAAGAAACTCAAGAACATTTATCATCTGCCGATCAGACGCATTAGAAGTGACAACGGCGCAGAGTTTAAGAATAACAAAATGAAGGAATTCTGCAACGTAGAAGGGATTCTGCAAGAGTTTAGTGCTCCCTATAATCCACAACAAAACGGAGTTGCTGAATAGAAGAATCGAACTTTGATTGAAACTACGAGAACCATGCTTGCAGATTCTAAACTTCCAATCAGTTTCTGGAGTGAAGCGGTTGTTGCAGCTTGCTACACGCTAAACAGGGTTCTCACTGTCAAACCAACAAAGAAAACATGTTTTGAGATGATAAACCGACGGAAGCCAAATTTGAAGTTCTTAGAACCATTCGGTGCACCTTGTACCGTAATAGACCAAGATGGCAAATTCGGAGCTAAATCTCTTGAAGGTTTCTTTGTCGGATATGCGAGTCTGTTTAGAAGAGTATATGTTCCTTCATTGCGAAAGGTTATTGAAGCACAGCACGTGGATTGTTTCAATTACACGGATCCTATTCAAAGGAAAGGTGACGCGTAGCTGTTTAACTATCAAGACCTATGGAAGTCATTTGACTTACCCAAAGAACCAACTTATGAAGAAGTTGCAGCGTTATATTATCTTCACCAGTCAGCGAATCAAGAGCAAATTGTTCGACCAATTGTGGTTAATCAACCCATGCTGGATCCATCATCTTCTGGCGCAAGTTCAAACAATAGTGGTGTTCCGGCTGAAAATATTTCTGAAACGGTATCTTCACCCACTACTCTTCCAACAAATGCCTCTACTGAACCAATGAATACAACAACGAAGCCCAGTATTCCTCAGAATCAAGATTCTGATTCAGATGAAGCACCAACATTTGATGATGATGGGGAATCATCTTCTTCAGATGAAGAAGTGGAGCAGATAACAAGTCTTCTTAATCAATCTGCAGTCTCGAACAACAGAAATGAAGCTTCATCAAGCTCTCCAACATTGAATTGGTTGTTGATCTCAATATCACGAATCAGCAAAACTCAGTAGATGTTCCAAGTGAAGAATTGCCGCGATCATATTCCTATCATCCGTCAACAAATATTATTGGAGAACTTCAAACTGGTGTTAGAACTCGAGGGCAAATTAATAAAGCACTCAGTGGTTTCTACACACGTGTTGCTACAACCCAGAACTATTGTTTTCATTCATGTTTCATCTCTCAGATTGAGCCTAAGACAGTTAATGAAGCTTTAGCAGATGAAAACTGGGTACAAGCAATGCAAGAAGAATTATTGCAGTTTGAGAAGTTAGGAGTGTGGAAGCTTGAAGACCTACCAGAAAATCAGAAAGCAATTGATAAAAAATGGGTCTTTAAGTGTAAACGTGATGATAGAGGAGTTATTGTATGTAACAAAGCTAGGCTTGTTGTCAAGGGATTTCACCAGCAGGAAGGTATAGACTACACGGAAGTCTATGCACCAGTAGCTCGATTGGAATCTATTCGAATATTTCTAGCTTTCGCATCATGGAAAGGATTTAAGGTCTATCAATTGGATGTCAAATCAGCTTTTCTGTATGGCAAATTACACGAGAAGGTGTACGTTGGACAACCACCGGGGTTTGTCGATCCACTTAACAAGAAGAAAGCATACCTACTAGATAAAGCACTTTATAGTCTACATCAAGCCGCGAGAGCTTGGTACGAGACGTTATCACAATATCTCGTCGGAAACGGCTTTATCACAGGAACTGTGGATAGTACTCTTTTCACCAGAGAAGTTAATGGCCATCTGATTATAGTTCAAATCTACGTTGACGACATCATCTTTGTATCTATAAACGATAGTCTCTGTAAAAAGTTTGAGGGAATCACGAAAAAGAAATTCGAAATGTCCTCGATGGGCGAAATGAAGTTCTTTCTTGGTTTGCAAGTAGATCAGCTTCCAGATGGTATTTTCATTCATCAGACTAAGTATGTTCACCACATCTTGAAGAAGTTTGGAATGGAAAGCTTGAAGCCTCTATCTACGCCTCTTTCTCTCAACCACGACATTTGCGTTGGAGAGACTGGAGCCAAAGTTGACGAGACTTTATACAGATCGATGATTGGATCGTTCATGTATCTGACGGCATCGCGCCCAGATATTATGTATCCAACCTGCCTATGCACCAGAAATCAGTCAAGCCCGAGGATCTTACACATGCAGATTGTGAAGCGTATCTTCAGATATCTAAAAGGATGCCCAAGCACCGGCTTGTGGTACCCGAAGAATGACAATTTCGACCTCACATGCTATGTTGATTCCAATTTTGGTGTAGATAAGTTGAATTCTAAATCAACTACAGCGGGATGCCAGTTCTTCGGAACAAGAATGGTAACCTGGTAGTGTAAGAAACAGGCTACGGTCGCTCTCTCTCTACTTGTGAAGCTGAGTATATCTCGGCCTCCAGCTGTTGTTCACAGATTCTGTGGATTCAACAACATATGAGAGACTATGGTCTGCAATTTCTAGATACTACGCTGTGTATTGATAACAAGGCAGCCATCGATCTAACTAAAAATCCGGTTCATCACTCACGCACAAAACACATTGAAATTCGTTATCATTTCATTCGTGATTGCTACGAAAAGAAATTGGTACGAATAGAAAAAATCCACACCGACGAACAAAAGGCTGATTTTTATACCAAACTATTTTCATTATCACGGTTTATATACTTTTGAGAATTAACGGTATGAAAAACTTGCTGACAGGTGCGGACGCTGAGGTTGAATACGGATAGGACGACGAGTTAGCGTGATCCACATTGGTTTGTAAATACTTTTCTAGCTTAGAATTTTATTAAAAACTAAAATCCAAAAAGATGTTTTTGATTTTAGGGGGAGAAATTTAGAGAAAATACAAAAACATTTAAAAAATTTTAAAATCCAAAAACATATAAAAATTCAAAATGTTCAAAAACATTGAAAAGGACAAAAAAGAATTCAGTGTCATAAAAGGAAATGATAGTACATCAGTGGACTATCACAGTATGCTAAAGAATGTAAAGTTTTAAAAAGTAATAAACGAGTCTTACTATGGATGTGTCGATAGGCTTAACACGTTCAGTAAACTGTTTTCGAGATATAAACTAAATTTTACAACTGCTTAATCTTGTGGATTAACACATCTTGGATATATGGACTTAGTACTCCGGAATTTCGTTTGAAAGATTGCCTGATTCTGAGATACGAGGTCTTTATAGATAGTTGATATCTGGGGTATTATACAAGTTCTTCTGATTTTGCGGAAGCAATGGCCTAGAACTTCTATAATACTTTTGCTTTAGACCCCCTAATTGCATGCAATATTGAAAAGTATCGAAAGATATAATCATATGCAATGCTGAAAAGATTCCTTAAGTGGAACACACCTTAAAGACGAGCCTTCATCTCTTTGTCTGTACGGTAGTACTAACCTGAGCTCTCAAGGTCTCGCCCAACCCAGATACAGATATCAATTACGCTATATTCACCTGTAAGATGAAATCTAAGGAATCTGGATACGGGAGTATATTCAAGAAGTGGGAACCATAGATAAGTCAAGTTTCATGAATTCTATCTTAACATATCTTGAAACAGTTGAGAAATGTGGTATAGTTTAAATGGACAAACTTATCGACAATCTAGATAAACGAGTTTAAAACTTAAAGTCATATAATGGTCAACGGTACTGGTGATATGTCTCAATCAACTGATATGATCCTTAGACACGAATTCAAAAAAATATGTCTGTAATTATGTTTGTACATAGTTTAAATTGCTTATTTCATTATATTTCAGCTTTTCAGATTAAAATCTAAAAGATTTTCAGCGTGTTTTAGCATAAACTTACAAAAATACAAAAATATTTTATTTCTACATTGTTTTCAGCAAACCAATGTTGGAGAACGGATCTTCGAAGTCTGGTAAGATGCTAGAACTAGTGGGAATCTCTTTTACAATGGGCTGGGAGCTAATCTGTTAAAATCTGAAAAGTTAAAATGATGAAAAGTTCATTAATTTGAAACTTTGATTTTGAAAATATCAACAGTTTGTTCGTAACGTGTCAAACCGGGGTTATTAACTTGGACTCGGCAGACAAATCGGTTAACCAAGGTCATTAGCTTGGACTTGGTCAACTGAGTGGATTTTCATAACTGGTAAAAAGTTTGAAATTTTGAGGTTTGGCAAGTTCGGCCGAACTTGCTAAACAATTCAAGCTTAACAATCAGCAAGTTCGACCGAACTTGCAGATGGCTGATTGTTAGTTTTACAATAAGTTCGCTCGAACATAGTCTGGGCTTTTGAGATGGGCTTAGCAAGTTCACCCGGACTTGACATGGTATAAATATCATTCAAGTTCGGCCGAACTCATTTATCTGTTATCAGAACGTTTTGAGCGAACTTGAGCGTTTTGAGAGAATTTGTGAGAAATTGGTACTTTTGAGCCGTTATACTGTCCGATTGAAGTTAGTTTTTGGTGATTAGCACACCAAATACTATGGCAGAGGTAATTAATTGAAAATAAACCATGATTGAACTGTTAACAAACAAAACCAAATCTAAAAACTTAAAATCTGATAGTTTTAGGTGTTATTGGACAAAATTGAACATAGATCTTTGATCTATACTTAAAATCCACCGTGAAATTGTTTTTGATTGAACTGAAATGCACTTTTGCATGTTTGAATTTGGTTGATCAGTTGAAGAAGACGACAAGTTCGGCCGAACTTGTTGTTAAGTTCGACGGATTGTCCAAAACACAACTGAATGAATCAGAAACATGTTCGACCGAACTTGAGTGTTGAAATATTTTTGATCTAAACATGTTCGACCGAACTTATGTTAATAGAAAATGATTTTTTTGTATTGTAAGTTCGTCCGAATTGTTCTTTAATAAAAACATGTGTCTCATACATGTTCGGTCGAACTTAGGAAAAATTGATTAATAAAAACTGTAAGTTCGCCCGAACTTGCATTAGGAAAAAATGAACATGTGTGTTACATGTTCGGCGAACTTGTTAAAATCAGTGTGTTTAACACTAATCAAGTTCGCCCGAACTTAATTAAAGTGTTAGGAAAATTTTTGTGATTTTTCCTCGAAAAGTGTGCTAATTGTTTTATGTCATTTTTCATGAACAGGTTCCAGCGCGTGTTATCTCAGTTGAGTTTTCCAAAACTCACAATACATGCATCACGTTTGACAAGTCTATTTGTCCGTCACTGAAAGAATATGACAGCATTTTGAAGTTTCTTGAAGATAGTCATATTCGCCGTGCAATTACTGAGCGCACCTTTCTTATCGATCTCATATTGTTCACTTCTGGATGAACGCGAGTCTAAACGCTGATGAGAAGACGATCTCTTCTACAGTACAAGTTAGTGATGAGATAAAGCCGATCACAGTTACTGAAGGCGGATATCCGAAGGATTTTGGGGCTTAAGGATAAAGAAGATGATCTGATTCATCTAGATGAGAAGATGAGTTCGCGGATGCTTTTTCCGCATGGGTTATAAGGGGAGTGTGAATAAACCAACGCTGAAGAAAGGGGAAGTGCCAAACTCCTATAAACTGTTGATGCATGCTCTAATTCACACGTTCAGCCATCGCAAAGCCGGTTTAGATGATGTTCAAGATTATTTCGCTAGCATGGCAACGACGCTTATTTTGAAGAAGCCGTTCAATGTTTCTAAGATGGTGTTCTTCACATGTCAAAGAATATGGAGGATTCAAGATTGTGTTTATATCCTAGATTTATTCAGATGCTGATCAATGAGAAGTATCCCAACATTGCTCGAGATCCGAATGGCGTTCTTTATCTGGTTCATCTCGACGAAACCACAGTGAAGAAGCTTATCAAGTTTCAGAAACAAGCTTCACCTCCTATTACGAAACCAGTAGTCGGAGCAATTGAAGATTCAGATTATGTATCGCCACCTGAAATAAATGGAGAAAAGAAAGGGAGCGACGATGCAATGAGCTTAAAGCTGAACGAGAGTGGTTTAAAGAATTTAAACCGAAGGCAAGAAGTGAATGGTTTTTGAAAGATGAAGCTGATAAACCAAAGAAGAAGCGAGCGTCAAAGAAAGCTGAAACTTTGCTTGTTGACGAGGAGGAGACTGAGAATGTTGAAGCAGTGGCTGGATCTAGCGCTGCAGTCGTTAATGAGAGTCAAGAAAAAATGAAGTCGACTCAAGAAGAAGTAATTTTGCTACGTCTGAAAATGAAGAATCTGATGAAGAGCCTGAAAAGACAAAGGTTGAAATAAGAGCAGAAAAGAAAGGAGACTTGATGCAGATTTTGATCCGAATGCAGAAATAGAATCTGATGAGGAGAGGCCAAAGAAAAAGACTAAAAGAATAAAGTCTCCTGCAAACAAAATATCTAAGAAAACTACAGGGTCATCTCACACGAAAGGGAAACGAAAGGCCAAGAAAGCTCAGAAAGCTGTGAGTAAAAGATACAAAAGCAAGATGCAAAGCAAGAAGCCACACAAGAACCTTCTGGTGCTCAGGAGAAAGGAGCAACTATGACAACCCGTATTCCTGACCCTGGTTAACAATCGAAAGCTACCTATAGAAATATTATTGATTATTATGTCGTAATAATAATCACTTGTAAAGAGCGAACAACATTTTTTTTAATTTACAATCACGATGACGTACTACAAATTCGTTACGCATATTCTTTTATACTTATGTATTTATTATATATGCTTATACATTTCGTTCTAATTTAAATTAGTAAATATAATCTAAACGTTATATTTTATTTTTTTATGAACAAGAAGTTTATATAACGAAACATGGAACATGAAGCGGTTTCTCACGCATGGTTTACACCCACTAGTCAACCCACCTAACCCACCCACACAAAACCCTAACTATATAAACACTTTATATTCTTTTCCTCTTCTTTTCAAACCCTAGCCCCCATAATAACTTATTCTCTCAACACACACAAACACCTCTGAGTTTCTAGAGAGAAAGAGAACCCGATTTAGAGAGAGAGACGTGAGAGAGATAGAACAACGGACCATGGTGGCGCGCTGCGGCGACCATGGCGACGTGCAAGGTTTAGCGGCGGCAGGGATGATTTCATGTGGTGGTTTAGCGGTGGTGGTTTAGGGTGACGACGGGATGGGTGGTAAGGAGCAGGGGATTTGGCTGGGTGATACACGACGGCGACGCGACGCACACAGCAGAGGTGGTGGTGCTCGACGAATGGCGGCGGCGAGCACTTTTAGACTCCGAAGGGAGCTGGTAACCACAAAACTCACCCCAATCTCGCCTGTTCTATTTGATTTTCATTATTTATATTCAGATCTGAAGCTTTGTTGGTTTCTTTTGTCTAATTGGGATGGTTGTGATGGATGTTGACGGAGAAACTAGCTCCGGCCGTCGGAAGAAGGAGGGTGGCAGCATGATTGTTGGAGTGGTGGTTTTGGGGATGGGTTGTTTTAAATCTGGTGACTTTTGGTATCGTTTGGATACAAGTCAAACGTCGGGTCAATCGTCAAAACCCTTGGGTCAATGTGGTCAACACAGGTCAGACCCGATCAAGGGTCGGTCAACGAAGTCAGCTGGTCAACACCAATCTAGGAGAGTTTTGTGTGTCGGTTTTGATTTCTTTTACTCGGTTTACTATCGGGTGTTGGAAGGTATATTCAAAAGTTTGATGTTCTATAATTCCATGTTCTATAATTGTATTAAAAGAACGTGAAACGAGCTCTAGTGAACCCGACCCGATTAGTAGCATTGTATAATAATAGTAAATGGTTTGTAGTGAGATATTCGGTTGTAAACGGACTTGTACGTGTATGTGAAGATATGTATGATAATAATAATATTATTCGGGCATATTATCACATTCTCCGAATGAAATAAAATAAAATAAATATATAACGATAATTATTTTAACAATCATAAATGATACGCTAGTGTGTCCTTGACTCGTTACTATGCTATGTGTGCTATACATGTCATATACTTTACCAGAACCTATAGAAGCCTACTTTATGTAAATTGATTGTTTATATGTATGACTATTATTCTGAAAAACCATATTAATATATTGGACATTTTACAACATGTGCTATTCTAATACAGATACACACTTGATAACACATTGACACGATTTTATAAATATATTTAAGTATATATCTTTAATTAGTCGAGAACTAAGTTGTTCTTAAGGCATAGTACATACATGAAACATATGTGGAATTAAACAAACTTATGATTACTGTTTGCATCATGGTAATAACCTTACCATCGGGTCGCACGTTTAGCGATTCGGTAAAGCTAGATCACACGTGAAACAAATTTACTCTAGTATTGATTACTTATGATCTGCTAATATTATTAGGGATGTCTTGGTGAATGTCGCCATGCTATGCAAGTTTGCTTCGCTAACACATAGTACTTTTGGATATAACACGCATTCTAAGGTGAGTTCACGGCCCCTACTCTTTTAAATGTTTCTAAAACAAAGGGGTAGAAAGCATGCACTACATTACGTAAAGTAATGCCATAACGTTACGGTAAGGTAACGACTCAACTGTTAGAGTTTTTGTTATATTAGTTATGGTCACAAAGTAGCATTATATCACATGTCAGCCCCTTAAACTTATGATGCCGTTAGTATTGGATTATAGTGAGGGAACTTTTAGTAGTACTACTGGGTCCGACAAGCCCCACTCGAGCTGGTCGCGCCAGCTAACCGAACGTTGAAGGTCACGAGTGTAGAATTTACCTAACACTTAGACCCTGGTTGGTGATAGACCTGGCACAACAGGGGCAGCAACGTCAGCTTCGGATCGAACTCTTTGTTGACATGACTTAGGTTAGCTACCTACAGATATAACAAGTAACTGCTAAACACTTCAACTTACTGTTTCGGGTTTGACACAGTGGAAACTCTTGAGAAACAACTTTCTTATAACTATAACCAAACCGTAACTCTCATCATTATGTGTTGACACTTGTTCTTGCATGTCTTTCTCAGGTTGCTAAGGTCTCACACATCGGATTAGGATGCATTATGGAGTCACCTTGATGTTATCAAACAAATAGACTCAACTTTAAATTACATTAGCTATTTTGGTTTTGTAACTGTTACGCTTCCGCAACTCAAATGTACAAACAGTATATTTCTCATGAATGAGTAAACAATTTTTTTTAAACTCATATAGTGGTCATTCAATATGACTAATGACTGTGATCCTGGTTTGTCACGCGCCTCGCGGTAGAACTCCGCATGTGGATTTTTGAGGGTGTGACAGA